>JACEHZ010000568.1:1200000-1648844 GCA_017893485.1 Hemerocallis citrina
TGCGCATTGCGCCTCAGACTGTGTACAGGGTAGTAAAATTGTGTTGCGCCTTACGCCTTTGACTACACTGATATCTAACTTTTCAAAAAACTAACTGGAAAAAGGATCAACAATTGTCAATCGGACGCACAAATGGAAATTTAATACCCCCAAGCCACTACGAAATGGTTAAAAGAAATTATTATACACACATGCTGACAAGTGCTAATGCACACACACACTGTAAGATCCCCAAAATAATTAATAATTATTTTTGTGCATAATTCACATTGTTCATAATATATTGTTGTGTATGAGGGTTATAGTTAAGTATGAGGGTTAGTTAGAAGAGTTAGGATGGTTAGGATGGCTAAGGTTAAAGGTTAGAATGTCAAATTTAGGATTAGAAGGGTTGGACTAGGGTTAGGGTTAGCCATGACACACAAAAAAAACCCATTCTGGTAACCCCTACACTCCGCTCACTCACTAATTTCTTGGTCCAAATCCAGCCACATCTCCACTCATTTTTCACTTAACCTTATAAAAGAGTTCGTTCATTCAATCATTCCTTCAACTTCTTCATTTTTTCAAACCAAAAAAAAACCAAGAGAAAGAAACATCCGAAAGCCAAAAAGAAACCCTAGATTCCTACTCCAAAAATTTTCTACATCAATTCTTGCTCTCCAACAATTCTACAACAAATCTCTACTCATCTTCACCTAGCCATGCTTGATTTCGGCCAAATCCAAGGAGGCTCAAGGTGAAGTTTTTGGTTGGTCCAAATTTTCACACTTATTCATTCCAATAATCATTCCTAATATTTTACTACATTATGTTTAGGTTCTAAATTGAAGTTGGAAGCTAGGAATTGAAGTGTGATGTTCACTCATAAGAAGGTGGGGTATTCATCATCTTTTAATAATAAAGATTACATTTTTTATGCACAAGAATGATAGTAGAAGAGTAAAGATGGAATTTTTATGCTTGATTATGGAATAAAAACTATGTCTTGGGCATGATAGATTGTGTTGTTAATTATTAAACATGAAGTTGTGATTTTTGTGATGTTTTAGTAATTGTCTAATTAAATTATTCATGCTTGAATACTTAAAGTCAGCAAGTTAGCATCATGTTAGTAAGTTTTACTTTTGTTAGTGAGTTACTAGCGTTGGGTTAGTAAGCTACTAAAATGCTAGTAAGCTTGGTTGTAGTAAGCTTAATGTATGTTAGTACACTCCAATGTGTAGTTGAGAACTCCATGATGATTTCTTGTGTAGTAGTGATTATGTTAGTAAGTGGTGATCAAGTTAATAATATCAACATTGTTCATGTTAGTAAGTAAGCTAACTATGTTAGCATGTTAGTGAAATAGAGAATTTCCAAGAATTTTAAAGGATTAAATTTAGCAACATGTAATGCAGATTAAGTGAGAAATTAAAACTAAAAAATGGTTTAATGGATTTTCAATATATGAAGTAGTTTAACAAGCCTAATTAAAGATTCAACCTATCAATCAATAATTATACCTAAACGTGAGTAGCAAGTAAGCTATTCATTAAAGATTTGTACTCTAATTTAGCAAGTTGAACACTCACTTTCAATATTTGTGGATGACAATTAAATCAAATAATATGATAGAGAAGATAGAGCAGTAATACAAATATTTGGGAAGTGAAAAGAGTTTACCGGGGTTCAAAAAATTCTAGCGATCAGATCACGAGTGTTGTGCTTGCGGTGGGGTACATGTGGAGAAGGCGTCAACGGTGGCTTTGGACAGTGGCAGGGCAGCCGACGAGGAACCGTCAGGAAATAGACATGAAGAGGAGGCGTCGAGGTTGTGCTGGTTAGGGGAAAGCACGGTCGATGATGGGTGTAGCAGCGGTCGATTGCAGGCTGCGACGGAGGAGTCACGGTCGACGAGAGGTGTAGGGGTGGTTGAGGAGTAGGATTTCGGAGTAGAGGAAGTTGGGAGTTAGGGTTTTGAAGTGGGGAGGCTAACGGCGACGGGATTGATGGTGTGAGGAAGTTGATGGAGTTACGGGATGAGGAAGTCGACGGCGGCGTCGGGATAGTTCGGGGGTTACGGTGGAGCAGCCGTTGGGTTTCGGGATTGAAGGAAGAGGAAGGAGAGATAGAGTTAAGGTGTTAAGTAATTTGGGGACTAAGGTTTGGGATTTTAATTTGGAGATTTGAGGACAGTTTTAGAGTTCATCACAAACCCTAAAATTGTATCTCAATTGTCTCACACAAAAAGAGGATGATGAGCAAAAACTCAATACAATATTTTTTTAATCAAAAATATCATAACTTCTCATTAATCTCAAGGCCTATATATAAGCTCAAAATAAATCTTGATACAAATCTCAAAATATTCTAAAATCTCAGAAATATTATAATGCATACAAAAAATGTACAAACGTAAAACTACTACATATGGCTATAATTGCCAAAAACAAATATGATTACTAAATAAAATACTAAACTAATGAAGCAGTTGTCCTAGACAATATATGCGCTAATAGAAATACCTGAATCGTTATCGTCTTGAACCAATGTCCTCATCATTCTCCCCGGATGGGAGAGGGCTCGACCCAGTTGAGTCAAAACCAGTCCTCCTATCATAGTGCTCCAAAATGTCTGGATTCAAGCGCTGAAGCTCTTCACGATCTATCCAAGCATTCTCCGACTCCAGCTTATTTTTTCATCTTACCAAATACCTATGAATACCACCATCTCTAGTAGAGATTATCTGATCATCTAAAATATTATCCAATTTTTCTGTCGGTGGGCAAGTAGTATCAAATAGTAGGGGTGATGTGGGAATCTCACCAGTAGGCTGCAGGATAGGCTCATTTATAAGAGGATTTCTAGAGTTAAATTATGGGCCTTCGTAGGGTACTATATCCTCAATATTAAGTCTTATTATGCCAAAACCTTCAGGAAGGTCAACGACATAGGCATTATCGTTGATTTTATGAAAAATTTTAAATAAGCCTGCAGCACGTGCATTCAACTTCTTAATGGATCCAGCTGGAAACCGTTCTGGACAAATCCGAACAATCACTTCGTCACCCACATTAAAAGTTTTCAATTTCCTTCTAATATCTGCTCTTAGCTTGTAGTTAAAATTATTCTCATTGATTTTCTTAAAAATTTCTCTATGCAAGTCATGAATACGGGATGCAGATGCAGATGCAGATCTGAGACTCTGTGAAGTTCTAACATGGGGACAAGATCTATGGGCTACCTAGGACGATAACCATGTACAACTTCATGTGGACCCATGCCAATGGTTCTATTCTTAGATGTGTTATAAGCAAATTCAGCAACCGTTAATTTTAAGTCCCGCATTCCCAAGTTCTCTCCCATAAGAGTACGCAAGAGATTGTCAAGACTCTGATTGACAAACTCAGTCTGACCATCAGTCTGTGGGTGGAAGGCTGAAGAGAACTTCAATTTTGTACTTATCTTGTGCCTATAAGCAAATTCAGCAACCGTTAATTTTAAGTCCCGCGTTTCCAAGTTCTCTTCCACAAGAGTACGCAAGAGATTGTCAAGACTCTGATTGACAAACTCAGTATGACCATCGGTCTATGGGTGGAAAGCTGAAGAGAACTTCAATTTCGTACTTATCTTGTGTCATAGGGTTTTCCAAAAATAATTCGTGAATTTCACATCCCTATTGGACGCAATGGTTTTTGACAATCCATGTAGCTTCACAATGTTATCAAAGAAGATCTAAGCTACACGAGATGCATCGAAAGTTTTCGAGCACGGAATGAAGTGGACCATTTTAGAAAAACGGTCCACGACGACAAGAATAGAAACGTGTTTCTTTTGTATTTTCGGTAAGCCTAACACAAAATCTATACTCACATCTTCCCAAGGGCAAATGGGAATAGGTAACGGAGTATACAGGCATGTGTTCTGTCTTTGTTGCTTGGCAAGTTGACAAGTATGACATCTGTTAACAAGTTTCGCAATGTCTCTCTTTAGTTTAGGCCAGTAAAATCTATGTTCCACAACATCAATGATCTTGCTATGTCCAAAGTGTCCAGCAAGGCCACCAGCGTGCAATTCCCAAACAAAATACTCCCGTAATGATGTACTACAAATACGCAGTTTGGAGCGATAGAAGAGATAATCATCTTTCAAAGAATAATCATCTATCACTCGAGTGATGCCATCCTTCAAAGAGGTATAGATCTCGTGAAAATCTGGGCAGAAGGCATACTCATCTTTTAATCTCTCATAACCAATAATTTCAGTGCGCAATGTAGATAAGATCATGTGACAATGACTTGGCGCATCAACGGCCTTATTATCAATTCCTTTTGTATGCCTAATGGTATACGAATATTCTTGTAGGAACTCTACCCACCGAGCATGTCTCGGATTCAACTTTTGTTGAGAATTAAGGAATCTTAAGGCCTCATGGTCTGAGAAAATGATGAATTCTTGCGGCAAGAGGTAATGTTGCCAATAACGAAATGATTGAATTACCGCATAGAACTCCTTTTCATAAGTGGAGTATTTTTGTTTTGCTTCGTTCAGCTTTTCGCTGAAATAAGCAAAGGATGACTCTCTTGACTGAGGACTCCACCTATACCAATACCAGAAGCATTGCATGTTACTTCGAAGGCTTTAGTGAAATCAGACAACCTCATGACAGGTGTCTGAATCATTCTTTTCTTGATCTCTTCGAAAGCTTTCGTGGCTTCTTTCGACCAGACGAATTCACCTTTCTTCAAATAGTCGGTTAGCAGAGCCATAATTGTGCTAAATCCTTGCACAAACCGACGATAGAAGGTGGCAAGACCATGAAAACTCTGCACATCACGAATATTGTGGGGCTCAGGCCACTCAGTAATAGCTCGTATCTTTTCTGGGTCAGCGGATACTCCCCTGGCAGAAACAATAAATTCCAGAAAGATAGTTTGATCGAAGAGAAAGGTACATTTGGTAGGATTAACGTAAAGATGTTTCTTCCTCAAAACACCGTAGACCTGTCTCAAATGGTCAAGATGTTGCCCAGCGGATCAGCTGTAAATGAGAATATCATCAAAGTACACCACAAGAAAGTTGCTTATAAAGGGATGGAATACTTGCGTCATAATTCTCATAAATGTGCTTAAGGCATTCGTCATTCCAAACAACATGACCATCCATTCGTACAGGCCATCCTTCATCTTGAAGGCGGTCTTCCATTCATCACCAGGACGAACACGTATTTGGTGGTAGCCACTTTTAAGATCAATCTTGAAAAAGGTTGTGACACCAGACATCATATCCAACATGTTATCCAAACGAAAAATGGAAAAACGGTATTTTACCGTAATCTTGTTTATGGCACGGCTGTCCACACACAAACGTCATGTTCCATCTTTCTATGGCTGCAATAAAGCGGGAACAGCACAAGGACTTAAACTTTCTCTGATGAAGCTATTTGCCAATAATTCATCAACTTGCCTTTTCAACTCAGCATATTCTGTCGGATTCATCCGATGGCAAGTTAGGTAAACTCACTCCCGTAACCATATCAATGGCGTGTTGAATGCCATGCAGTGGGGGCAATTGGTTGGGAAGGTCAACAGGAAATACATCTGCAAATTTCTGTAGGACAGGAGTAACTTGAGGCGAGATGAGTGACTTGGGATCTTTAGGAACTTCTCTCGCTGTGAGTAGGAGAATTGTAGCTCCTTTGTCAATTTCTTTCGTGAGTTCCTTTTCACCCATATACGTTACTTCCTTACCCTTTCTCAAGGGAGCTGGTGTTTCAGTCAGAATAGTTCGTGGTCTGACGGATATGAGCTTTATTTTTAGTCCGTTGTGCTGGAACACACACTGGTTGGATCGACCATATATGTCACATCGTGGTCATATAACCAAGATCTCCCTAAAATGACTTGACCCACATCCATTTTGAGCACATTGCACCGAATTTGCTCTTTGTATGCTTTGAAGTCTACAGGGACTAAACATCGATGTGTTACTTAAAGGGTTATCGCATCAATCCAAGATACTTTATATGGGCGTGGATGGGGTTCAGCTTTAAGTCCGATCTTAGCTAAGACCGCAGAAAAGACAGCGTTGACGCAGCTCCCACTATCAACAATCACCTTGTAGTTTTTGTTACCTATGATCGTAAAGGTGTGAAATATAGCAGTGCACTTCCAATCATCTTTTGGCTGGGACAAAGCACATCTGACTACATTCAAGTGAGGTGATTGGATAAACCGAATACAGTGGAGATAATGGTCATCCTTTTTTTGCCGAAGTCATCACTTTCAATAGGCTCATAGGAATTGTCGGAATCATCAACGATGACAGCGGTACCCTCTACTATACTGATCCTACTAGGGCTGGGACAGTTGCTAGCAACATGGCCGTATTCCTTACATTTATAGCACTTAGTGAGAGTATCAACCTTAGAGTACTCTATTTCGGTGTTCTTATCCTTATTGTCATTTCTAGGTGGATAAAAACTTGAATTAGGCTTGCTGGGGTAAGATTTAGAAGAGAGCTTAGGCCTAGAGGTGTCGGTGGAGATCATTCCAGAGGAATGATCTCTCGAATTGCTGGATTTATAATGGAAACTTACTTTAAGGGAATCCATATCGAGGACAAGGGCATAAGCAACCGCTAATGAGTTCACATTTCTATGAATTAACTCGTTCTTCAGATCGGCTCGTAGTCCAGCCCTGAACCTAGAAAGTTTGTACTTCACTTTCCTTACCTAAGGTATTGCACCGAATAAGAAAGTCATCAAACTTATTAACATACTCTTAGGTGAATTTACTTGCTTAATAGAGTTGGTTCCACGAATCTAGCAATCGGGTGTAGAACGATAACGGCACATATCTCTCAATGAGCTTCTCTTTCATGACTTTCCAAATGGCTATGGGTGCCAGGCCTCGGCCTCTACAGGCATGTTCATGATTGGTCCAATATTGTTGAGCTTTACCAGTCAATTTCATAGTGGCAAATTTAACCTTCAGGACTTCGCTCATGTCAAACCACATGAAGTAGAGCTCTATGGTACGAATCCAATCGAGATAAGCTTGGGGTTCCATACGGCCTTCAAAGTGGGGAACGTCAGCCTTAACGTTCTTTTTGTATTGTTCGTCAGGGTCACAATCTTGATGTCGATCGTTACAATTAGTCCCTGGAGGGATCTGACAGTTAGCATGAAGCTCAGGTGCAAAGTCTCTGATTGATATTGACAAGAGTTGCTTGAATGACAGCTAGGGTAGTGGAAATATCAGTATTGTCTATCTCAGTTCGAGGAGGGACTCACGAAAGTCTAAGGTTCCTAATTGGATGGTTTGGGAGGGACAAGAAAGGCTCTTCAGGATCTATGATGGTGCTGCAAAGACGCATTCACCAACGGAGAAAAACTAGGGGTCGTGTATTTGCTGAAATTTGAAAAAACGTGTCCTAAATGCACCTAAGTTTTTTTCCTTTTTTTTAAATCTCAAATGATTTAAAAGATAGAATTTAAATTAAACTCTACAATGATCCTAGATGAATGCAAAAATTATGATGCCTAAATGATGCAAGAACTAGAGTTTTAAGAACCTTCACTCTGATACCAAAATGATGTAAACTTAACACTAAATAAAGAATTTCTAAGAATTTTAAAGGATTAAATTTACCAACATGTAATACAGATTACATTAGAAATTAAAACTAGTAATTGATTTGATGAATTTTCAAGATATGAAATAGTTGAACAAGCCCAATTAAAGATTCAATCCTAACAATCAATAATTATACTTAAACGTTCTTAGCAAGTAAAATATTCAATAACAATTCGTACGCTAATAAGAAAGTAGAACACACACTTCTCAAATATTTACGTTATTGCTTACTCATCTCTATAATATTATTTGATTATCAGTCGCCCACAAATATTGAATGTGTGTTCTACTTGCCTATTAGTGTATGAATCTTTATTGAATATTTTACCTGCTAAGAACGTTTAGGTATAATTATTGATTGTTAGGATTGAATCTTTAATTGGGCTTGTCAAACTATTCCATATCTTGAAAATCCATCAAACAATTACTAGTTTTAATTTCTGACGTAATCTGCATTACATGTTAATAAATTTAATACTTAAAAATTCTTGAAAATTCTCTATTCAGTGTTAAGTTTACATCAGTTTGTATATTAATAAATTGGTAAAGTAAAAAGCTAGAAATGTTATGTTAGTAAAAAAAAATTTAGGAAGTTGGGAAATGTAGACATTGATTATATTAGTAATGTAAGCTTGAATATATGGGTGATCTTATTAGTAACCTAATTGCTAACCAATTGTTCATGTTTAGTAAGCATATTTATGTTAGGAGCTAAAGTGTAGACTTGACCATGAGTACTAACTTGTTAGTAAGAAGAAATCATGTTAGTAGAATTGTTCATGTTAGAATCGATATATAAGTAAGCAAATTAAAGGAGTTAGTAAGCAACCTAGTCATGGTAATAAATTGTAAGCTTGATTGTAGTGGATGGAAGTTATGGTTGAATTAGAATTGTTAATAGCTTCGTAATTGTTAGTAACTTGAAATATGGGTTTAGTTGTACCAACTAAGCATGGGTGATGTTTAGTTAGTGAGGGAAAGTAACTCGTAGTATTGGAAGAATAATAAATCCTAGTATTAATGAATCATAATTGAAATAATAGTGAAAGCTAATGAATATTTTTGCTATTAATAAAATTGAAAAGTTAGTTAGTATACGGGGATGAACAATATGGATTGATAACAAGGATGGGCTGGACATGGGCCGAATATGTGCCGGATAAGGGCCAAGTTGGGCCAGTAGTGGGTCCGCGAAGGCGACCCGATAACCCTAATTATGTTGAGGGTAGAGTATGTAAACTCTAGATAGTGACTCATGGTTGTAAGGACAGACACTACTTACATGCGTGTACTCATCCTGTCAAAAGGAACACGTGCGGTGTGGTCTCATCAGAGACACATGCGGCATGGTCTCGTCTAGCACATGTGCGGCGCGATCTTGTCCGGGACACGTGCAGCAACGTCTCAACTGTAAATTCTAGGAATTAGTGATGAGAGCAGGACGCGAACATAGATCGCAGGTCTTGTCAGAACATAGGGAATAGACCCTTAAGCTTCCATTTATATTCTCAGCCGTCGGAACTTGTGGGAGCAAGTACGAGCCCTGCTGATTCCCCATATGCTCATGATAACTTGGTAGGGTATAGGTGGAGAAAGGCCACTAATCCTGACGAAGTGGAGAAAGACCACCAAACGTCTACCGAGGCGGTCGGGGTGGAAAAAGACCACTGATCCTGACGGACTGAAAAAAGACCACTGATCCTGGCGGAGTGGAGAAAGATCACTGACCCTAGCGGGGTAGAGAAAGACCACTGATCCTGACGAAGTGGAGAAAGATCACTGATCCTGATGGAGTGAAGAAAGATCACCAAACGTCTATCGAGACGAACAGATGGAGAAAGACCACTAATCCTAACGGAGTGGAGAAAGACTACTAATCCTAACAGAGTGGAGAAAAACCACCAGACGTCTGCCGGGGCAGAATAAACAACAGCACTGCAACTTTACCAGTCACTATTTATGTGAGGAACAGGAAAGTACCAAGAGTATGATGCATAGCGAGGAATCGAACCCTGTGATCTGAAGACTACGAACTCTTTGGAAAGTATGTAGTATGGGATGCATACATTTCCAAATGAATTGCATTAGAGTAAGTGCATTGTGTACATTTAGACTTGTGCATTAGACACTAACGGCATAATATACACCGACACTTGTGGTTTGACTTAACATTTTTTTGTTGCATAAAATACGGTTGCTAAGATTAGAGATCGAGGGTTTCATTCGCATAGCGTCAGTTACATTTAACTTACATTTAACTGACGTGCCCACAGTTGGCTAGTGTGCGGAACTGCCCGATCGTGGGAACATCATTCGTGGAGCGGGAGACTTGAGCTGCGTAGAGCGATCAAGAAGGGATTGTTGTTCAGCAGGCTACTTAGATTATTGATGTAAATATTGAGGTAATTCAATGTTAAATCGTATTGTAAATTTATTGTAATTAGAGCATAAAAGTTTTTAATTTCCTGTGATATTTCTGTGTTGTGTACTCATTTGAAGGAAAGATCCTAGTTGTCTCGAGTTCCTGGTATACGGAATTCGGGGCGCTACAAAAATGGTATCAGAGCATACTTCAAATTGTAGTACTAACACAACAGGAAATTAGACTTGGATGCCCCAGTTAGAGTCGATTTGATTCGGATAGTAGGATGATCATAAATCATATCGTCACATTTTTGACATATATTTCTGATTTTCCTACATCCAGAACTAACCTTCTGTATATGTTGTTTTTCTTCTCAAAGGATGTCGAAAAGAACTAGGAATGGCAGCAGTGGAAGGACTGGAGGCGAAAGCAGTGGAGCCAATGGTACAACTTAAGCTAGCATAGTAGTTCCTAGTCATCTATTCTATCTACAATGTGAGAAGGGTGTGTGTGGTTGGCTCTAACATGCAACGTACGTGCACTTTAGCAACATTGGAAATTGATAGTAATTAATTATTATGCTCTGTGACAATAAATGAAGTTTCCAGTAGATAACATATGAAGGCAAACACACATGTGATGCCACTTGCATGTGCTAATAATCTAGTTTCAAATAATCCTCATCCATTTGTCCTAGTTCTACAAGGCATGATAAATCACCTTCGAAAGAACTACTGTTGTTAAGAACAAAACTACTTAATGTTTTGTACCATGTAAGTTAACTAAAAAGAAGAAATAGTAGGCCATGCCGCCATAGTGAAGCATATGTAACTTAAAGAAATCATTTACATTCTTTTGATAGAATTTCTCACAAGTTTGCAAAAAGAAAGAGGATATTAGGAGTAATATATTTTCACAGAAAAGGTTGTTGGCTATCCATGATGCAAAATCCACCAGTGCAAATGTGCTTACATATGTCTCCTCAGTTGCTTTTAATCGAGATTGCGGCACTTTGATTGGAATTTTTGCAGGTGGGTGATCCCCTACAAGGTAAAAGTACTTTCCAGTTAGCCCATAGGTCATGTCATGGTTAAAGTACTGGACTTTTATCAAGTATGAGATTTAAGAAAATTAAAATTTAAAATACCATGCCCGACAACTTGTAAATATCAGTATAATGTAAGAACCAAATATAAAAGTTCTAGATAATGTGAAGTCGCTTATCGAGTAGAGGAAAGGCAGTCTCAAATTAGCTCAGGTTGTGGAGGTGTCTGTGACAATGCCATGTATTGGCATTTGTAAATGCATGTCAAAGCACAGTGAAGGAAAGTTCTTATTGTTGCAATAAACTTCCAATGATATAATATATACTGAAATAGGTACAACACTCCAAGAAATCACTTATCATTCTTAGCATAAGACCCATAACAAACAAAGGAATCTTTTCTACCTTCGACACCAACAGGCCAGGATGGTGCTTTGGTGGGAGCATCCAGACGAAGCAGAATTGTTGGGTCTGCCTTCATAATCGATATCGAGAATCCTATTGAAAGAAATTGGTTAGACTGAGTTACAGCAGCGAGGCATTAGGCATACAGAAGATTTTTGAATGAAGTTACCTGCCATGTCAAGAGAAGTCATAAAATTTCCAGTATAAACTCTGTCAACAGCAAGCCCATGTTCCAGTTGTAACAGAGGAACTGCCTTCCCGGCTGCGATCATTAGCTCCATCATTGGAGTGGCACCCAAGCTGCATGATATGTAAAACAAGTATTAACGCCATTCACCGAAAGAGCCCATTTAATATGGGAACAAGTATAAATGGTACTTTTTCATTCCTCCTGAGATAATAATACAAATTTCAAGAATAACCAAACAATTATTTCTTACAGACTAAATCAAATAATCTATGAGATGTATGATTGGCTGCTGGGCAATCCAATTCCGAGTGATATGATCAAACTAGTTGCAAACCACAATATGATCAAATTAGTCTTCAAATTGTGGTTGAACCATATCGCAAAAATTACCAGAACTCAATTTCACATCCAATACTATGATTCTGAGATGCAATAATCTTACAGCCATTTATATTATGAACAATCCAGTACACACACAAAAAAAGTCTGGGAAAAAAAATCTAACAAAACATGTATAACATCAAATGAACGATTGACAATTTACTTAACGTTTAAGGGGCCCAAGAGTGGAAACACTTGTAACAAGCTACACAGATGTATTTGTGTTATTATCATATCATTAAACAATATTGCTAGATGTCTACTTAAGACTGGGTTAAAACAGTTCATAAAGGTGAAAGCTTAGCAGTATCAGTTTGATTCTTACAACCAAAAACTAAAACAAAACCAAATATAACTCTTTGTCCGCATAACTGAGTGAATTCCTTCAAAACAGTTCATAAAGGTGAAAGCTTAGCAGTATCAGTTTGATTCTTACAACCAAAAACTAAAACAAAACCAAATATAACTTTTTTGTCCGCACAACTGAGTGAATTCCTACGGACCTGAAGGAGAAAATAAGTGCCACTAAAAATTTATCGTATAATGAAAATGCAAGACAATTACAAATGCATTACCCATTAATCATCAGAACCACCCTACTTCCCCTTTTGATTGGAACATACTGAGTTTCCTGCATGAGCAATTGAAAGTTGAAACTTGAAAATTAACCACAATCCAGCATTAATAATCTATTTAGAAGAATAAGCTGAGATGGGGTTGCATTATCCCATTAAAAACAAAGATTAAATGCTTTCCATGGACGTAGTTAACTTCAGGCTAAATGTTTGTTTCAACTGGTCAAAGGACCAGTTGAAACAAACATTTAGCCTGAAGTTAACTACGTCCATGGAAAGCATTTGAGAAAAATTGCAGATTATAGGTTGACAATGAAATGCTGATATAGGGCATAATAATAGATTAAAAAATAAAATAAACCATCACTGAGAAAATATGGAATATAAAATGCTTTAAATACCAGTAATTAAATTCTAGTATCATTCTTAAAAGGCACATATAATGGAATGTAGTATTGATGAACTACAGTGTCCTGAAGAATATGTCCATTGCACAAAAGCAATCTACAAGACATACGGTGCCGAGGAGCACCTATCAACGAAGAATATATCCTTCCTGATTTTACTGCACATCCATATTAGCATCCTCATCTGCACATCCATATTAGCATCCTCATCTCTGCTACACTCATTTTTTGGACATGTTTCTTTCTTGCACAACAACACTGCTCCATACATCATTGATGGTCTAACACCGCCCTATAAATTTTTTTCTTCAACTTCAACGAGATATATTTATCATACAAAACACCACTAGCGCTTTTTTACTTAAGCCACCCTGCTTGGATCCTATGCGTAAATCTTCACAAATCTCCTCATCTCTTTGTATAATCGGGCCTAAATATCGGAAACAGTCTCTTTTAGGTATCTCTTGACCATTAAGCTTCACTACTTCCTCATTTATGTTCTGAATATCACTAAAATTACACTCAATACACTATTTTAGTTATGCTTATTTTAAAGCCTCTAGCTTCCAAAGCTTCTCTCCACAATTCTAATTTAACATTGATTCATGCGCTAGGCTCGTCCACTAAGACGTCATCGGCAAAAAACATACACCAAAGGTACCTCATCTTGTATTCCTCACGTCAATTCATCAATAACCAAAGCAAAGAGGTAGGGACTTAAAGCCGAATCTTGATATAAACATATTATAACAGGAAATTCACTACTCTCTCTTGTGGTTGTTCTAATTATGGTCATTGTCCCATCGTACATATCCTTAATCACCTCAACCTCAATATACCAAATAGTTACTCTTGTTATTTAACACCAACCACACAATGTCTTTAGGAATTTTATCCTATGTTTTTTTTCCAGATCTATAAACACCATATATAGATCTTTCTTATTCTCCCTATATTTTTTCACAAGTCTTCTCAGTACATAAATTGCTTTCATTATTGACCTCCCATGCATATATCGAAATTGATTCTCAGACACTTGTTTCTAGTCTCAGTCTATGTTCGATCACTCTCTCCCAAAGTTTCATCGTATAGCTCATTAATTTAATCCCGCGGTAGTTGGAATAACTTTGTATATCTACTTTATTTTTACATATGGATACTAAAATACTCTTCCTTCATTCATTTGGCATCTTCTTGGCCCTCCAAATCTTATTAAACAATATTATTAGCCAACTCACTCCTACATCTCCAAGACACTTCCAAACTTCCATGGGTATATAATCCGGTCCTAAAACTTTCCATATTTTCATCCTTCCTAGAGCATTTAGAACCTGAAAGATCCTAATTCTACAGAAAAATATGCTCTCGACTCTCCCTCGATTCTTCAATATTTAAGTTGCCCACAACCTTTCATTTAATAACTTCTCAAAATAACTTCGCCATCTTTCCTTAATTTTCTCATTTTTTACTTAAGACTCTTGAATTCTCGCTCTCAATACACCTAATTATATTCAAATCTTTTATTTTCCTATCTCTTTGTTAAGCAAGCCTATAAATGTTACAACTCAATTCTTTTGTTCATAATTTTGTGTATAAATTATCGTAAGTTTTTTCTTTTGCATTTCTCTAAGCAGTTAAAATCCCCGATTAATCGTTAGTCGAAGGCTAAGCGATTATTTTTTTAGCGATTTATAATATTTCAATAGTTAGCGATTTAATCGGGAATAATCGGCCGATTAGTGGTTAATCGGCCGATTTTAAGTGGCCGATTAACCGATTAAATCTCCTCTAATTTTTATGCTTGTTTGCATTATTTGGGCTCAATCCAGCCCAAATTCAAAATTCAAACTCCTTCTAGACTTCGCACAAGCGCAAACCCAAACCCAAACCCGACATATCGCCGCTCGCTTCTTCTTCCTCGTGCAAATTCAAACCCAAACTGATTATCTTTAAACCCAAACCCAAACTGATTCTCTTCTTCTTCCTTGAGCAAACCTAAACTCGGCCAGCCGTTGCTCCCTTGTACAGTTGCATACTTGACCCGGCCAGCATCTGCACCTCCTCTTGTTACTCGCAATGCACCTCCTCTCCGATTGTTTTTGTTTGATGGAACCAACCAGCAAACCCGATTCGACCCACATCCAGAATCCAAACTCAGCTCAAACCAAGTACTCTCTTCTTTTTCTTTGACTATATGTTCCTATTTGATAATCCCATAATAATTTTATGTTAGGATTTAGTGTTGCTACATAATGAGGATATATCTTTTTTTAATTATATATATAACGACTTTTCCGATTTAATTCCCGATTATTTTTCGATTTACCAATTAATCACTAATCTCTCCTAAACCGATTAGTTCCAAAAACCGATTTTAACTGCCTAGGCATCTCTTACCACTTTCTTTTTCTAACGGTCTTATATCTCTCCAAATTCTCCTCATTTATACTCCTTTGCATATTTTGAAGGTTGAACCTTTTTCCTCACAATATTTTGGACTTCTTGCCACCACCATGTACCTTTAGTTTGCAGTCCTCTACATTTAGATTCTCCAAGTACCACCTTTCAATTTTCTCTTACGCACGTAACCATTTTATTCCACATCATATCTGTCTCCCCTTCTCAATTTCATATCGCTCTTTTAAAGACTTTATCTCTTAAAACCTCTAATTTCTCTCTCTTCAAGTTCCACCACCTAATTCTTAGGTCCCTAGTCTCCTTCCTCACACACAAATGTTTTCCGATTTTAACATCCAACATCATTAGTCTATGTTGTGAGGTTAAGCACTCTCTCTGTATAACTTTACAATCTTTACAGATCAAACGATCCACCTTCCTAGTAATAAAAAAAATCAATTTGGCTCATATTTGCCCCACTTTTAAAGGTTATCAACTGTTTCTCCCTCTTCCTAAAATAGGAATTTTGCTAGTATAAGATCATACGACGCCGCAAAATCCAAGAGTCTCCACCATCGTTCTTACGTCCAAATCCAAGTCTTTCATGCACCCTCTCATATCCCATGTTCTCTTCTCCTACATGTCCATTGAAATCTCTTTCTATAAATAATTTCTCACCTAAGGGTACTTCGTGAATTATCTCATCCACATCTTCCCAAATTTTATTTTTAGCTTGTGCATCTAATCCTACTTGGGATGCATAGGCACTAATTATATTAATTATGTTTCCCCCTATACAAGCTTAATTTAAATTATTTCATCTCCTTTCCTATTAACATCTACTACATCTCCTTTGAATTTCTTATCTACTAAGAGCATCCACAATGGTGTTTCTCATTTTGCCAAAAATGACTGCTACAGTAATAGCAAATAGGATAGAAGGCTGCAGTGGTTGTTTGCTATATTCTTCGTTTTTTTTAAAAAATTACGTGGGACGGTATAACATATACCGTCTCTCGTTTAAAAAATAATAATAAAAATTTTAATTACTGATTAACTATTAAAATATATTAATTAAATAAAATAAATTATATAATAATACCTAAACCTAATTAATTAACTACCTAAACCTAATTAACTATCCTAAACCTACCCACTACCTCCCCAATTCAAGGACGGTACATCATGTACAGTCCGAGAATTGATATATTTTTTATTTTTTTTAATCGACCAAATCTTGGCCGTTCATTTAAAAATAAAAAATGAACAAAAAAGGAAAAATACAAAAAAAACATTTTGGACGGGATATGTTCTCCCGTCCGATTCAGACAGGATAACATATCCCGACGGGATAACATATCCCGTCTGAGGAGTTTTTTTTATAAAAAAAAAAATCGAAGGGACGGTATATGTTTTCCCGTTTGACGGGATTAAAATATCTTAAAATCGGAGCGACGGTATATGATATTCCGTCCTTTATAATTTGAGAATCGCTATTCTGTTTCTCATATATGAGAAACGAATATAGCATGTTTGCCAAAAAATGGCAAAATAGAAAACCACTGCAACGATGCGTTTGCTATAAAATGGCAATTTGCCAAATATAAGAAACCACTGTGGATGCTCTAAAATTCCTACTTCATTTCTATTTCTAATCTTACCAATATAATATAATTTAAAATCATCTATCCATTTAGCTTTCTCCCCTACCCACTTTGTTTCTTGTAAACAAGCTATATTAATATTCCTTCTAAGCATGGTATCTACTAGTTCTATGCTTGAAAACAGTAATATGTAGAATTAACAAAAAAGATGAAAGACATAAGATCCTTAGTTACCTTTTCATATCAGTACTAGACTATTAGTCCTACATCTACCAAAACTTTTGTAAAGCTTGACATATTTTCTAGACATATAGTCTATTTAAGAACAATTCTAGAGATATTGGAAAGATATTTTAACTAATTGGATACTAATGTATTCACTTGAAAAGATTTCTTTTTTTTTTAAATAAAAGGCCACACATGTTGGCCTCGAATCTGAGACCTCCCATGACCAATTCCAAAGCCTTACCATCTGAGCTATCACTCAATGGTAAAAGATTTCTACTTCGTCTTCAAGTTAACTTAAACTTGTTGTCGACCGTTGTAAAACTATGTAAAAGGGTCATGAGACCAATTCAACACATCTCTTAAAGAACAGCAACCACAAACTGTATAGAAGAAAGTAGTATATTGTCAATGTAAATTATTGAGTACAATTGAACTGGCCATAAAATACATGCTTGTCTTCCAATATCACCTTTCTATATTATTGTTTTCTTTGTGTTAGTAATATAATTTCTAGATCCCTCATAGTTTCCGTTAAAATAGTCTTAGTTTAGTCCCACATCCGAAGTATATTTATATTACTTTCTGTAATCTCCTATATATAGGAACCAATGTATTCAGTTATAATCATCCAATAAAATATTCTTTTTTATCTCTAAACTATACTTTTACATGATATCAGATCCGGAAAATTTTACACAAAAATTTTCCACTTAAAAATTAGGGTTTCTTTCTCTATTTTCAAAAAACAAAAACAAAAACAAAAAAGACAGCCTTCTTCTTCCCCTCTTCTTCCTCTTATAATCATCCAATAAAATATTCTTTTTTATCTCTAAACTATACTTTTACATGATATCATATTCGGAAAATTTTACACAAAAATTTTCCACTTAAAAATTAGGGTTTCTTTCTCTATTTTCAAAAAACAAAAACAAAAACAAAAAAGACAGCCTTCTTCTTCCCCTCTTCTTCCTCCAAACCCTAACCCTAACCCTAAATCCCTCCTCCATGAATCCCCCCCCGGCCGCCACCCTCCCTACTAGCCTCCGCCGCCTCCACCGGACCCAACTCCCCGCTCCCAACGTGCCTCCCTCTCCACACCGCCGCCACTTGCACTCCAAACCCAACTCCGACACCCCTCTGCTCTTGTCGACACCAACACTGAACCCAACTCCCTGCTCCCACCAAGCCTCCCTCTCCACGCTGCCACCACCTACACTCAAAACCCAACTGCAATGCCCCTCTGCTCATGTTAGCATCTCACTGCCTCTCCTGTCGGCATATAACCGCCTCCTCCCGCTTACCTCCCCTTCCCGACGTCGCCCCTTTCGCAGCCGATGCTACTACTAACCGTCGCCGCCATCTGATTATGTAAGATCTAGTTTCAAAAAAAATTAAAAAGTCGAAAAAAGTAAAATGCCTCGTGACGTGCATTGTTCTGTAATGCGTGCTAGTTTTTTATGTCCTCTTCAATCATCACCTATCATTCATACTCGTTTTCTCTTTCAGATCCAATCTAGATTTGCTTCTATGGCGACCTCCACTACTACAACGGTGACCTCCCCTTCTCCAATGCCGACCTCCTCTCCTCCAACGGTGGACCCTCATCCTTCCACTGCTGCTCCTACGAATTGGTCAACCTCCTCCAAATCTATCATTTCTATTGAAAAGTAGCCGACCTTCCGCAACATGTTGCCCCCTCCTTTTGGCAACAATGTTCACTCGGGTAATATTTGTCATGTATTCTCATATCAATGGATAATTGATTTAAGTGCTTACGAACATATCCGCTTTATCGCTTTCTTCATATTCTTTCCTTCCAAATTATCTTGTGTGTATTGCTGATGGCTCAAAGTCCCTGCTAAAAGGGTGTGAGATAGCTCTCTTTCTCCGGACATTCATCTTAAATCAGTTTTGCATATTTTCAACTTTCCTAATAGAATATTATCAGTTCTTAAACTTTGCAAAGATTTAAACTTTTCAGTGACATTCTTTCTTTCTCATTGTGTTTCAAGATACTACAATGAGGAAGATGATTGGCACCGGTCGTGAAAAACATGAGTTATATATCTTAGATCTCTGGTCACGACTTTTAATTCTTCTGTTGATCCTGAATTGTGGCACCGATGACTGTGACATCCTTCCTCTACGACTCTCAAGCAGTTTGTTTCAGGTTGTGTGCCTTCCTTTAAGGTATCTGGTAATTCATCCTACCCAAGACGCATCAATAAACGTAGAGAACATTTATTTGATTTAGTGCAGTCTGATGTTTGGGGCCCTATTGATTTTTCCACGTTTAATAACTTACGTTATTTTGTTACATTTATTGATAATTTCTCTCGAATGACGTGATTGTTTCTTTTGAAAAATCGTTCTGAAGTATTTAAAGTTTTTCAACAATTTTTCTTCGAGATAAAAACACAATTTGGCACAACTCTTAAATGTTTTCGTTCTGATAATGCTAAAGAATACATGAGTTCTCATTTTCAATATTTTTCCTCAATAAGAAATCATACACAAACTTCTTGCGCTTACACTCCTTAACAAAATGGTGTGGCAGAACAGAAAAATCAATATTTACTTAGCATTGTTTGCTCTCTGATGTTTGAAATGAAAGTCCCCAAGTTTTATTGGAGTTTTGCGGTTCTCACTGCATGTTTTCTTATTAACCGTATACATACTCCTTTAAAATCGATCCCCATTCCAACTAGTGTTTTTTCCATCAAAAATCCATTTTCAATACCACCTCGTGTTTTGGTTGCACTTGTTTTGTTCAGAATCTCCATTCAGGCACTGATAAACTTGATCTGCGTGCAGGTATTCGTATTTTTCGAAAGGTTATCTTTGTTATTGCTCTTCACGAAAACAAATGTTTACCTCAGCAGATGTTTCATTTTTTGAACACAAACCCTTTTTGAATATATTCATTCACCACACCCTGATTTTCCACGGGATGTTGTAGAGAGTCTTAATTTCCAACACCACCACCAACAACAACAATAACACCATCACCACCACCACCGCCATGACTTCAGGTTTATGTCAAAAAGAAGAAAGGCTCGTTCAGACTCGACAATCCAAGCGATGTCCTCTGTTGTTCAACCAGTGCCAACCACTTCTGTCAGTAATATCTCTAACACAAATGATTTACCTATTGCTCAACGTAAGGCTAAGTGTTCTTGTGCTCACTATCCTATGGCCCAGTTTGTTTCTTCCTCTAACCTGAACAAATCTTTTCGAGCATTTACCTCTGCCTTGGATTCCATTTATATTCCTAAAAATGTTCAAGATGCACTTAAGTACCGTAGTTGGACAACAGCCATGAAAAAGGAAATGCACACTCTTCAGCAGAATGGTATTTGGCAGGTGGTTCGTCTCCCTGCAGGTGGTAAGACGATTGTAAGTGGGTATTCACAGTCAAACACAATCCTGATGGCACAGTTGAACAACTCAAATACAATCCTGATGGCACAGTTGAATGACTCAAAGCTTGGGGACAACTTAAAGAATATACACAGAAATTTGGGGATGACTGCAAACTTTTTCTCCAATTGTGAAACTCATGTCTATTCGTGTTCTTATCTCTTACATCCAATTGTTCTTGGCCCCTCCATCAGCTTGATGTCAAGAATGCATTTCTCAATTGAGACTTGAAAAAGGTAGTGTATATCGAGCAATCTCCTAATTTTGAGCGACAGGGGGTGAATCATGTATGTTCGCTCAAAAAGTCCTTTTATGCCTCAAACAGTCTCCTTGAGCTTGGTTTTAAAAATTTGGCAAAATGTGTGCACTTATGAGTTCTCGAGAAGTAAAGCAGACCATTCTTTCTTCACAAAGAAAGGAAGCAAAGGGATTGTTATTTTGTTAGTCTACGTTGATGATATCATTATTACAGGCAGTGGTTCGCAAGGTATTGCAAACATAAAACAGTTGTTAGCACAAACATTTCAAACAAAGGATCTTGGTCCGTTTCGATATTTTCTTCGCATTGTTGTTGCACGCAAAAAAGATGATATCTTCCTTTCTCAAAGAAGGTATGTCCTTGATATTCCTACTGAGATAGGAATGTTCAGATGTCGCCCCAGTAACACACCTATCGATCCCAATATTAAGTTATCCTCTAATAATGCATTGTTCTCTGATCTAGGATGATATCACATGTTGGTTGGCAAACTCATATCTGTAAGTGACTAGGCCAGATATTGCATTTGCAGTTAGTCGAGTCAGTCAGTTTATGCATGCACCGCCCACCACTCATTGGAAAGCAGTTGTTCACATTCTTCGCTATCTTAAGAAAGCCTCAGGACAATGACCTCTCTTTAGGCCTGGTGATTCTTTCTTTACGAGGATATTTTGATGCTGATTGGGAGATTCAGTTGATAATAGGCGCTTAACTAGTGGGTATTGTATTCTTTGGATGAAATCTTGTATTTTGAAAAAGTACGAAACAACCTATAGTAGCCAAATCAAGTGTAGAGTCTGAATATCGGGCCAATGGGCATTTGATTTCTGAAGTTGTATGGCTCAGATCTCTTCTTCAAGGTTTGGCAATCCCAGTATTATCTCCAGTTTCTCTTTACTGTGACAACAAGGCTCATATTTATGAAAATCCGGTCTTTCATGAGCACACAAAACATATCAAAGTTAACTGTCACTTGTTCGAGATGAGTGGGAAAAGAAGGTTATTTCATTTTCATATATCCAGTCTGGTGAACAACTTGCTGATATCATAACTAAAGCACTACCTCCTAAGTTTTTTCAGACTTTCTTGAGCAAGTCTGTCTTCGATAATATCTACGCACCAGCTTGAGGGGGAGTGTTAAAGTAGTCTTAGTTTAGTCCACATCTGAAGTATATTTACATTGCTTTCTGTAATTTCCTATATATAGGAACCAATGTATTCAGTTATAATCATCCAATAAAGTATTTTGTTCTATCTCTAACTATACTTTAACAGTTTCTACATAAATTCTCCACATACGTCCTCTTTGGTGAAGGGTTCCTTGAGCTTCCCCAACGTAGCTAGTTGTGCTGGGAGATCCTATTAATTGCACTGTACTCTAAGAAGAGATTTGAATGTAAATCACATGATTTGATTTTTTTAATTGGCTTGGTGCATCAAAAAGTCAGATAGCCTTCTTTAGTTTAGGTTTATTATTATGCGCAACATTACGTTTTAATACATTTTTCATTTTCTTTAGCCGTTTCATAATAAATCAAAGCCAAAACCAAGACAATAAAATAATACTCCCTCTGTTTCAAATATAAGTCATTCTAGGTTTCTACATGACTATTAAGAAACAACCTAGAATTGAGTAAACGTACTTCATATTCTTGATTTTTTAAAGAGAGTGATCAAACATAGATTGAGATTAGAAACTACAGTGCCTGAGAATCAGTTTGAATTTATACCTGAAAGGTCAACAATGGAAGCAATTTATGCACTGAGGAGACTTATGAAAAAATATAAGGAGAATAAGAAAGATCTACATGTAATTTTTATAGATCTAGAAAAAGCATATGATAAAGTCCCTAGAGACATAGTATGGTGGGTGTTAAATAATAAAAGAGTAAATATTCGGTATATTGAGGTAATTAAGGATATGTATGAAGGGACAACGACCACAATTAGAACAAACACAGGAGAAACCAGTGATTTTTCTATTATAGTAGGTTTACACCAAAATTCAATTTTAAGCCCCTACCTCTTTACTTTGGTTATGGATGAATTGACGCGAGGAATACAAGATGATGTGCCTTGGTATATGCTTTTAGCCAATGATGTCTTAGTGGACGAGACTAGAGCTAGAGTCAATGCTAAATTAGAATTATGGAAAGAAACTTTAGAAGCTAGAGGCTTCAGGATAAACAGAACTAAAATAGAGTATATGAAGTGTAATTTTAGTGATATTCGGAACACAACTGAGAAAGTAGTGAAACTGGATGGTCAAGAGATATCTAAGAGAGACCGTTCGGATATTTAGGCTCAACTATACGAAGAGATGGAAAGATTTGTGAAGATGTTATACATAGAATCCAAACAGGGTGGCTTAAGTGGAGAAGTGTCAGTGGTATTTTGTATGACAAACGTATACCTTTTAAGTTAAAGGAAAAAAAAATTTAGGACGGTTGTTAGACCAACAATGATGTATAGAGCAGAGTGTTGGACAAAAAAGAAACATGTCCAAAAAATGAGTGTAGCGGAGATGATGATGCTAAGATAGGTGTGTGGTAAAACAAAGAATGATAGAATTAAAAACGAGCATATACGAAACATGCTAAAGGTAGCACCAATCCAAGATAAGTTAAGAGAGAATCGCCTCAGGTGGTTTGGACATGTCACACGTAAACCTAGAAGTGCCCCCATTAAAAAGAGTGATTTAATAAGTATTGAAGGTAGAGTTAGGGATAGAGGAAGACCTAAATTAACTTGAGTGGAAACAGTGAGAAAAGATATGATAGCTTGTGACCTTACAGAAGATACTGCGCTAAACCGAGCAGAATGGAAAACTAGGAATCATGTAGCTGACCCCAACTAGTTGGGAAAAAGGCTTTGTTGTTGTTGTTGTTGTTGTTGTTGTTGTATTCTTGATTTTTGAAGCTCATAAATAAGTCATCAATTGTACAATGTCCTATTTGGCCTCCTCTAAAAAATTTTATTACTTCTCTTAAAAAAAGGACAAGGGTAAAATTGAAAATCTCATTAAAAAATTAATTCATGGACATTTAAGAATGACAAGACATCTCCTCGAGAACCTAAAGTGATTTATATTATGAAACAAAAACAAAAAAAAGGCTAGAATGACTTATATTTTGAAGCGAAGGGAAAAGCATTTAGATGAAGATTGATGACTAGTATTTTTTCCAGTAGTGAATATGTCATGCAATACGTTTATGGACTTTGCATAATTGTATTTAAGCCAGAGGATGTTATCAACAAGCAAAGAGAAGAAAGAGGAGGGAACAAAATAAAAGACATTGCGACACACCGTTGATAATATCTGCTTGAGAACATGCGCAACAACTAGATCAACAGCCTGAATTTCAGTAATAGCTGCTCCAGGCTCCCCATGCTGGAAAAAATTGAACGGCATTACAGGTCATTATGGATGAAATTAGCAGCAGAATTTGAAATATTCTTAAATATAAATATGGTCCACAGTAAGCTAGAAACTAGTCAAGTTAATTGGCCAGATAAATATAAAGATTCAACATACTGGTCTACTTATAACAAGACTTTTGCTGCAATAACTTACAATTCCAAGACCAAGCTCCATAGCTGTTGGGCCTAATCGATCTGATGGAATCTCCCCAGGAAGGGTACAAACTGACAAGGCAACGCCCATCGTTCCAACTCTTTCAGATGCATGTTTTGCTTGTGCAGCAACTTCAGCAAGAGATAAACCAGCTGCTGCAGCAGCCCCAGCAACCTATAATAGACAGAAGCATATATAATTAACAACAAAACATAGAAGTATAGAGATGTTTGTCCCAAAATCTCAGCTTGATGTATTACATAAAGGTCTTAAAAACAATCTCAGCATGTCCCTTTAGAAGTTGTGTTGTGCCAGATACATGTCTCAGTTGAACAAACAAAAAATAAGCAAACATTACCAACACGGCACTACCTATTTAGATGTAGTATTTTAGAGCTTCCAGTGTGTCGATGTATCGTATATGCATCAGCATCTTCGGTGTCCATGCTTCTTAAACCTTAATTCTTATCTTAATTCTTAAATACTTGATTTAATGAAATATTCGTTCAACCTTCAATAACACTGTTGACTTTCAACCATAAAGTCCATAATTAACAGGGAAAAGAAATTAAGTCTCCAATTTTACATACACCTTTAAATAAAAGTTCAATTTTTTATGTCTCTCTGCATTAATTGATGTTGCATAAAAGTTGGTCTTGGTTTCATCTTTTTTTTAACTTAAAGGTGGCTATCATCATGGTGTTTCATTGAAATCACCATGTTTCATCAATGAGAAATAACGAAACAAGAGTTCAAAATACATAATACCCACAGAGTTTTGGTTTCATCTTAGTTGGTATATTTAAGGCTAAATTTTTATTTTAAAAAACCCACTAAGTTTTGGGTCAGTTTAAAAAAACTGCACTAAATTTTTTTTTATTTAAAAAAAGGACACAAAATTTCAAAAAACTCCGTTAGTTAGGGTTAGGGTTAGGGTTAGTTCGGGGGGCTTATTAAACATCTGATTAGTTAAGTGATGTTTTTTTTAAACACAAATGAAAGATGAATGTGGTTTTTTAAAACACAAATGAAAGATGAAGGTGGTTTTTTTAAACCCTACCCTAACCCTAACCCTAACTAACCCAGTAGAGTTTTTTAAAATTTTGTGTCGTTTTTTTAAATTAAAAAAAACTTAGTGCGGTTTTTTTAAATTGGCCCAAAACTTAGTGGGGGGTTTTTTAATTTAGCCTATATTTAATGATAATTAAGATGGGGCTTACAATTGGGTGCCATCTTCAGGAAAAATGATTAGAATTAGTGATGTCATTGGAGAAGGGAGAAGATGCAACTCTGGGTGTTGAATGCAATGAGTTGCATCAAAGCAAGGCTGGTGAAAAAGACATGATCGACGAAGTGATTGCCTGATTAGTGTGGAATCTGGGCAAACCAAGAGTTTATCCACTTTGTCAACTAGTGAAGATTTAAGGTGACCATTTCCTTCTAGGACTTGAATTGTATTTCATGAACAAATATTGTTGGCTTTCTGGAAGAGGTATCTTAGAGGTATCTTATTGAGGCGGCAAGAGTTTTTACAGAGGATGGACCCATCCTGATACCAAGTCGGAAATTAGACATAAAATTGGAGAGAAAAATTGGTCCATCCCTAGTTCTCCTCTTTACAAGTATAAAAGAGCAATATTAAAAATAATGTATCCCCATAAGAAATAAAACAAAAGAGATAAACAGCGAGGTAGTAAACCTAGACATATACAGTACTGTTAAGGAGCAAATAAGGAGAGAACTCTGTATTATCCATGTATCTTCCTTAACATTTGAAAATCTCCAAAAATATTGTAGGTTATTTTGTGTTTACTTAAATTCATGTGCGAGTCCCAGATAAAGCAATTGACATTTTCGGTGACGCCAATAAGACTGGATAAAAAAGAATTTGTGATGCTTGAAGCTGATATACATATTAGCTAGAAAAGCATGCATATAATCTGATAGGCAGCTCCGCGCCTGCCTGCACCCAGTGCGCTGTGTAGTTGTCTTATGTCACACTTGAACACACAAAGTAGAAGCAGCACTATTCTGATGACAGAATAGGAAATTTATCTTTGATCAAACAAATGATTACAGAAGCATCACACAGTGCCGATGGTTATCAAACACAACCTGTCTTGATGGCATAAACGGTTATTTTGGAGGAGGGAAAATTCAATGTATGTTTTGGTTGTCTTAGTAAAATTTGGAAAATATTTATCCTATATTTCTTGATTATATTGCATGCCTAGAAATATAATATAGTTTGAGATTAGTTCCTCAGCCTATGCTATCATTTAGTATTGGCCATTACAATTTAGTTATCAGTTTCAAAAATATAAAATTTGTTCTTTTCTTAAAATCGGTACTTAAAGAAAAAGTAAGTACTTTAAGTTATAATATTATACATAATTAAGTGATGAAAACATATGCATTTAAGTTTTAAAATATATATTATATATAAATAGTTCTGTTGCTCTCTCTCACTTCCGCTCTCACAATTACCTTATCTCTCATAGTGCACTTCTCATTCATGTGTCTGCATTCATTGTCAATGTCAGTGTTGCCAACATCATCTACTGTTTATGTGATCTAAAGCTTCTTACTAGTTATTTCGTTTACTTTCCTTGTTTCAACTTCTTTGACGAACCTGAAATTATAGACATCTGAACCCCATTTCATGTAATTTTGAGGAATATTCATACAAACGATTCTCATACAACCTGGGTGAGATTAGTGTTTCCTTTTGTGTGCCCATACAACAATATGTGTTCATAAATACAAAAATCTCAGCTAATCAAAAAACATAGAGCGAGGAAAAGAATAAAGTATATAACGTGCAAACACTAACAAAAGATACCTTGTGGACCAAAACAGTGCCAGATAAACCTCTTCGACCAGCTACACCTCGAGGTGGTGGGAGGGCACAGTCATCTCCAACAATAACCATCTGCAAATATAACAGTTTTTATGTTTTGTGTACTCTCAAGTAAGATAATACTTCATTTATTCAATGTATAGCATACCTCGACTTTGTAGCCTTCAGCCTTTGCTTCCTCTGCCGCCAAACCAAAGTTAAGCCGATCACCTGTATAATTCTGTAAGAAGCACATACTACAATCACTTATAAATATCATAAAGATGGCAGAAGCATATCAAGTTACTAGATATTCATACTTAAAATTTAGAATTTGCATGTTAATTAAATCCACTTAAAAGAAGATACAAAAAGAAACTCTTAGGAAGGGGAAGGACACCATTCACAAGAAAAACTTCAAAAGGCAACAAAAGACAAATGCATAACACAATGTTAAAGAGTTGAGAACAACCCGAAAAAATATAAACTTGCCTAGACAAATTGTGGAGTAACCAAGGTATTAGTAAATTTGTAACACAAAACAACAATATACCTTCACAATTAGAAGACACCCCATCGGACCAGTCACAGCTCGGATGCCCTAAATATATGGATCATTTTAGTTTGAACGTTAAAGAAAATGATTTTGAAGCCAGTTATCCAAAAAAACACAATCATACAGCTAAGATAGAATCAACTGGTGGAGAAGTAAAAACATCTCCACAAATGGCTGCTGTCAGCATCCCTTCCCCAACGAATCCAGCATGGGCGGGCTCATGGCCACTGCCTCCCCCTGTATAGGGAAACAGTTAAAAATGATACAAGTACTTGATTTCAAAGAAAGTAAAATGAAAACACATAAAATCGATTCAGTTTTACTTTGAAAAGGCATACATTGATAAATGTCACAATAATTTATAGACATTTGGCTTGTATGCCAAGAACCCCTGTGGCCTCTGCAATATATTTTGGGCCCAGCCACATTGAACATATGTATTTGAGACTCAACCTGACAAATGTATAAAATTGTCCATAGATACAAATCTAGATGAATGTTTTTACTGTGCTTCTAATCTTTTTATGGCATTAAATCCACCTTCACAGCGATCTGCTTCTTGATCTGAGTGGAAAGAAAGAGGAGTAAAATTGAACATCAGTCTCATCTCAAGTTCTTACGTACTCTACTGCAAAGCTGACACCCTATAAAGACCGATAGAGTTGTAAGAAAAGATGTTGTATAAGAGGCAATCTTGATCCTGCTCCACCCAAACAATGAGTCAGGACCACAACAAGGGCATTGTGATTCTGGCCAGCAAGACTTATTTCAATTTACGATAACTGAACTTTCACTTTCCACAGAATATAACATTTCAGATGGAATACTGGTCTTGATAATGCAATTTCCAATTTCTAATCCAGTTTTTCTTTTCACATTCTCTCTTTAATCACTAACCAACCCCTTTACATGTGTCAGTCGGCCCTAAAGTGATATCATCATTAATGCTATAAATCCATTTCAAGGAGTGAAGTGTTGGGTTTATATGTCTCGCATACTATATTCGACGTAAAGAGAAGACGGGGAAGCTACGAGAGGAATCGAGGCGATTAGCAATAAATGCGGCCGACCACACTTTGGGCAGTCGACCGAGTCACGGTTGATTGCAAATACGGGTTCGGAACTTAGGGATTCGATTGAAGCCCGACTTGCTTTCCAGTTTAGGTCGTACGACTCTCATCATATGTTTATCTCTACAGTATACATCGGATGGTTATTATATTTAGTATAGCAAATTCGGATTTCTCTATATCTCTATATAATCAATGTAACCCTCCAAAGAACGATATGATTCTATTGAGTGCCGAATAGAAGAGAATAGTACTTCCTCTGAGAGGTGAGTGAATTCTCCATTATAAACAACAAGTATTTCTGGTTAGGCTTGAGGAAGGGTCATGGTGAGAGATGTAACTCATGTATCTTCCCTAATTGAATAATATCTCGGTTTTTCTCGCCCAAATTAGGGCTTGCCCGAACCGGTGCAAATATTGTGTGCTTTGTGTGTTTGGTGTGATCTTTTATTTGCTTAGTGGTTTGTATTGATCGTATAGAAGACTCAACAAGTTTCTAGGGCATAAATCCCAAGACTCAACAAGTTCCTAGGGCATAAATCCGTAATATGAAGGACCCGAAGTTGAGAATTCGTGGTGTAAGGGGTTTACATCTGAGCTCTTCAATCAATTGATTGAGAACAAAGGGGATGGAGACAAGAAGGTTTTATACTTCACTTAATTAAAGATATCGGTTGAGCAACAGGACAAACAGTATATGAAACACAATAAATACCACCACATGAGGGAGAGAATATGCACATTAAAAAAAACAATCGAGTGAGCATTAAATTGTCATTTATTAGCATCACATACGCATACAAATTATGGGAATGTTGAACAGAAAATGTATTTGATCGTATGTGGTTGTCCATACCAGAGATAACTGCCACCTTGTCATAATTTCCTCCAACGGCATCAGCTCGCAGAACAACCTTGATCTGTATTTTAAATCAAGTCTGAGAAAAAAATGATTATTAAATCTCTAACTATCAAACTATTCCACGTGTTCACACCTGTGGAAATCCATCCAAATACTGCAGGCCAGGATAAGTTTCAACGAGGCCCTCGATGAACTCAGTCACCACAACTGCACAAATTGTAGCCAGATCTTTATAAGACTAAATGTACGAATCTCTGAATGGAAATAATCAAATAAAATCATGAGAGCCTAACTAATAAGCATTGACAGATGCATTCAACTGATCATAACAGAATTGACAACGGAAAATTCGAGAAGTAGGATTGTGTCAATAAACTAACAATACGTGAGCACCAAACATTGGGTAGCCAGTTTAATCTAACAACAAAGACAGATAAACAACCGACAAGTACAACTCCACAATTGACTATTCGAAATGCACTGCATGCAATCACCGGCAATCTCAAAGAAATCAATGATCTCAAACTAACAATTAAGCAAATCAAAAGTTCCGCTTAACAATCATCTGATCTAGGCACTGCATACAGTGTAAAAGCCTAAATCATAAACATTCTTTCAGTCACAAACCTGTAAAAACCTTCAAAATCTATGAAATTCGATAATTCTTTCAGATTTAGCACTAACTCTTCCAACTCTAACTATTAGACAAATAAAGATCAAAATAAAAGTTAAAATTCAACTGGTCATCCCAAACATTCTCTCAGTAGTCAAATTCTCACTCATTTTCAGTAAATAATTTTCAAATCAGAAAATAAACAAAGAATTATCTATGACAAGTAAACAGCGCCACAATCGAACTGCATGCTACTTCAAACGCGATCATATTCAAGAAAATCAACAAATCTTAAATAAATAGTAAAAACTCCAAATTATTCCGAAATTTTGATAATTCTTTCAGATTCAGCGTTGATTCTTTCAACTCCGACTAAAATTCAACCGATCGTCCCAAACACTCACTCAATCAGTTAAAGAAACGCAGGAACAAAATCCTAATAGTGAAATTACTTTCAGAATCCAAATTCTCACTCCATTTCAGAAAGAAAAAAAAATCTTCAAATCGAACTGCAAGCTACTTCAAACCCGATCACCTTAGAAAAAATCAAGAAATCCTCTAAATTCGAGGCCGAACACTTCACAAAACTCACTAAAGCATCCAGAAGCTTCAAAAAACATCCGCATTCCGAATCTCAACGATCGGACGAACTACAACTACATGATCCTCGAATCGCAACTAGACGATCCACGATCAGCTACGAAATCAACGAAGAATAACAAGAAGAGAGAGAGTTTGAGAAGCAAACCGTTAGGATCGTTGATGAGCTTCTTCGCCTTGTACGACATTCTCGAACAAATTCCCGAACTCGAAAACTCCTATTCGAAACCCTAGTTCTTGAAACAGAGAAGGAGAAAAAGGAGAGACGAAAGGTGAAGGGGATTAAGACTGGGAGTTTTCTCGATTCTGACCCTCAACTCCTCCTCCATTTATAGGCTCATGGGTTTCACACGGAGCCCTCGGCTTCTGAAAGAAGGAGTATGCATTTTGTTTACGAAATTACCCTTGGGGTGTTTGGGAAATTAGTTGGAGCTTTTAGGGCAGTGGGTGTAATTTGGGGGACGTTCAGGGGTTGAATTTGGGGAATTTGGTTTTAAAATATGCATTTTTTCGAAACTATTTGTAAAAAGATGACCCTTGCCAAATTTATTGTGTTTGAAAACTCAATAACTAAACTCGTCGTTCCTAACAATGAGCTTAGTTATTTCGTGATGGTCGTTAGAGCACGGCGAGTGCAAGTTTTTTTTTTTAATTTGTACCAAACTCGATGTTCGCAACAGCGAGTTTAGTTCATTTTAGCTCGATGCTCCCAACAACGAGCTTCTCTATGGAGTTTTTTTTTCAAAAATTCTCCAAGTCCAACAGATTAGCGAGTTTAGTATAGTTTCCCTCGTCGCTTCCAACAATGAGCTCTCCTATGGAGTTTTTTTCCCAGAAAATTCACCAAGTCCAACAAAGAGTTTCACTATCTGTGAAATTTCAAAATTTGTAGACTCTATGTTCCCAACAGCGAGTCTAGTATAAAACCCCTCGCCTTTTGAAACGGCGAGTCTTGCTTGAAAATTTTGAACTAAACTTGTCGTTGGGAACGGTGAGTTTCTCTAAAAAAAATTAAAAAAACTACACTCGCCGTGTCCCAACGGCGAGCATTGAATAACTAAGCTCGTGGTTGGGAATGGTGAGTGTAATTGTTGAATCCCCGAGCGGAATAAGTTTGGCAAGTGTCCTTTTTTTGTAAATAATTTTGAAAAATGTCTTATTTTTATTTTAAAAACCGAGTTTGAGGAAGTCGTTTCTTCCATTCTTGAAACACTTTTTGGAGGTGGTTTGATTTTGTAAAATGTTTCCAACCTAGAAGATTACTATTTGGAAAATAAATCTTTGAAAATGAGTTCTAAAAAATGTTTTGTTTGGATGTAGTTTTATTGTAGTGTAGGGTAGAGTGAGAGAGATTTTTTTTTAAAATAGTAAAAATTAATTGTAGAGGAGTATGTAGAGTTGTTTTATTGAATAACGTGAGAAGGGAGGAGTAAGAAATCAATTTTAAATTCTATGAATACTGCTCCCTTTAATTTTTTCTCTCATTAGGGGTGGTTTGGTAAGAAATGGAAACACTATTGGAAATTAATTCCCGAGTAGAAACACTATTCATAGCTTTGTTTAGGAGGTTGAATTTGGTTTCCAAACGGGAGCACTGTAACACTTTTGGCAATTTAGTTTTCAAACCAAAAAGAGAGGAAAAAAGAAGAAAAATCACGATTTATGTGATTTTAAATTGATATCTCTTTCATATCTCTTCACATTATCCAATACAACAACAACACCTACTCATTTGCAAAAACTTTTCACTACTTTTTAAATTTTATTTCTCTCTCATCATATCATATACTACAGTAAAACTACATCCAAACAAATTATTTTTTAAAGTTATTTCCAAATATTTCTTTTCCATATAGTAATCTTCTCTATTTGATATATTTTACAACCAATCAAACCACCCCTAAATAATGGGGCCAAAAAGTGCTACAGTAATGCCCGTCGAAATCAAATTCAACTTCTTTTACTGTCAAATAACGTTGTGAACAGTATTTTTCCTATAGAAAACATTTTTTACAATGCTTTTACTGTCAAACAAACAACCTCTGTGTGGAAAGTGATAGTTGGGGGGAGGATTGTTGTTTGGTGGTTGACATGATGAATCTCAACCGCTGATTAAGATATTTGATGATGGTGGATATTTTACAGATTGGATCCGGGTAGTTTAGATAACTTTAGTTGGAATTGGGTCCACTTCTGGTTTTAAGGGACGACGCCAAAAAGTATGAGTTTTTTGTGCAATAGGCCACATTTTAAAAATATTTGCGATTATGGGCCAGTTTCAAAACTATTAGCACTCGTGGGCTATTTTGTGCCACGTCAGCAGCGGCCACTATTCTCATTAGCGACATCTTCATTTTGAAAGTCGCTAATGAGAATAGCGGGCTCTGTTTTAAAATATTTGAAATTTTTTATTTGTTGTCGCTATTCCCACTAGCAACCTTAGTATATATAAGGTCGCTAATGGGATTAGCGACCTCAAATGAAGGTATTGAGACACCTAGCAATTTCTATAGAGTTTTTGGTCTATTTGGAAGGGACAAAAAATTGTGATCGCTATTAGGAGTAGCGACCTTAGTATATATGAAGTTGCTAATGGGATTAGCGACCTTTAATGAACTGTATTCTAACGCTTACCAAAATCTAGAAAGCTTTTGCTCTCTGAAAAAATAACAATCAATTTATTTTGAAACTGAGGTCGCTATTCCGAATAGCGACCTTAGTTGTACAAAGGTCGCTATTCGGAATAGAGGCCTTAGTTGTACTAAGTTCGTTATTCGAAATAGAGGCATTTATTGTACTAAGGTCGCTATTCCGAATAGAGGCCTTAGTTGTGTAACTATTTTACAAATTTTACAAAGAACAAGAAAATTGTGTTTTCTAGTTTTCTACTGATGTCGCTATTGCGATTAACAACCTAAGTATGGTAAAGTCGTTATTCCCAATAGCGACCTCAGTTTTATTTTATTTTTTTCAAGAGAGCAAAAGCTCTCTAGAAATCGCTAAGTGTCTCAGTACATTTATTTGAGGTCGCTGATCTCATCAGCGACGTGATATATACTAAGGTCGCTAGTGGGAATAGCGACAACAAACAATAAATTCAAAATTTTTGAAAACATAGGCTGCTATTCCCATTAGCAACTTTCAAAATGAATAGGCCGTTAATGAGAATAGTGGCTGCTGCTGACGTGGCACAAGGTAGCCCACGAGCGCTAATAATTTCGAAACTGGCCCATAATCGCAAATATTTTCAAAAAGTGGCCTATGACGGCAAAAAATCAAAAAGTATATGGGAGGCCCCTCAAAAGAATTTCTATTTTTGTCTTTCACTTTTTAATCTTTTTTTTGAAATACCTTGATTTTTCTAGTGTTGTTTCCATGGGAGGAGCATAGTGAGCCCCCCCCCCCCCCCCCCGCCCCCCCCCCCCCCCCCCCCCTCCCCTCCTTTTTCAAAACCCCCTTGTTACTATTGAAAATTTTGAAAAAATCCAAAAAATATTATGATTTGCCCCTCAAAAAATTAAGTTTTATGGTTTGCCCCCCTAAAATTTATGAAAAAACCCTTATATATATCTATATATAGCTATACGATTTTTTCTTGGTCCCCCAGGAAAAATTGTTCTGCCTTCGCCCCTGGTTGTTTCGTTGTCACCGAAATTCTTTGTATCTATTGTGTAGATAAATATGGAGAAGTTATAAATGTTCTTCGAATTTTGATTGTTAGTTTTGGTGAATTGTCAATCTTTTCATTGATTGGTAAGCTTTTAGTGGTTTCCATATGCATGTTAAGTTTGCTAATTTGGAAATAAATGCTTTTTTTTAAATTAATTTGTTTAAAAGTGGTTGTTCGTTTAGAGCTAACAATTAGGCAGTTGGCAGCTCGGGTTGGCCATTGGAAGCTCGGGTAAACAACACCCATTTGGAAATATATGTTTTAAATTGTCCCCAAAAAAAGATAGGGGGTGGGGGGAACCTTTTTATGACACCTCTTTCTAAAATAGATGTATAAGAGATACAAACACTCGCATTGCAAGATTCCATAGAAACTTTCACCTTCCACAGAATCTTTGGTCAATGTAGTTATATTGTTGATAAGTTGCCAAAAACGGTCTTGTGTATTTCATGTGATCTTAGATTTTGAATGAGAAAGAAAACAAGGATAATGGATAGAGAAACTAAGAAAAGTAAAAAATAGTGAGGCAAGTGTTCTTAAGTGGATTTGAAAAATATGTGTTTATGTCGATAGCCTGCTTCTTAGTTTTCCACTAAAATTCGACTCAAACAATCTCTTCAAACAAGTGGATACAAGCTCCTTTTTTTCGCTTAGTCAGAAAGGATAATAAAATAACTCCAATTGTTTATCTTCTTTGTCTTTAGAGTAACAATCTCCTCTTCCCTTTCCCCCTTGGCCCCACCTTCCACTTCAACGCCTCATTCTTCACCACCATTGTCTCCCACCCTTGTCATCTTCCCCATCAATGACACCCACCACCACCACCACTATCAACCACATCATCATTATAATATTTCCAAAATAATTAACAATTATTTTGTACAATAATATTTTGTATATGAATATTGTTGCACGTGTTAATAATTTTTTGTCTCAATTAATTGTGTATGTTGTTACAAATTGTATTTGACATCTTATGAGACAGCCAATTAAGTGATAACTAACACTTTGAGTTGTATGGTTGGGCTCCAACCAATCTAACTCACATGAGGTAGACCGATATGGGCTCAACCATACCAACTTGTTCATGAACACTTGCACACTTGTCACATTAACACATTGCACACTTGTAACATAAGCATGCTATTAAAAAAAAGAAAAAAAGGGAGACAAAAGGGTGGCCAATTTTGACTTGGAGGGAAGAAGGGGTTTTGATTTTGTAGGGTGGCTAGGGATCTAGGGTGCTATCATGAGGTTCCCTAGATTGCACTTGAGTATGTGGGAGACACTAGGCAACACAAAACCACCCCCACACTCCACCCTCTCACCCTAGGCCGGCCAAGCATAAAAGAAGAGCAAGGGTGATGCCCTAGCACTTTTTCACTCTTTTCTCCACTCCAAACCCTCTCTCATTTCGTCTAGTTGTTGTTTTGGAGCAAGAACACGGAGGCTTGAAACAAGGAGGAGAAGAAACAAGCTAGAGAAGAAGATGACAAGCTTGGAGGCTATTTGGTTGTGTTAGAACTCTCCATAACAATGTTGGTGTTCTCTTAACCTCTTGTATGTTTCTTTTCATGGAATTATTGCATGATGCATGTATGTATGAAGCTCTTTGGAAGGTCATGCTAAACCAAAATATGTATAAATGCATGATCATAACAACTAAAAGAACTAAGAAGATTGAATTGTTGGAAAGAACGAAAAAAGGTGTATTCTTGATTGTAGAGAGCTATTTTATAGTAAAATTTCAAGTTGAATATTCATTAGAAAGTCACTAATATCATGCTAAGATGGTTAAGAATGATGTGATTTCTAAGTGGAACTAATGTCATGGAAAATGAGTAGAAATTTCAGCTCGAATTTGTGATCACGTAGCCAAAAATTTCTGTTTTTGTGTGTGCTTGTTCATGCATGTTTATAGGGTAAATAAGACATACAAATATCGGATTAATGACTCATCTCCATGCTATGTTGTGTAAGAAGGTTGTGTAACGTTTTAAAGCTATTATTATTAAGTTTGAGTATGTTTCCACCTCACAAAATCAAAATGGTTAACGTATGTTTACTGAATTCCTTTGCACGTATAAAACATCACCTCTCTAAAGTGTTGTAATGAACTAAAAATATTACTTTTAATACTTTAGAATCATGTTATGAGATGTATTGAGTTTGGGAAATAATACATTTCAATTTGCAGGTTAGTAGAATAGTTAATCAACACAAACATACTAAATAAGGTGTATATGCTCACTGTTTTGAGATAAAATTAGTTTTCGTTAATTAGACGTTTCTGATGACCATACATGTTGTTTAGGGGATGTAAATACCCTCATTTCATGCCTAATAGTGTTGTATATTGTGTGCACTACTTTGGTGCATGTTCGGACTCAATAGCCCTTGAAACGAGTTCGGAAAGAACTCGTAAACGGCAGTTTTTGCCACATGGTGCTTGCTGTTTTGAAATGTTAATTCACTATTTTAGGGCTTTTATTCACTTCTTTTGCATAATTATCATGTTAATCATAGACCTATGGTGTAGTGCTAGTGCAGGGTCACATAGACGTTGTTTTGATTGCCAAAATGAGCTCAAAAAGTCGATTCATTTGCTGTTTTTGGACTATCATTATTGGCTTTTTTTGCTCACTGTTTTGAGCGATTGCACTCTCATTTAGTGTGCTAATAAAAATCTTAGTGACCCTAACTTGCTTTCTAATAATTTAACAATATGAACCCTAGGCCCTAACTTGATAACACTTAAATTTCGGGGTAGAATAGGAGCTCGTATCACCTAGAATGCGTCGGTTGTTGACTGTTTTTGCATGCCATCTTGCTCGTTGTCTGAGGAGGATTTCACTTGCTGTTTTGGGAGATATGACTCTTCGGGAGGTCCATGGAGGAGTAAGAAATCGGTAGGACCCAAGGAGAGCTTGGTCGCAGCTCGAATACGTGTTCAAAACATCAAGCGAAGAGGACGAAACTGCGATCGAGGAGAGCTCAACTCGTTTTCGTCGGGCCAGATTTGGGCCAAGTTTGGGCCCACTCTTGGGCCTGATTTTGAGGTCAAGTGGACCCTAGTTGGGTCGGGTCAAGACTTAGTTAATTTGACTATGTTAATTAACAATATAGAACTAGATAAGCGTCGTCTAGAGTTCATTAACCACTTGATTCTAATAAGAAGTTAACTAGTTGTTCTAACTTGAAATAAGGAAATAGAAATCTAAGTTAGGATTCTCTAATTAGAACAGTGGATTGTTCATAATGAATTAATGAAATATAAGACATATTAATAGTGTAGAGCAAGTAGATTGCCTAACATTTCAACTTAGTTAATTGAAATTGTGGGATAATAAAAGCTAGGACTAAGAGCACAGTTTAATTAACTAAGTAGTACAAGTCTATGTTAAGAAACTAGAGTTGTAATAATAGAGTCATTAAAATCAAGTAAACTAGTTAATAAATGAACTGATCTAGTAATTATAGAATCAACTACATTCACTGGTTCTAGTGCTCCCTCTAAGTTTGTGTGGATGCCATGATGTCCCAGCATGAAGATTTGTCTCTAAATCTTGGAGCTTGGTTCTAGAGGCTAGGCAAGGCTCAAGGTACCGACAATGATTATTTACATAAGACCGGTGGGGGTACGCTAGCTCTAGGTCATGTGGCTTTTGTTTGTAAGGACATACACTAGTTGGGCGTGTGCTCACTCGTAAAGGGGACATGTGCGGTGTCATCTCGTCTGTAAATTTCTGGGATCTAGTGTAAGAACGTGAATGGTCGGAGTTAGGGGATGGACCCTTATGCATCCATCTAAGGTTATATGTTGTTTAATGCGAATAGGGAACAAGAATAGGATTCTAAGACTCTCGGTGGAGCAGGGAAGGCCTGCATGGTCACCTTTATGTTCGTAACAACTTTTGATGAGGTTCGGGTGTTGAGAAAGACCGCATGGTCCGGCAGCACATGTGGAGTTACCACGGGGTTGATTGGGAGTGGAGAGAGACCGCAGGGTCCAGGCGGAGTGGAATATTAAAGATCGAGGAGTGGAGAGAGACCGCAAGGGGCTGGGCACCATCATGGATGTCGAGGAGTGGAGAAAGACCACAGAGTCCCGACATGACCACTACAGATTGTAGAAGTGGAATTGGACCAAACGACTGCAACCTCATCAGTCACTAAATAAATATCAGAAACATAGTAAGAGTAGAAGAGTAAGTATGCATTGCGGGGGATCGAACCCTGAATCAGGAGAACGTAAGCTTGATTAGGAAGTATATAGTATGAGATGCATATGTTTCCAATAAAGTGTGCATTAGATTAGGGCACTATGTGCATTTGTGTCTGTGCATTAGATTATAAGGTCATGACATACACCGAAACTTCTGTTTTGCATGACTTTCACATTTCTGCATTAATATTGATTGTTGAAGACTTTTGGAGTTCGTTGATTTTATCAGCATTGTGTTTGTTGCATTCAACTGACGTGCTCACAGTTGGTTATTTGCAGGACTACCTGATTGTGGGAGTGGGGGACTCAAGCTGCGTGAATCATCCAAGTGGAAGTGCAAAGTGTACAACTTTACTTGTAATTCGTGTTGTAAATTTTTTGTTAACTTTTGTAAATTGTAATAACACTGATGTAATAAAAAAAAAATCCTTTGATTTTTCTGTGTTATGTAGTTATTTGAAGTAAGATTTTGCATTGTGTTACGAGCTCCAGTGTTAGGAAACCAGGGTGCTATAGTCATTGCCGACCACCATCATTGTTGTCCACCGCTGCTATCAGTGATCACAACTAAAGGATATACAAATCTGAAAACTTCATAAAAAATAATTGATTGATTGTAGAATAAATAATCAACTCCCAAACATAGCGGAGATATAAGATTCAAGTTTTATTTGAGACCATACTTTAGAATGATCATGTAAATTTTAGCTACAACTAAATTAGAATAATGTTTATACGAGACTTGAGATTAAACATAGTCTTCTTGTGGATGACGATGGTGGTTGAGCAGGTGAAGTATTGGTCGTGGTTGTGAAGTGGGAAGGAGGAGAAGAGGGTGGTTGTGATTTGTGAAGTGGAAGAAGGAGAGGAGGTGATGGTTTCGAAGAGGTAAGGTGGAGAGGCTTTTGATGGCTGGAGGTAAGAGAGAGAAATAGGGGTTTTGTTTCTTCTTTATTATATATATATACACACACACAATCCATTATGGTAATATCACTTTTGGTCCAAAGAATTTTTTTTTTCTTTTTAAAACACAAGAAATAGAGAAAATGCATGAGACAATTTTCCAGTCTTTCCTCATCCAAAATTTAAGCCAAAATTTTATCCCTTAATTATTCCTAAAAAACGTGCAATGTATAGATGTTATTAGATGAATTTTAAAAAATAGTTTTATTATTTTCTCATATTTTGAAAATTTTGTGCAATATTGCACAACAGGGTTATACTAGTGTGTGTATCTAATCTCTAATACTGGTGTAAAATGAACAGGACAGTCCATCGTTCGTCCGAGTCCGGCTCGAAAAATTGCCCGACCGTAGACCGTCCTAACTGTTATATAAACCGAACTTGAACAAATTATTAGGTCCGATGCTTTACCGAGCTCGAGCCGGACATAAGTCCGTCCGAGTATTATTGTGGTCTGATGCTTTACCAAACCAAGTCCGCATTATAAAAATTTTGTCCGACCAGGACCGTGTTGGTGATAAGCCCGTCCGAATAGAATTTCGGTTCGAGCTTTATCATATGGCTGTCTGGTCCGATTTACAGCCCTAAATAGGAGAAAACCTTAATGTCATTTGTAAATATTTCAACGAGTGTAATGCACGTACATAACTAATATGAATGGAGTATCATGTTCGAATCCATACTATGTCTGAGTTTTTACTTTTAAAAAATTATATATTTATTAAAACGTGCATCACACGTGTAAATTACTAGTATATATATATACTAGGTTTGCCCATGGACACGTGCCTACGACACGTCTATGGAACGATGCAGCATATGAAAAGCCCTATAATTGGTAAAATATACCATACAATTCATGACAATTTCAAAAAGTAGGGGATACATTTATTTTCCAACATTTTGGATGCATGAATCTCAAATTTCCATCATGGAGTTTATATAGCTCAAGTTTGAATAGTAAGACAACAGTTAGTTGTAAATAAAAGTTCATGTTTCCATCAACATCAGCATATGTTAAAAAATAATTATAAATGAGGTGTAAATCCAACTTCTTAGAACTTTGAGGGTGCAAAATGATGAAATTTAACTTTGATGAGATATTTGTTACTTTCAGTGTAACTTTAGAGGTTGAAATTTACCCAAGTAAATGTCCATTTAAATCTTCCAATGCATTTGAAATCAATCAGAGAACTTAGTGAAATTTTCTACATGAGCAATCAAAAGAAGCATAAAAAATCTTTAAAATCTGGAAATTTAGAAACCTTTAAATATGAAAATTTAATTTTCTAGGTATATATATATATATATATATATATAGAGAGAGAGAGAGAGAGAGAGAGAGAGAGAGAGAGAGAGAGAGAGAGAGATCTGAAAAAGTGAAGAGATGAGAGAGATAGTAATAAAGTGAGGATAATTTTTGTTTTGGGGAAAAACTTTTGGCGGAAAAATATATTTTGGGAGGGTAAATGTGAGCTATTGATTATGTTTTAATTGAAGGAGAGCCACTTGATAGCTTTTTTTCATATTACCTTGTAATTTATTACATAGATGAGATAATGAGATGAGTGAGATGAAACTATTTTTTGAGAAATAAGTGATTTGAGTAATCCGAATATTGTTCACACCTTCACATCACTATACATGTCATCAAGATGATGTGTAGAAAATTTCAAGCAATTCAGAGCCCTTTAGCCTATGCATCAAGGCGCTCGAATAAATGCATATATATATTTCACACCATCTTCATGATGTGTTGAACGCTTTGATGTATAGAGTAGAGGTCTCCAAATCGCTTGAAATTTTGTACACACCATTTAGATCACATGTTGAGTGATGTGAACAGTGTGATCGAAATTCAGATAATTCAAATCACTCATCTCACAAAAAATAATCTATCTTACCATCTCATATTTGCACTACTCTCTCTCTCTCTCTATATATATATATATATCTCTCTACACACACACACACACACACACACACACACACACACACACACATCTAGGTTTTTCCGTTGACACGTGCCTACAACACGTCTTCGGAACGGTGCACCTGGTTTGATTATATAAAATAATTTTAAAGGTCCAGCAAATTAATTGAAGTAGGAAATATATTATATGAGGAAGCAACATATCTACCTTTAAGCTCAACCATTGCCTTCTTGATCATTGGCTTGAACTTACTTGGAATGCGTATGATTTGTTAGAAATACTGCATAGAGTTTTTTTTATGGCTAAAATTGAAAAAACCCCTCTAAACTATCCCATATATGCAGAAAACCATACTCAACTATGGTGCGAGAAACCACATCATGACTCAGTTAGGGTTCCGTTATACGGGTGGTTTTTTGCACCAATAGTTGAGTGCGGTTTTCTGCATAAAAAAAAGGTGAGTGAGGTTTTCTGCATTAAAAAAAAGGTGAGTGGGATTTTCTGCATATATGAGATAGTTTAAGGGGTTTTTTTCAATTTTAGCCTAACAGAACCCTAACGGAATCATGATGTGGTTTTTCGCACCATAGTTGAGTGTGGTTTTCTGCATAAAAAAAGGTGAGTGAGGTTTTCTGCATATATGGTATAGTTTAGGGGGGTTTTTTCAATTTTAGCATCTTTTTAACTTTAGCATCACTTTTAGATACTTGTAATAGTTATGCAAGGAAATGATCATATAGGTTTGTTTGAGACTATGAGCATGTCTAGTTATGCAAGGATATTCTTATGTAGGTGTGATCATATAGTTATGCAAGGATATAAAAATCTCATAGCCACTATGAGCATGTCTAAATACAATGGTAACTTAAGTGCAGGTGTGAAGGTATCTACAATACCAATAATCTAAACATTTGTTTGTCTGAGACTCAGTTTGCAATTGAAATACCTCTTATTATTATTTCAACAAAAATGTAATATATGAAGTTCTCAAAACTCTAATCCAAGCTAATCATTTCTTTTATCTCCACTTTGTCTTTCCATTGCACCTTTATAAAAAAAACCAAAATGGATCAATAACAAATTTACTTTAGGTATTTCTTGAGTGGAGTGTTTGCACCCTTCACTGGTAAACTCCAGTTATCCCAATCCTATATACCCAAACATACACTAAAAGTTCTTATATGTTATGTTATCCATGGTTTCTAAGAACCAGTGAAGGAAACACTTCACAATAGTATATTCTCTTGTAGTAAAAAAATTAATGTTGCATATTTGCCAAGTTATTTTAGGTTGCTGATCAGCTTACCTATCATGCTATGGTTTGGAAGCCCAAATTGAGGCCACCAAATAATCCACCTCTCACTTGCGTACACCTTAAATCATTACCAATACAAAACTCATCAAATAAATCACCAAATTAAAATTTTTAAAACCCTAAAATAAACCAATCATACCTTTGAACTTAGATCTTATACACACACAAAATTTGAGTCAACAAAAAACTGAGTAATTCCCTGCACACACAAAATTAAAAATTAGAATGAGAATTCGATTAATGAGATGAAATTAGAGTAGCCGCATTGCATATAGAGGCTTTCGATTCGGTGGAGGGGAGTCACCGATACAGAGTCGTTTGATATTTGTCCTTGATTTGGCGGAGGGGAGTCGCCTATACGGAATCAGCTGCGAATGAGATACCGGCGACGACCTCTTGATTGGGGATTGACACTGGATTTGGATTTGGATTCGCTTTGAAATTTTTAAAATTTTCAATTTAAAAATTTTTCAATTTTTTAATTTTTAATTATTTTAAACTATTTTTAATTTTTAATTTTTTATAAAAATTTATTAAATTTTTATAAATTTCTAAAATTTTCAAAAAAAATTATTTTTTTTTGAATTTTTAAAATTTTTTGAATTGGAGAAAGAGAGAGAGAGAGAGAGAGAGAGAGAGAGAGAGAGAGAAATAATTAAATAAATAAAGGAGTTGTTTTGGGGGATTTGAATTTGAGTTTCGGGGGGGTGGGGGGGTGGGGGGGGGGGGAATATTTGTTGGGAACTTAGATCTGGAACATTGATTTCCTTATTATTGAAGGGGAGTCACTTGATAGCTTTTCTTTGTGTTTTATTTTATATATATATATATATATATATATATATATATATATATTGATCGGGTGAGAATCGTTCTCACGATAAGCTTCGTAAGAACTCCACACATATCCATTATATGGATGATTTGAACCGTTCACATTATTTAATATGAATAAATTAGTCTAGAAATATAAAATTAAGTCATTTGAAATTCATTTGTCTATGCACCATGTCATTATAAAAAATAAAGATTTTTCAACCATACAATTTATAGCACATCAATGCATGAGCAAACGAATCTCAAACGACTTGATTTCTTATCCATACTAATTTAGTCGTACAGATCAAAACTAACAGTTCAGACCTTTCAACTAATATCCCAAACAAAAATTTTCACGAGGTTCTCACTAAAGAAATTCTCAATAGATCATAACTATATATATATATATTGATAATTCTAAAATCGAATACAAATGTTTGACACAAATTTTTGACAGCTATGAGAACAAATAGCATTACTCTGTTTGAAGGGACCATCACAACACCCACTCAACCACTCAATCTCTCTCTCCCTCTCTGTTATGTTTTTTCTTTTTTGAATGGGTATATGACTATATATATAATAAAACACAAAGAAAGCTATCAAGTAGCTCTCCTTCAATTCCCCCAAAAATTAAAGGCCCAGATCTAACCTTACAAAACATATTTTTCCCTCAAAACTCAAATTCAAATCGCCCACCCAAAACAACTCTTATATTTATTTAATTTTTTTTTCTCTCTCTCCCTCCCTCTTCTATTCAAAAAATTAAGAAAATAAAAATTTTAAAAATTTTTACAAAACAAAAAAAGTAAAAAAGTAAAAAAATTAAAATTTAAAAACTTTAAAAATAATTCAAAAAAATCAAAAAAAAAAATCATATAATATGTTTTTTGCTAGACCCTCAAAAGTTTCTCATATAATATGTTTGCTACTTCAGTTAATTTGCTGGAGCTCCAAAACTATTTTATATAATCAAACAAGGTGCACCGTTCCAAAGACGTGCCGTAAGCACGTGTAAACGGGCAAACCTAGTACTCTGTTAAAAATCTTGCAACATGTGCTATCGTGTGATGAGTTTTGGGTGTTTTTTTAGCAATTTTTTTCCTAACATACCCCTGCATTTAGTGTTTAATTAGCTTTTTTTTTCTTCTAATTAAATATGCATATTACCCCATTTGTGGAAAGTTATGCAGTTAGAAAGAGAGAATAAAATGTTTAAAAGGTGAAGATGTATTGGGACGTTTAATTTAATTTTCAAAAATAACTAAAAGGTAAGTTGTAAGAGAGATGGACAGTTGTCTTAATCAAATAAATGGGGGCTATAACGGTCAATTTTGCATAAAATTGATGCCGTTGATGCACAGACGGTGAACCCAGCAACTTTAAGGGTACAGGATGTCCATCCGCAAAAAAAATAGAAATGATTATGTACAAACTAGTATAACCTTGTACAATATTGCACATATATTTTAAAAAAAATAATACATTCTCTTAAAACATGTTAATTAAGATACTTTATTTTGAAAAAATATATGCATGAAAGTTATTTTTAGAATAAAAATGGTAACCCAAAGTTAAAACGTAATCAACAATTCTTCTAAAATTTCGATAGATTCTCATATGTTCATTTTTTCCATCTATATTCTAACTCATGTTTTTCATTTTGTGTATTTTGGAGTGCATTTTTTCGTTTTAATGTATTTTATCTCTCTTGTATTTTCTGAACTGTATATTAGATTTGTTTTCTATATATATTCGTTTTATTTCATTTTGAGTTCCTCGTACGTGATTGATTGTCTCTTTTGTCTCGTTTTTCATTTTGTTGGTCTTTCCCTCATTTTTTTGTCTCTTTATCTTTATTTTTATTCTTCGTGGTATTGTGGTGGTGTTTTGATGGTCCTTTTCCCACTCCTATTAATTTGATCCCTAATAAGTTTTCATAGCCAAATAAATTCCCAATCCTAATTGCATTTCTATTCTTATTTAACTCAATATCCAAAACCCATTTGTAAACCTAATACTACTCCTATTACCCAATACTCATTAACCCCACATCCTAATCCTATATATAACCCCTCCCTCCCCCCCCCCCCCCCCCCCCCCCCAAACTAAACCCTAACCCTAACTCCTAAACTACCGGCCCCCCATCCTCTCTCTCCCTCTCCTTGACCGACTGCACACCCCAACCCGCACCAAACACACCTCCCGGCCTGCCCTCATCACCACCAGGCCGACTGTAGAACCCCGTATTTTCAAATATTATTTTAATTATTTGAAAATGAATTTAAATGATTTTTTAGGATTTAATTGATATTTTCTAAAAAGATCTATCTTTGGTACACGTGCAAAACACGTGCAAATGACTTTTGAGATGTTTGAAAAATTAAGTTTTCCTTATGAAAAATCATTATTTATTATTTTGGAATTATGTAGTATTTTTCCGGATTTTTCTGAATTTAATTAGTACTATTTGCAAATTTTAAGAAAAGAAGGACTTATTTGCAAAATTGACATTTTTAAGGACTAAAATGCAAAATTGGTATCCTGGACGTTTTAAACAGTATTGGTTAAGATTTAGAAATATATTTTCGTATAAATCCTAATTTAAATGAATTTTAGATGAATTTCCAAGAGTAGATATATATATATATACGAATAATTGTATTTTGAAGGGATTGTTTTGCAAATGTAATTCCTAAACCCTAATACTTGATCCCGGCCTATATAAAGGGAGTTTGCAGCCGTCATTCGCTGCACAACTCAGATCTTATTATATTTCTTATTCTCTTGGTGATTGAAGAAGAAGTTCTTGGATCTAGCAAGAGGAAGGCTTTTGTGGATTCTTCTTGATCTAAAGGTGAGTGATATAGACTTGTTTGTTTATGTGTATGATTGCATGTTGTTTTGTTTAATGATTTCGTATCTTGTATGAAATCGATGCCATGGTTGTTATTCGTAATATACATGTGAAATCCATGATAGATTAGTAGATCTCGATTGACAATTCTTGATTGCTTGAAACATGTTAAGATTCGATTATGATTATTGAAGATAAGAAATTGGATGGAGGAATCTCTAGACATTGTTATTTACGAGTTGGATTAGATATGAGTAGAGGAAGAGATTTGGTATTTGAGATTGACTCCAGTATTGATTATTGATTTCAGACCTAAATTGTGAGATCTGTAGGCCGACAGTCGACTGGGACTAGGTATCAGTCGACTGGTACGACCCTAATATTGTATCTTTAGTTTTTCTCGAAATTCTCTCGGGTAAGTCGACTTATGTTCTTATAAGTCGACTTATGTCCCCTTTTAAGTCAACTTATGTTTTGATAAGTCTTCTTATGATCTTTATAAGTCATCTTATACTTTTGATAAGTCTTCTTATGATCTTTATAAGTCATCTTATACTTTTGATAAGTCTTCTTATGATCTTTATAAGTCATCTTATACTTTTGATAAGTCTTCTTATGATCTTTATAAGTCATCTTATACTGTTAGCACTTGGATTGTTTCTTGAGAATTATTGATAATTATCTCGGGTAAGTCGACTGATGGTTGGTTAAGTCGACTTACTGCACTTGTTATAATCTTGACTATTAGTTCTCGAGGCAGTCGACTTATTACGGCATAAGTCGACTGGTTCTGATGAGTTTTCATGATCTTGAAGGTTCTTGTTATCGTTAGTTTATTTGTAGATGAATATGTTCGTCGGTGTAATAGTCACCATTGGTGATGCATGCCGGGTTCGTATTCTATCTATACCCTCTTAGTTTGTTTGTAGATGAACATGTTCGTCGGTGTAATAGTCACTATTGGTGATGCATGCCGGGTTCGTATTCTATCTATACCCTCTTAGTTTGTTTGTAGATGAACATGTTCGTCGGTGTAATAGTCACTATTGGTGATGCATGCCGGGTTCGTATTCTATCTATACCCTCTTTAGTTTTGTAGATGGATATATGGGTGTCCGATCTATGGTATTATTGGAGATCGATTGTTGGACATACATCGTGGTATTGAGATTTATTGATAGTTGGGCATGATCAGAGAGGTGAGGATTATTGTTGTTCTGATCAGTCGACTGGTCCTTTGAACAGTCGACTGTACCGTACAGTTGAACTGTACATATTTTGAGAGAGATTGATTGATGGATACTTGATCGTTGGTATTGTTTCTCGACTTGGTTCACTCATGTACTGGCCTATCGTTCTTGTTTCAGATTACATGTTCAGTTTATGTATTTTTGTTCAGTACATGTTGATTGAGAATTTATGTTTATTTGTTATTTATGTTTGTCGTTTATATCACTCACACCAGTTATGGCTGACCCCGTAGTTTTGGGGGTTAGGGTTCAACTCTAGCCTCATGTTGCAGGTTGCTTAGAATTGGAGGCTTGGATGCTTGGGTTAGCTTTAGAGAGTATGAGTGAGATGATAGAGCCATGTGTAATTTTGTAAAGAATAGTGTTGTAAAAGAATTATTGTAATGTAAGGTGTTTGTATTTCCGCTGCTATTTGAAAGAAGTTGTTGTAATAAAGATTTGGAATAAAATGACTTGAGTTTTTGGTCTATGTATATTGTTACATTGAAGTGGATCGCTGGGAAAGTGCCACGTATTTTCTAAAGTTTCGTATTTAGAAATTCGGGGCGCTACAGTTTGGTATCAGAGCATGCTTCAATGATAATAATAGACATAGTATGAAAACCAACCTAGGTGTGGACACTAGAGAGTGAGTACCTAGGTGTGGACATTAGAAGTGTGAGTATCACATAGAGTTAAACATGATGTCTTGGTTTGTGGTATTGTTATGGTTTTGCCATAGGATATTGATGTGAGTTTGAATTGTGTGTGTGATGCTCTAACTTTACCCTCGTTTTGCAGTATTCGAAATGGTTGCACCCAGGGGCAGGAATGGAGGCAACAATGAGGATGGGTCTGGTAGTTCCCAAGGAAATGGGATCGACCTTGAAGCTGAGTTTGCCAAAGTATATCAGACGTTGAATACGCTGATGGCACTCAATGTGGCGCAGCAGCAAGCGCAGCAGCAGAATCCGCCGCCAAATCATGGAGCTGGTCATGGATTGGTGAATGCCGACCCCATAAAGCAGATCGAATCCTTTAAGAGGATGAGGCCGCCAGTCTTTGAGGGGCAAGCTGATCCAACAGCGGCAGATGACTGGATTAGGAAGATGCAGACGATCTTCGAAGTGTCGGAGACTCCTGAAGCTAGCAAGGTGAAGTTAGCTTCGATGCAGTTGGAGAAAGATGCAGGTATCTGGTGGGAGTCGCTGAAGAGAAATTTGGGAGATCAGCAGCTGACATGGGAAGCTTTTCTGGAGGAGTTCAGAGATCGCTTCTTTCCTCTTGATGTTCAGGAGAAGAAGGCGACTGAGTTCTTGAACCTTCAGCAGGGGAGTATGACTGTTCGGGAGTATGAGACGAAGTTCGCTCAACTTTCAAGGTATGCGCCAGAATTGGTAGTGGATGAAGCAAAGAAGGCCAAAAAGTTTGAGCAGGGCTTGAGGCCAAACTTGAGGTCAAGGATGGTTCCGTTGGGCATCAGAAGGTTCGACAAGCTTGTCAGGAGAGCAGCTATGACCGAGGAAGATATGGATCAGTCCCGGGCTAAGCAAGAGACTTGGAACAAGAAGAAGAGGCCAGCAGAAGATCAGGAAGGGAAGGAGTTCCCAGTGAAGCAGAGCAAGCCCAGTGATCCAGTGCAGAAGGCACCGGCAACTCGGGAGGTGACTTGTTATTTCTGTAGGCAGACAGGACATTTCAGGTCAGAATGTCCGAAGTTGGCAAAGCAGACTTGTTTTCAATGTGGTCAAGTAGGGCACATTCGACAACAATGTCCACAGCTGAAGAAAGAGAATGCAGAGAAAGACAAGGATCCGAAGCAGGGACGAGTGTTCGCGTTGACTGAAGAGGATGCGGGCAATCCAGAAATATGATCTGTGTGTGCAGGAATTTATTCTTTTGTATTAAGTAAAACTTTATTTTGGAAATAATTGAAGATTGAGTATTTTCTTCATGTAACAAGTTTATTTGGATTTAATGGAATAAAGACAGTTTTATTTGATACTATTTTCTTGCATACATTGTGTCGCCCGTTGATTACTAGTCGTAGTGTGGATCTTAAGGTGATTCCAAGCAGGTCTTGAGGTGGCTATCCTTAGTCATGTCCTTTTCTAAGGAGGGAGTGGCCACTGATTCTTGGAAGGATGAGCAGAAGGTCAGAGTTGGATGCAGGAGTTCAGTAGTTGTCGCAGTTGGCTTCCGATGGCAAGTTATCAGAGTTGCACAGCGGAAGATTGATTTTCTGAATTCCTTGCATGATTGTGATTATTTGGTGTGATGTGTTTGTTTGTTAGAATGCATTCTTTGGTGTGACAGTATTTCCTAAGATTTATGTTTCTACCCATGAGTTTTCAATCATTGTTAGTGGGTTGTTGGTCCCCATTAGCAGTAGTTCTGAGGACAGAACTCTTCTAAGGAGGGAGTGATGTAGAACCCCGTATTTTCAAATATTATTTTAATTATTTGAAAATGAATTTAAATGATTTTTTAGGATTTAATTGATATTTTCTAAAAAGATCTATCTTTGGTACACGTGCAAAACACGTGCAAATGACTTTTGAGATGTTTGAAAAATTAAGTTTTCCTTATGAAAAATCATTATTTATTATTTTGGAATTATGTAGTATTTTTCCGGATTTTTCTGAATTTAATTAGTACTATTTGCAAATTTTAAGAAAAGAAGGACTTATTTGCAAAATTGACATTTTTAAGGACTAAAATGCAAAATTGGTATCCTGGACGTTTTAAACAGTATTGGTTAAGATTTAGAAATATATTTTCGTATAAATCCTAATTTAAATGAATTTTAGATGAATTTCCAAGAGTAGATATATATATATATATACGAATAATTGTATTTTGAAGGGATTGTTTTGCAAATGTAATTCCTAAACCCTAATACTTGATCCCGGCCTATATAAAGGGAGTTTGCAGCCGTCATTCGCTGCACAACTCAGATCTTATTATATTTCTTATTCTCTTGGTGATTGAAGAAGAAGTTCTTGGATCTAGCAAGAGGAAGGCTTTTGTGGATTCTTCTTGATCTAAAGGTGAGTGATATAGACTTGTTTGTTTATGTGTATGATTGCATGTTGTTTTGTTTAATGATTTCGTATCTTGTATGAAATCGATGCCATGGTTGTTATTCGTAATATACATGTGAAATCCATGATAGATTAGTAGATCTCGATTGACAATTCTTGATTGCTTGAAACATGTTAAGATTCGATTATGATTATTGAAGATAAGAAATTGGATGGAGGAATCTCTAGACATTGTTATTTACGAGTTGGATTAGATATGAGTAGAGGAAGAGATTTGGTATTTGAGATTGACTCCAGTATTGATTATTGATTTCAGACCTAAATTGTGAGATCTGTAGGCCGACAGTCGACTGGGACTAGGTATCAGTCGACTGGTACGACCCTAATATTGTATCTTTAGTTTTTCTCGAAATTCTCTCGGGTAAGTCGACTTATGTTCTTATAAGTCGACTTATGTCCCCTTTTAAGTCAACTTATGTTTTGATAAGTCTTCTTATGATCTTTATAAGTCATCTTATACTTTTGATAAGTCTTCTTATGATCTTTATAAGTCATCTTATACTTTTGATAAGTCTTCTTATGATCTTTATAAGTCATCTTATACTTTTGATAAGTCTTCTTATGATCTTTATAAGTCATCTTATACTGTTAGCACTTGGATTGTTTCTTGAGAATTATTGATAATTATCTCGGGTAAGTCGACTGATGGTTGGTTAAGTCGACTTACTGCACTTGTTATAATCTTGACTATTAGTTCTCGAGGCAGTCGACTTATTACGGCATAAGTCGACTGGTTCTGATGAGTTTTCATGATCTTGAAGGTTCTTGTTATCGTTAGTTTATTTGTAGATGAATATGTTCGTCGGTGTAATAGTCACCATTGGTGATGCATGCCGGGTTCGTATTCTATCTATACCCTCTTAGTTTGTTTGTAGATGAACATGTTCGTCGGTGTAATAGTCACTATTGGTGATGCATGCCGGGTTCGTATTCTATCTATACCCTCTTAGTTTGTTTGTAGATGAACATGTTCGTCGGTGTAATAGTCACTATTGGTGATGCATGCCGGGTTCGTATTCTATCTATACCCTCTTTAGTTTTGTAGATGGATATATGGGTGTCCGATCTATGGTATTATTGGAGATCGATTGTTGGACATACATCGTGGTATTGAGATTTATTGATAGTTGGGCATGATCAGAGAGGTGAGGATTATTGTTGTTCTGATCAGTCGACTGGTCCTTTGAACAGTCGACTGTACCGTACAGTTGAACTGTACATATTTTGAGAGAGATTGATTGATGGATACTTGATCGTTGGTATTGTTTCTCGACTTGGTTCACTCATGTATTGGCCTATCGTTCTTGTTTCAGATTACATGTTCAGTTTATGTATTTTTGTTCAGTACATGTTGATTGAGAATTTATGTTTATTTGTTATTTATGTTTGTTGTTTATATCACTCACACCAGTTATGGCTGACCCCGTAGTTTTGGGGGTTAGGGTTCAACTCTAGCCTCATGTTGCAGGTTGCTTAGAATTGGAGGCTTGGATGCTTGGGTTAGCTTTAGAGAGTATGAGTGAGATGATAGAGCCATGTGTAATTTTGTAAAGAATAGTGTTGTAAAAGAATTATTGTAATGTAAGGTGTTTGTATTTCCGCTGCTATTTGAAAGAAGTTGTTGTAATAAAGATTTGGAATAAAATGACTTGAGTTTTTGGTCTATGTATATTGTTACATTGAAGTGGATCGCTGGGAAAGTGCTACGTATTTTCTAAAGTTTCGTATTTAGAAATTCGGGGCGCTACACCGACCACCTCACCTCTCTCCTACTCTCCACCTCCGGCCATCTCCAAACCCGAGCCCCTTCTTCCTTTCCTTGTCCGCCTTTCACCACACCACCACAATTAACTCTTGCACAATAAAGCCCCCCAACTCTCTTCGTGGTGTTCTCAAAGTGGTTGCTAGTCGCTTTGATCGTCTCACACTTTAAGGAGTTTCGTTCGTGTAGAGATTCTCGCTTGTGTTGCTTGGATTCGCAGATTTACGGATTTTTGTTCGTGGGTTTTGCTTCTTTTCTCGTTTGCATAGTTCTTCATCTCCAAATTAAGGCAAGTAACTTGTACTCCAATTCATTTGTTTGATATAAGTCAAAAAGTTCACCTATAGTGTAGTTGGGTCTAGAGACGTCTCTTGTTTGTGATATGCTTGATGAGTTTTGTCTTTATTGTTAAAACTTGACCATAGATGACTCATGACATAATTTGGACATGAATTAACCTAGGATTTACCCATTCTTGAATTTGGATCATGTATGTGAGACTTTGTGAGAATTCGTGTGGTTGAGACCCATGTGATATATTTGGTGTGGACATGTTAATAACCCTAATTCATGATGTTTAGACACTTGGTAGACTCGATTTCATGTTTGGATGTGTTTGGATCAATTTTTTTGAATCTATTTTAATTTTGTTCTTGAGGAAAAATATGTAGTTTTGTCACTGTTCTGTTTGGTTTGCTATTTTTGACTGTGTTAAAGTCAGTATCTTGATTTCGGTATAAAACATGAGTTTTAGATAATTTCGTCTATTTTCAATCTCCTCTGACCTTGCTTGATTTTGATTTCGTATGACTGAGTTATGACTGTTTTAGTACAGAGGTGTCGATCTTTTCCAGATTCTGTTTTTCAATAATTTGATGACAAATCATTTTAAAGAACTATGCTACCTATATTATTTTGATCCAAAAATTTGGTCAGTATTTATTTATCAAGTTAGGGATCACCCAGAATTTTGGTGAAATTTATTGATGAGTTTTACGTGTTGTTTCTTGCTCATTTATGAAATCTATACTTGCTGTATTTCGCTCGTTGATCTGTAAAGAACCTTATTTTCACTATGATTTCTTTTACTGTATGAAAAATATTTGTGAAATATGAAAGTTAGTATATTTTATCTATTTTCACTTTCCTTTGGCGGATTTGGATTTCGTTTCACTGGTGGCGAGATACTTCAGTTTTCGTACAGCAGTGTTGGGAATTCCAGATTTTCCAAAGTGTCGTTTCTTGATGTTTTCTTAATTTTGATGACTAAAAAAATTTTACTAGAATATTATGAAACTTTATATTTTGATTCTAGACATATAGGAAAATATTTCAGATTTTTCCTGAATTTATTTGAGAGGTTTTGATGCAGTTTTCCTGATTGAGGATTCGTTTTCCTGATTCTGACTGAACATGTTTTCTGTTTCCAAATTTGTTTTGAGTTATGATGTTGTGAATTACTATATGACTTATTTATGCTTGCTGGATTCGTGTGGAAGTCAATTTTCCAGATCCTTCGATGGATCCAGATTTGGATGTTTGTAGTAGCAGGAATCACTATTTTAGTACAACACTGTCTTGCTGTCCTGAATTAGAAAACTAGTTGTTTTACCCTGTTATATGATATCTTATACCTGTACTTGTTTATCTTGCACCATGAACCTGATACATGTTTATATCCTATTATTCTTGCTTTGTTTTGCGACACCTACTTGCATGCTTGATTATAATAATAAATCATCAAGCCGGGGTTTAAGAGAAAGATCTAGTAGTGGAAAATATAGAAACGTGTATTTGGAAGAGGACCTGTGTCCTGCCTGCCTGTTACGTGTTCATGACTACATGATTCACGATTCTGTTTACCTGTACCTGACTGCATGCTTCCCTATAGGAAGATGTACTCGGAAGATAACCACTAGGTTATGCCTGTTTTCCTGTACATGACTGCATACTTCCCTTAGGAAGGTGTACTCGGAAGAGAACCACTAGGTTCTACCTGTTCCTGTTATTCCTATTTTCTGTACCTAAGTACACTGTCCTATGGACTCCACCATGAAATCTAAAGCGAAATTGTTTGTTGTAGCAACCATGTAGTAAAAACCGGGATGCATTAAGTGCTACCTAGATAGTAAAATAACAAGACTTGACATGACATAAATCTGACTATCATGTTACATGATTACATGATTACCTGTAACCCTGATTACCTGTTTACCTGTTAACTGTACCTGTTACATGTTACCTGATTATCTATTTACCTATTTATTTGTATACCTGTTTCCTGATACCTGTGCATGTTTACCTGTTTACTTGATTACTTGACACTTGATTCATGCCAGTTACACTTGATCACATTACCATGCTAGTTGTTTATGTTGACATCACATGTATACCATGTTGCTAGTTAGTTTCCCCATGTGCTTGTATCCTACATTATTTGTGACCTGTAACTTGCATTAGCGGCTCGTGTTGTCGAGGCTGATCGGGTGGACGTTGTTTCCATCCAGCTGGTGGATTTGGCCCATATCTGGTGGATGGTCGAGTCTGAGCGTCTTGAGAGGCCTATTGGTTGGGCTACTTTTACTTGGGGATTCTTGGAGAAGTTCTTCCCCAATAGTACTCGAGTTGAGATGGAACAGCAATTCTTGGCCCTAAAACAGGTTAAGTCATCATCCTATTTTTGATTTGTTACATAATTGTTCATGCAATGTTGTAACATGGACTTTCTTACAACAGGGTTCCAGGTCAGTGGATGAGTACACAGCTGAGTTTATTAGACTTAGCCGCTTCGCTGCCGTTCTTGTGGCAACCGAAAAGGATAAGACTCGTAGATTCACAAATGGGCTTGAGCAGGACATCAAGAGGTATCTTGTCTCCCTTCGCTTGCATACCTACACTGAGGCTCTTGAGGCAGCCCGAGCCCAGGAGTAGGCTCGTGGTGGTTCATCTTCTTCTCAGCGGACTGTTCCTGCTGCTGTTGCTAGGCCTTCTGATGGGCCTATTCGGAGGCCTGTTTCTGCCCATCCAGTCAGGACAACTCCTTACTCTTCTGCTGGTTCCCAGAGGGGTAGCTACTGTGATTTCTGTCGGTTGCCTGGGCATGATCACATGGAATGTAGGCACGCCAATCACCGATGCTTTAGGTGTGGCTCTACTGATCATGCAGTGTGAGATTGTCCACAGCCGTTGCAGCAGTTGGCTCTTCCAGCCAGGGGTCCTGTTCAGCAGGCAGTTCCAGCTCGTCCAGTTAGGCCACCTTCCTCCTCAACGTCAGATTGTTGGTCAGAGTACCGCTGTTCCGAGGAGAGGTCAGGCTTTCAACCTGACTGCTGCATATGCTGAGTCAGCTGAGAGTATGGTTGCAGGTATCTTTTGTTTATTATTTTATTGTGGGTTGTTTCTCTTTGCTTTTCTCCATTTCCCTTACTTTAGTTCTTTCTGTTTGTTCTTCTGCATTTTATTTTTCCTCACCCCTGTTCAACCATTATTTTCCTTGTCTCTTTTGTTTTCTGTCTTAGGTGTTGTGATTGTGTGCTCTTTTCCTTCCTATGTTCTTTTTGATTCTAGGGTAACCCATTCTTTTGTCTCCTCTCGATTTGTCGCTCGCCATCAGCTGGAATGCAGCAACATGTTAGAGGCTTGGAACATTGTGACAGCTTGGAACATTATGACAGGTGGTAGAGTTGTCATTTGTTCCCGTGAGTGCAGGCAATGTTCCGTTGTTATTGGGAATGCAGATTTCAAAGCCAACTTGATTATAATTGGAAATTCAGGATTCGACGTCATTCTCGGTATGGATTGGTTGGGTGAAGCCCATACCATTATTGATTGCCGTGCCAAGAAAGTTGTCTTCAGAATTCCAGATCGAGCAGAATTTGAGTTCCATGCCGGGGAGTCTTTCCTTGGCCGAGCAAAGACTGCAGTTGAACATGTAGATTGTGCGATGGAATTGCACTCAGGCTGTGAGGCTGCGCCTCTAGTAATTCGGAATTTCTTGGATGTTTTTCCAGATGAGTTGCCTGGCTTACCCCCTGATAGAGAAGTGAAATTCGGTATTGATGTTCAGCCTGGAACAACACCGATATCGAAGAGTCCCTACAGGATGGCACCAGTTGATCTGGCAGAGCTTAAGGTGCAGATTCAGCAGTTGCTTGATTTGGGTTTCATTAGACCTAGTGTTTCGCCTTGGGGTGCTCCGGTCCTTTTTGTTGATAAGAAGGATGGCAGTCATCGATTGTGCTTGGATTATCGGGAACTGAACAGAGTTACTGTGAAGAATCGGTATCCGTTGCCCAGGATTGATGATTTGTTTGATCAGCTGAGTGGGGCTGCTGTTTTCTCGAAGTTGGATCTTCATTCTGGGTATCACCAAGTTAACGTGAAGGCTGCAGATATACAGAAGACTGCTTTCAGGACTAGATACGGATACTATGAGTTTCTTGTGATGTCGTTCGGGGGGCACCGGCTGTATTCATGAGTCTTATGAACCGGATTTTCTCTCAGTTCTAGGATAGATTTGTGGTGGTCTTCACTGATGATATTTTGGTGTATTCTCGGAATCGGGAAGATCATGCAGAGCATCTTAGAGTGGTTCTGCAGACTTTGAGAGATAATCAGCTCTATGAAAAACTTAACAAGTGCGAGTTTTGGCTCGACAGGATTTCTTTCTTGGGACACATTATTTCTGGCGATGGTGTTTCTGTAGATTCGGCCAAGATTAAGGCTGTGAAGGATTGGCCTATTCCCAAGTCAGTTTCAGAGGTCAGGAGTTTTCTCGGTTTGGCTGACTATTATCGGAAGTTCGTCCAAGATTTTTCAAAGATAGCAGGACCATTGACTAAATTGACTGGAAAGGATTAGAAGTTTTGTTGTTCTGATGAGTGCAATGAGGCTTTTGTTGAGTTGAAGAACAGATTGACGTCAGCGCCTGTGTTGATTATTCCAGATGGTTCAGGTGAATTTGTGATTCACTGTGATGCTTCTAGTAAGGGTCATGGAGCAGTTCTTATGCAGAAGGGTCGAGTCGTTGTGTATGCATCGAGGCAGTTGAGGCCACATGAGAAGAACTATCATACTCATGACTTGGAGTTAGCAGCAGTGATTCATACTCTGAAGCTGTGGAGACATTATTTACTTGGAGACCGAGTGGAGATCTTTATAGACCACAAAAGTCTCAAGTACGTCTTCACCCATAAGGAGTTGAACATAAGGCAAAGGCATTGGTTGGAACTTATGGCCGATTATGACATCAGTTTGTAATACCATCCTGGTAAAGTAAACTTGGTGCCAGATGCTTTGAGCAGGAGACCAGCAGTTATGTTTCTTACTTAGCAGAGTGATCTCATTGAGCAGATGAGGAGGTTGGAGTTGGATGTTGTGTTGTCGAGTTCTGGTCGGAGTTGTTTGGCGCTCTAGCTGTAGTTGTCTCTTGTTGAGCAGATTAAAGAGGCGCGGGCTAGTGATGCGTAGTTGTAGGGTTTTCGAGCTGAGGTTGAGTCTGGGTCTAGGACGGACATGGTTATTCATGCAGATGGTTCGCTTCGTTTTGGTTCCCGGTTGCGTGTCCCTAAGGGTGAAGTTCGTCAGAGGTTACTTGAAGAAGCTCATCAGTCTTCGTATTCTATCCATCCCGGCGGTACTAAGATGTATCAGGATTTGAAGCTTCACCTTTGGTGGCATGGTATGAAGAGGGTTGTTGCTCGGTTTGTTTCTCAGTGTTTGGTCTGCCAGCAGGTTAAGGCAGAGCATCAGAGAACCGCTGGACTTCTTTAACCGCTTTCTATTCCAGAGTGGAAGTGGGAACATATCATTATAGATTTTGTGACCGCTTTGCCGAGGAGTCTTAAGGGTCACAATGCTATTTGGGTGATTGTCAACCGTTTGACGAAGAGTGCTCACTTCATTCCTTTTCGTGTCGGTCAGTCTACTGAGAGCCTTGCTGAGAGGTATATGCAAGAGATTGTTGGACTTCATGGAGTTCCAGTCAGTATTGTATCCGACAGGGATACGAGATTCAGATCTCAGTTTTGGGAGAGTCTTCATAACAGTTTGGGGAGTAAATTAAAGTACAGTACAGCTTTTCATCCCCAGACTGATGGACAGTCAGAGCAGACTATTCAGATTCTTGAGGACATGTTGAGGTCCTGTATGCTTCAGTTTGGTGGGTCTTGGGAGGATCATTTGCATCTCATAGAGTTCTCGTACAACAACAGCTTTCAAGCCAGTATTAAAACTGCTCCGTTCGAGGCACTCTATAGGCGGAAGTGCATATCACCAGTGTGCTGGGATGACATTCGTGAGAGGAAGTTGTTGCGTCCTGAGTTGATCACCAAGACTGTGGATGTTGTGGTCCAGATCAGGAAGCATTTGCAGGCAGCTCAGGATAGGCAGAGGTGATGGGCTGATGTTCATCGTAGAGCTTTAGATTTTGTTGTTGGTGACCATGTTTTCCTTAAGATATCGCCTTGGCACGGTGTCATTCGGTTCGGTGGTGGGGGCAAGCTTAGCCCTAGGTTTATTGGACCGTTTGAGATTTTGGAGCGAGTAGGCCAGGTGGCCTATCGTCTTGCATTGCCGCCAGCGTTATCAGGAGTGCATGATGTTTTCCATATCTCACAACTCAGGAGATATATCTGAGATGAGAGCCACATAATCGACTATTCTGAGTTGACCATTCGGCCGAATTTGACTATGAGATTCTGCCAGTTGCTATTGTGGATCGGCGGGAGAAAGTGCTTAAGAACAAGGTCATCAAGTTAGTTCGTGTTGCTTGGAATCGTCACTCGCCTGGTGAGTCGACTTGGGAGCAGGAGGAGGAGATTCAGCAGAAGTTTCCTCATTTGTTTAAGTAGTTTGTTTTCTTTTGTTGTCTTTTTTTTCTCTTTTGGGGTTACCCTATGTATCTTCTTTTGAATTTTGTGGACGAAATTTTTCTGTTAGGTGGGTAAGATTGTAACCCCTGTTTTTCATTTTGTGTATTTTGGAGTGTATTTTTTCGTTTTAGTGTATTTTATATCTCTTGTATTTTCTGAACCGTATATTGGATTTGTTTTCAATATATATTCGTTTTATTTCATTTTGAGCTCCTTGTGTGTGATTGATTGTCACTTTTGTCTCGTTTTTCATTTTGTTGGTCTTTCCCTTATTTTTGGTCTCGTTATCTTTATTTTCATTTTTTGTGGTGTTGTGGTGGTGTTTTGATGGTCTTTTTCCCACTCCTATTAATTTGATCCCTAATAAGTTTTCATAGCCAAATAAATTCCCAATCCTAATTGCATTTCTATTCTTATTTGACCCAATATCCAAAACCCATTTGTAAACCTAATACTACTCCTATTACCCAATACCCATTAACCCACATCCTAATCCTATATATAAAGCCCCCCTCACAAACCAAACCCTAACCCTAACTCCTAAACTACCGGCCCCCATCCTCTCTCTCCCTCTCCTTGACCGGCTGCACACCCCAACCCGCACCTTACACACCTCCCGACCTGCCCTCATCACCACCAGGCCGACCACCTCACCTCTCCGCTACTCTCCACCTCCGGCCATCTCCAAACCCGAGCTCCTTCTTCCTTGCCGTTCCGGCCTTTCACCACACCACCACCATCAACTGTTGCACAATCAAGCCCCCAACTCTCTTCGTGGTATTCTCAAAGTGGTTTCTATTCGCTTTGATCGTCTCATGCTTTAAGGAGTTTCGTTCTGATACAGTCCCAAACTGTATCTGAATATTTGAGCGCATTTGCGTATCAGTCCTTTGGTTTACGTATCAGCTCTCTTGGGAATTTCTTTCTTTTAGGGGTTTATTTGCAAAGTTAGTGGTTTTTTGTAATAAAGCCCACGAGCTTGCACGTGCTAGTGTTGTCCTCTTTCCCCATTCTCATGAAATGGGACTTTTTGTATGAAGTTTATGATGAATGAATATGATTTAAGTTTCTATCTTCTTCTTCTTCTTCCTTCTGTTTCCTTTCTTTTTCTTAATTGATTCATGGAGGTTCTTAGAAGTTACGATGATCCATCGCTCAATCGGATCGGGATCGTAACAATGGTATCAGAGCCATTATGTTCAACTTCGTGCGGACCCCACCAGCCTCCTCGAACCTCTCATCCTCAACCTTAAAAGCACTCTGCTGCACTCCCCAACCTCCGCTTCTTCTCCAAAAAACCACCACCACTCTCGACTGCCAATGCATCCCTACCTCCTCTGCTAGTGTCACCCTCATCTTCCCCAAATCTCAGAACCCCAAACCCCCCTCCACCTCCGCTACCCCTTCCTCAAAACCCCCTAAAAACCCTAACCTCCTCTCTTCATCGCCAACCTCAGAAACCCTCAAAACCCTCAAACCCAACTTCTTCCCACCTCTGCCAGCCACTACCAAAATCATCCTCAAACCCACAAATCCAAACTTCAACCATCGACAATATCGATGTTTGTCGGTGCCCTCATCTCCGACCACTGGCTTCAGGACCAGTTCACCCAAGTTGAGCTCCGCAACCCAAAATCCCTCAGACACGCTGATCTCACCTCCCCCATCTCCTCCCTTAAAATTTCTGATGTCGACATCTCTGCCTTCTCAGATCCTCTCCACCCCCTTGACTCCGAGCTCTTCAACTTCCGCAACAATGGCAAATCCTCCGAAAATGGCTTCCTCTGAACATACGAAGTGAGCTGATTACACCACAGCCTCTCCACTCTGTTCTCCATTTCTGCCATTCTCCCCCTCACTGTTCAGTGACTCACCATGTGTTTGACGAAACCCCCAAGAGAACCCGGGAGTGAACTCCTTAAACATCAACCCTATTTCCTTAAGCTCCAACTGCTCAACAGGTATTCGATTGAATGCGTCTTTAATTTCTTCCACCCAAGTTGTTCCTGAACCTGCGCTAGAACACTATTGCAATATTTGTCTTGATAATTGTTCCTACAAGCACTACCGATGCAACACTTTACGAGACTTTGATTTGTGCCTCAGTTGTTTTGCTCGTGAGGAATGGGAGTTGGGATTAACTCAATTAAACTTTAGTTATATAGAGGATGAGGAGAGGGAATTTGATGTGCTAGAGTATTGGTGCAATCGTTGTTTCGCTAATTGTACCGACGAGCACTACCGTTGCTTTAAATTCCTCAGCTACCATTTGTGCCCCACTTGTGTGACTAATGGAGAATTTGAATTGGGTTTGTCTCCGAGAGACTTTCTTCTTGTAAAGACGTTGGGTAGTCAAGGATTTTTACCTACTCAAGTTGATGTTATTTCTGAGGAGGGTGAGGAAGACGAGGAGATGTCATTTGCAGTTTCGAAACTTGCAATTTTCAGAATCTTCTTATGGTTAATGTGGTTGAGGGAGAGCAATCCTCTTCAAGATCATCATTGGAATCTGACTTGTCATCAGTTGCCTCTAGTGAGGGTGGCAGTTCAGTTAAACCCTGCGTTTATCCAATTGGCATGAAGAGCTCTTCGAAATCCTTTGTAGACTCATCATCATCATCATCATCGTTATTTTCTACATCATCCTCATCTTCATCATCTACCTCCTCCCCATATTCTGTGCCAAAGGATAAATCTGGCGATGCTTCTGCAAGTGATGATCTTCACTATGAGAATTTGGAGAAGACTTCACACCAGCACGACAGTCCAAACTTGTCTGTAGATACTTTACCTTCCACAAGCAACTTCAAGAAGGTGAGCAAAAATAAAGTAGAAGATGTTGTATGCAGTTCAAGTGGTCCTTCTGAGCAAAGCTGTGTTAGATCAAAAAGTCGTAAGATTGACAGGCCTCTTCAAAATGCTGGTGAATCTGAGGATGACCGTATTCTAAATGCTGGATCTTCTTTTATAGTTCTTTCTAATGCAATACCAGCTGAACTGAGACTTGCGAATAAGAAGTATCAGCTGGAGCAGAAATCTGATAGTGTTGCAAGGCAGCTGTCTGTGAAAAATGCAAGAACATTAAAAATGAAATTTGAGGTTCTTGCAGTTTCCATTAGTCCAGATGCAAGGGAGGTGCTTTGTATCGATATATCATTTGATGGAGACCTTATAGTTAATGGCTCCACTGACAAATATGTGAAGATATGGAGAATGGTGCTTGAGAAAAGTCAGTCGGATACACTGAAGTAGTTACTTTATGAAGAAGGGAAACTGAGTTTGGTTAGCCATGGCGCAACTCCTACTGTGCAATTGATTTTTAGTCATCCTGCAATGAAAGCTAAGTCCGAGAAGTTTAGGGACAAATATTACAAGCATCTGAGTATACTCTTCATTCGGAAATAATACTTGGAATCAGAAGTGAGTCAAATCCACAATCATTTTGTTTAAGGTTGGCGAATCTTATGAAGAGATTCATAGGTGAAAATTTTCAAGACATTGGCTCCAGTCATACCAAACGAATACATCCGATATATGTAGGTGTTGTGCCTTGTGCTAAGGATGGTCTATTATTATACAACAAACATGCACTATATCAAACTGGTAATACAAATTAGCATTACTGTGGAAGGATGAAAGTTGTATCCAATATGTTCTCAATACGAATAGCAATGGACATGTTCCATATCAGCAACAGGTTGTCCTGGAATTGCAAGTTGATGGGAAATTAATTACCTCTGATGAACCTTCGATTGTGTTTGGTTGTGTAGGTGCAGAGTTTGTACATGAGTCAGCTGTATGGCCAGGAAACCTTCTCCGATTTGCTATGAAGGATGAAGCTGTGAGGCCTGTAGATGGGAAATTGGTGATAGTTAATCTGCAATTTATGGGCTGGCCTAATTGCGCAAGGGCTTTTGCAGATACCTACTATGAGATCTTGCTCCAGCACACATCAAGGTGCTTTATCTTTACAAAGATCCTTATTTTTGATCCAGGAGGAATACACATGGAAGAATATTAGGATTTATCGCTATTTGGAATATTTTTGGGATCAAGGACTTAATGTTGAAGAAGGTCATCCAATTGACCTTGAGGTCAAGATCAAATTAAGGGGGAAGGATTGATACAGTCCCAAACTGTATCTGAATATTTGAGCGCATTTGCGTATCAGTCCTTTGGTTTACGTATCAGCCCTCTAGGGAATTTCTTTCTTTTAGGGGTTTATTTGCAAAGTTAGTGGTTTTTTGTAATAAATCCCATGGGCTTGCACGTGCTAGTGTTGTCCTCTTCCCCCATTCTCATGAAATGGGAATTTTTGTATGAAGTTTATGATGAAGAATATGATTTAAGTTTCTATCTTCTTCTTCTTCTTCTTCTTCTTCTTCTTCTTCTTCCTTCTGTTTCTTTTCTTTTTCTTAATTGATTCATGGAGGTTCTTAGAAGTTACGACGATCCATCGCTCAATCGGATCGGGATCGTAACACGTTCGTGTGGAGATTCTCGCTTGTGTTGCTTGGATTCGCGGATTTGCAGATTTTCATTCGTGGGTTTTGCTTCTTTTCTCATTTGCATCGTTCTTCATCCTCAAATTAAGGCAAGTAACTTGTACTCCAATTTATTTGTTTGATACAAGTCAAAAAGTTCACCTATAGTGTAGTTAGGTCTAGAGACGACTCTTGTTTGTGATATGCTTGATGGGTTTTGTCTCTATTGTTAAAACTTGACCATAGATGACTCACGACACAATTTGGACATGAATTAACCTAGGATTTACCCGTTCTTCAATTTGGATCATGTATGTGAGACTTTTGTGAGAATTCGTGATTTGGTTGAGACCCATGTGATATATTTGGTATGGACATGTTAATAACCCTAATTCATGATGTTTAGACACTTGGTAGACTCGATTTCATGTTTGGATGTGTTTGGATCAATTTTCTTGAATCTATGTTAATTTTGTTCTTGAGGAAAAATTTGTAGTTTTGTCACTGTTCTGTTTGGTTTGCTATTTTCGACTGTGTTAAAGTCAGTATCTTGATTTCGGTATAAAACATGCGCTTTAGATAATTTCGTCTATTTTCAAATCCCTCTGACCTTGCTTGATTTTGATTTCGTATGACTAAGTTATGACTGTTTTAGTATAGAGGTGTCGATCTTTTCCAAATTCTGTTTTTCGATAATTTGATGACAAATAATTTTAAAGAACTATGCTACCTATATTATTTTGATCCAAAACTTTGGTCAGTGTTTATTTATCAAGTTAGAGATTACCCAGAATTTTGGTGAAATTTATTGATGAGTTTTACGTGTTGTTTCATGCTCGTTTATGAAAACTATACTTGCTGTATTTCGCTTGTTGATCTGTAAAGAACCTTATTTTCACTATGATTTCTTTAACTGTATGAAAAATATTTGTGAAATATGAAAGTTAGTATATTTTATCTATTTTCACTTTCCTTTGGCGGATTTGGATTTCGTTTCACTGGTGGCGAGATACTTTAGTTTTCGTACAGCAGTGTTGGGAATTCTAGATTTTTCAAAGTGTCGTTTTTTGATGTTTTCTTAATTTTGATGACTAAACAAATTTTACTGGAATATTATGAAACTTTATATTTTGATTCTAGACATATAAGGAAATATTCTAGATTTTTCCTGAATTTATTTGAGAGGTTTTGATGCAGTTTTTCTGATTGAGGATTCGTTTTCCTGATTCTGACTAAACATGTTTTCTGTTTCCAAATCTATTTTGAGTTATGATGTTATGAATTACTATATGACTTATTTATGCTCGCCGGATTCGTGTGGAAGTCTATTTTCCAGATCCTTTGACGGATCCATATTTGGATGTTTGTAGTGGCAGAAATTACTGTTTTAGTACAACACTGTCTTACTGTCCTGAATTAGAAAACTAGTTGTTTTACCCTGTTATATGATATCTTATACCTGTACTTGTTTATCTTGCACCCTAAACCTGATATATGTTTATATCGTATTATTCTTGCTTTGTTTTGCGATACCTACTTGCATGCCTGATTATAATATTAAATGACCAAGCCGTGGTTTAAGGGAAAGATCTAGTAGTGAAAAATATAGAAACGTGTACTTGGAAGAGGACCTGTGTCCTGCCTGCCTGTTACGTGTTCATGACTACATGATTCAAGATCCTGTTTACCTATACCTGACTGCATGCTTCCCTATAGGAAGATGTACTCGGAATATAACCACTAGGTTATGCCTGTTTTCCTGTACCTAACTGCGTACTTCCCTTAGGAAGGTGTACTCGGAAGAGAACCACTAGGTTCTACCTATTCCTGTTATTCCTGTTTTCTGTACCTAAGTACACTGCCCTATGGACTCCACTATGAAATCTAAAGCGAAACTTTTGTTGTAGCAACCATGTAGTAAAAACCGGAATGCATGAAGTGCTACATAGATAGTAAAATAACAGACTTGACATGACATAAATCTGACTATCTTGTTATATGATTATATGATTACCTGTATACCTGATTAGCTATTTACCTGTTACCTGTACCTGTTACATGTTACCTGATTATCTGTTTACCTGTTTACTTGTATACCTGTTTCCTGATACCTGTGCATGTTTACCTGTTTACTTGATTACTTGATACTTGATTTATGCCAGTTACACTTGATCACATTACCATACTAGTTGTTTATGTTGGCTTCACATGTATACCATGTTGCTAGTTAGTTTTCCCATGTGTTTGTATCCTACATTATTTGTGACCCGTAACTTGCAATTGACGGGTACTTGTTTTTCTTTTTTCTTCTCCTGCAAATTTACTAATTGCAGATCAGGATGAACGACTGCCAGATGGTATTGGCGAGATGATGTATTAGTGCTGGATTTCTGCTTTATTATTATTATTACTACTTGTTGCTTGAACTTGAAATAAAATGCACTTGATGACTTGGATATTTATTTGTATTTGGGCGATGTGACCCAGAATATTTGTCTTGTTCAGAACCTGATTATTTGAGATAATTGTATTTGGTTTTCGAGTAATTTCTGTTGGTATCTTGTTTCAATTATGCCTGTTGGTTGTATCTTTTGCTTCGACTCTGATTATTCATGTGGTATGTTGTAAACAATTCATGAACAGCTTATGGATGATGAAAATCATTCGCTGGGCTTCTGTTACGTATATGTATTCCGTATCTTTTTGGGAAGCGGGGCGTGACATATATACATCATGTAATAATCTAAGATTTATAAATAACAAAAACATCAATCATTTCAACATTTAACAAATCCATAAATTGTTCAGATTATATAACTAAAACTAAATTTTATATATATATATATGTGTGTGTGACTAATTATGTTTCAATTTTCATATGGGTAGTTTAACAAACAAAGTTTACTACAAAATATCGATGGCAAATGTAAGAATTAGTAATATCAACAATTGAGCATGCATGTTCAATTTTGGTGCATGTAGTTTATTAAACAATAAGTATAATTGTTTTATTCAAATTTAAAGAATAACAACTATATCATTGTCACCAGAAAATTTTGAAGATCTTAATAGTTATCATGGCCACCACTCAATACCATGTTGTCGCTTTGGTCTACTTAGTCTGTCAATCTCTTTATTTTGACCAACTCAAGGAAGCTCCAAGCATCATCCATTAGACCTCCACTCCCATTCTCTTTACTTTGACCAACTCAACGAAACTTTAAGCATCGTCCATTAGCTCTTCATGCCCAAAACTATAAACCCATCAAATCAAAGCACCCAAGCAAACACATCTCATTGAGGCATTCCATCAAACACCCTCCGCGAAACATAAATTTCATAGGGGAATATCATCAAACACCTTCCAATATCCCTCTCTTAGTTTCTTTCTCGATTCTCGTCAACTAATCATCCAATCTCTAATGTTGTCTCCAATCTCAAAGCAGCAGCACTCTACCATCCTAATCCATAACCCTAACTCCTGCCCCACCCACTACCTCTCCTTCTACTACCACCGCCACCCCGGTCGTGCCACTGCCTCCTCCGTGCCACCTTCCACTTCTCATCCTTCACCTAGTTCTCTCTCATCTCCTCCTCAAATTCCTATACCCTCCAATCCAGTAAAATCATCGCCATTCTCTCCACCATCCTGCCACCGTCAAAGACACCGCCTTCTCTGTCGTCATACCCCCTTCTTCTACCACATCATCTCGGCCTCTCCAGCTCCTCCCACCTCTGTCCCTATCGTCGTCACTTCCTCTGCCTATAGTACCGTCCCCTCTTAAATGCGGTCATGGCTCAACAAACCCCTCCCCTCCTTAAGTGAGATGGATCTGTGAGAGCGACGGTGTGGTGCGGCATGCGTGCAGAGGCAGCGTGCGGCGTGGGGAGAAATGGAGGATTTAGATTTTGAAAGTGGGAGGTGAAGAGATCGTGGCTGGCTTGGAGGGGTTTGAGACTTTTATTTTGTTTATTTTGTTTTGTATTGTTTTGAGTACCTCATGAAAACATGCATACTGTATGTGCCATGTGGAAAACACATGTTATTTTCCTACTTTTTATCTCCTTGCTCTGTTTCAAAATAAAGGAAAGATAGAGGAAGGAGAGAGGGTATTCTCTCTCCTATTAGCATACGATATAAATATACTAGTGTTACCCTGTGCAAACTGCACAGCCTAAAATAGTTTTGAGGGACTCATAAAATTATATAGAACTCCAAAAAAACATATTAGAATTGGGAGAAACTTATGAATATCATCCCTACCGTAATTACTGAAATCTTAATTATCATCCACATATAAGCAGATGGTTTAGAGAATTATTGTCAAACCATAATGTTATCCAATTGAATATTACTAAAGCAAAAAATGCATGATTTGAAAAGATGTCGCAAATTCAACTAATTTTATGTTAACAAATATATTATAACATCATTAACATTCAGTTATACATTATAAACTATGCATTATAGTATATGCTAGGGTAATGGTGATAGACTAAAAAAATCATATTAAAATAATTTTATGAATTGTGTTTTTAAAAAAAATCTAATTCTAAGTTTTGGGATGGGGGTGGGTTTGGGAAGAGACGTGAGATTTTGTGAGATTGAGAAAGTGGAAGGGAAAGAGCCTGTGTTTGAGAGATTGAGATTTTTATTTTGTTTTAGCTTTTTAATAAAATCGTGCATAATGCACGTGTTAGTTAAATATGAATCTCTATTTTTCATCTTATTTCTCTATTTCAAAATAGAGAAAGAAGAGAGGGGTAAACTCTCTCTCCTATTAGTAATAGTAATTTACAAGTGCAATGCACATCATAATAAACACAGTTTTTTTAAAGTAAAAGTTCAAATGTAGCTTGAGCTTGAACCTAAGACCTCCTTTATAACAGTTATCCACGTGTGTTACACACGTTGATAGATTTACAATTGACACTAATGCCTTCTCCCATTATAATAATAGAGATTAGAGATAAGATATAGATTTCTCTAATCTCCTTATCTTTAATCTCTAATATTATAATGAGAAAGTTGGGATTATCATTTGTAGACATTCATTTAACCATCTAATCTTAACAATTCTTTTTTAAGTGAGAGTTATATAAACTATTCATTTACTCAACTGTTGTTAGTTACCATAATACCCTAAAAGTTCAAATTTATTTACGACATAATTATTTACAAAAGTGTCACTCACAAAAAATAAAAGTTTGTGTCACTATAGATAATTTGTAAAAAGTATGTGATGAGCAAAGGGAGGTCTTATGTTCAAGGTCAGATTACTTTTTATTATTTACTATAAAAAAATTAATTAGAATGTGTATCAGGTGCATATTACTAGTAATGTGAAACTTGGATATAGTTTAGGAAAATTTTCCAAACTAGTAACTACATAGCAGGATAATGCTCGTTAGCGTTCAGGCCCAACTAAGATTATTCCAGCCCATTAATGAAAAGATTTATAGCTAATATCCATCTATAACTGATGGACTTGGAGTGGGGCTGGCCCATTTTGGAATCTATTTAAAGTTCCATCTCTTTGGTATACTATTTATTTTAATTTTTTTTTCCATCAAGGAAAAAGAAAAATCTTCGCAAGTCCAAAAAACCACTAAAAGTTGATCGAGATGATTAAAATCCCAAAGAATTGCTTGTACATTTTAAACCCACGAAACTCCACAACTTCGTACAAGCACTTGTAGGATTAACCGTTAATGCTTGTAAAAAACATACTTTTTGAATTCATTTGAGTTTTTGTTCATATAAGAGCATCCATAGTCGTTTGAGATAAAATATGCATTTCGAGCGAATGCTGCAGTCGTCAAAAGCTAAAAAATGCAAAATTCCGTTTAAAATGAAACAGGCTATGAGAAAAAAATTAATTTAAATAGGCAGAAACTAAAAATTTAATAATAAAATATACGGGACAAAACATGATATTTCATCCCAAAAAAAAAAAAAAATCAAAAATCAAAATTAACAACGGACGAAGTGAATTTTGATTTTTTTTTTTGAATTTTTTGGATTTTGGAAATTTTTTTGAAGGGTTCAAAAAAATGTTGGGACCCACGTGGGACGAAACACCAGTAGTTTTTTCTGTGTGGAATTAAGTTGTTAATTAACTAAACATAATTAATTAACTAATTATTTAACTAAAAGTTTAATTAAAATACTAACTACACTAATTAATTAACTAAATTAGAAGCTTAAGATTTTTTATTTTATTTTTATAATTCAGGATTTCATCGAACGATACATTATGTTTCGTCCGAAGAAAAAAATAAAATAAAATATTATGGACGAACATCACGATTCGTCCGATAATTTAAAAATATTTAAATAATCCAGACGAAACATGATGTTTCGTCACGCATAATATGTAGATTGCTATATCGGCTGCTATCTTTTCATTTTTACTGTTGAAAAAAAAGGAAAAAAATAACAGAATAGATGATGAGTGTGATGTATACAGTGCGAATTTATGTATAATATGCATATTTAGCTAACGACTGTGGATGCTCAAATAGTGAACTAATATACACGAAAAGTTTCGATTTCTTCTATGTACGTAATATAAAAATATTTTACATAAACTATTGCTTAATAGTTTGAGGACACACTTGAAACCCATTTTGCTATTTGTGTGGCGTCGGGTCCAAAATAGGTGTAAGTGAAAAGGACAACATAGACTGCCCACAAATTGAGAGGGATTGACGCATGAGACAATCCACTCCTTTTTCCATTGCTCACGTGCTCCTTCGACTCATAGACCAATATCATGATATTTAAGCATCAATATTGCAGTTCATGCAAACAAAGAACTTCTAACGATGAGCAAAAGAAGAAGCACCTCTATTAAGTGAACAAAGTAGTACAGTGAGAGAAAGAAAGAAGAAGCACCTCTATAAAGTGAACAAAGTAGTACAGTGAACGAAAGATGAAACCGCGAATGGCCATGCACGAGCAATACTTGAATAATGAAATTCATTAGGGCCGGCCCCACCATTGAGGTGGGTGAGGTCGCCACCTCAGCCACGGAGTTTTTGCGATTTTAGAGGTTCCAAATTTATACTTTTCTTGTAAATATATACACGTATTTTATGCGTAAAAAATATTGTTATTGAGGACTTCAAAAAATAATTATTTGAGCCTTTAATTTTTAAAAAAAAATTTAAAAAAATTATTTGGGTTTAGACTTGAAGACTTGAATTAAATTTGAGATTTTGAATTTGTGTGATTTAAAACAATCCACATTTAAATCAATATAAATTCAAACCCGAAATTCACATTTAATTTTAAACCCGAAACCCTTACGGGCCTTACCTTAAACCCGATTACCAGAAACCCACTTTTAAAATAAAATCTCTTCTTTCGTTTCCCCAAATCCTAATCTGATCAAAATCCAGCCTTACCCTACTTCTAAATTACAGAATTCCACTTTGCTGCCGCATCTTCAGTTCTTCCCCTTTTCTTTATTTTCAAAAATTTCGAGGAGATCGCGTCCAACGGTGTCACACCGTGGAGATCCCGCCCAACGGTGTCATCGTCAGCTCGTCGCTCCCAACGGTGTCGCGCTCAACGATGTCGTGCCGTGGAGAAGTTACGAAAATTAGGAGGTATTTGGGTTTGCTAGGGCTTAACTTAATTAGTTAATTAGTTGAATGTCAGGGACTTAGGGCTTATTTGTTAAGGATTAAATCTTAATTATGAGGTTTTTTATTTGTTAGGTTTTTTATTCAAATATCTCATTCAGGTTTTTTTGTTTTTGTTTTTTTGGTTGATGACAGATTTAGGTACTGTTCTTTTTTTTGCCTCTTATAAGAGGTTACCTCTTATAAGAGATTTACAATAAGAGCCTCTTGTAAGAGCCTCTTTTTGAGGTGTTCTTTTTATATAAAAATAACCTCTTATAAGGACCTCTTATAAGAGATTTCTGTTCTTTTTTTACCTCTTACAAGAGCCTATATTACTTCAAAGTCTATATTACCCCTAAAGTATAAAAATAGTGAAATGAACAAATATAACAATGTACTTACATAGAGGCACACTCATAATACTCTCTTAATTTGAGCTCCTCCTGTGTTCGTTTACTTCGCCTTCTATATATTTTTTCATTTTTATTATTATTATATATAGACTTTGAGTTGAGCTATATTAGTAATATAGACTTTTTGAGATTGACATCGATGAGTAATATAAGAGATCCCAAACTATTAATTATTGATATAAGTTATCAGTTATGAAGAGATCCAAGTACTGGAACTGAAAATATAAGAGCACAACAACGATTGAGAAACAGGGAAACTCTTTAAGTTTTCAAGAATGTATACTCAATCCTGTCAAAAATTAGCTTCATGATATCATATATTTTTGGTTTACATTGTTCAAGTGCAAAACACAAGTCCAAAATATAGCTCAACTCAATGACATCGATGAGTAATATATAATAAAAATGAAAAAATATAGACTTTTTGAGATTGACATCGATGAGTAATATAGACTTTTTGAGATTGAAATTAGTAATAATTATAATATAGACTTTGGGGGTAATATAGACTTTTTAAGTGATAAAAGACTTATAAAAATTTGAAAGAGGCTACTAGAAGCCATTTAGGCTTATAAGCAATTTTGGAAGAAATTGCTTATAAGAGGTAAAAAAAGAACACTAAAAAAACTCTTGTAAGAGGGGGACCACCTCTTACAAGAGGTAAATCTCTTATAAGAGGAGAAAAAGAACACTACCTTAGTGTTTCGCCTTTTGCAGATGATGAGTTGAGTGCGTTGACATTGCTGCAACCTGTAGGGTGGCTTCAAGAAGTGCGTGGTGATCAAGTTTATAAATTTATGACTTAATGTTGCCATGAATTCTTGATTGGAATTCTATGTAGGAGTTGCTTTAACCTCAAAGATTGATCAATATCTTCGTACTCAATTTTATGTTAGAGCTTAATAAGTTGAATGTAGAGACTTAGAGTTCAATTCTATGTTAATAAAGTTGAAGAGATTATTGAGTTATTGAGTTGCTTAATTTTATATTATTTATATTAATTAAGTCGAATAGTTGCTTATTGAGTTGCTTAATTAAGTTGAATAGATTAGGGCTTAATTAAATTAAAAATTGATATGTTAGGGCTTAATTCAAAATTTTATTTATTTTTTCAGTTTTATCATGTCTCGTAAGTATGTGTATGGAGCGTTAAAAAGAAAGAAGAAACAAGAAGAAGATAAATTTATAATGCTCAAGTTGGGGCATTTGATAAATTTCTTACCAACAAATCGATCTCAAGTGGTAATGCTAATGAAGAAGTTCAAGAACATCAAGAGCTGAACGTGGGTGATGAAAATGAAGAACCAAATCAAGAGTTATGTGAGAATATTAATTTGAATGTAGGTGATGAAAATGCAGAATCAAATCAAAATGAAGAATGTAGGCCTATAAATATTTATGATCCAATGAATTGGGAGAAGATTGATCATAAAGTTCGGAATTTATTAGTTGAAAGAGGGTCCATTAGAGTTTATATTTGTTTTCCTAAAGATGACGAAGGTAGACATTTTTCTTGTGTACACTACACTCGATTGTTGTTAAATGGAAAAAAGTACAATAGAAGATGACTTGTTTATTCAACTGGTTTGGATAAAGTATTTTGTTTGTGTTGTAAATTGTTCAAGAAAGAAGGGAACAATAATCAATTGTCAAGCGAAAGGTTTAAACAGTGGTATAATTTTAGTCAAAGACTTCAAAGTCATGAAGAGAGTGAAGACCACATTAATTGTATGACAAGTTGGCTTGAATTGGAGATGAGATTGCAAAAACGTGAAGTTATTGACAGAGGTGTAGAACTATTAATTATAAAGAAAAAAGAACATTGAAGACAAGCTTTGTTAAGAAATATTGCTATTATTAAAACACTAGCCAAAAATATATTGACATTTCGCGGTGACAATGAGAAGATTTATGAAGAGAATAATGGTAATTGACTAATTTCTTAAGCATGATTGAAATGATTGCCGAATTTGATCCCATCATGAAAGAACACATTAGGAAATTTCAAAGCGGTGAATCTCGTAAGCATTATCTTAGCCACAAAATCCAAAATGAACTGATAGAATTGTTGGCAAGTGAGGTAAAAGGTGCAATAATTCAAAAAATCAAAGAACCAAAGTATTATTCAGTAATACTTGATTGCACTCCAGATGCAAGTCACGAGGAACAGATGTCTCTAGTCATACGATGTGTTGATGTTTCAAAAGGTCTGATAAAGGTGGAAGAATTTTAAAATTTTTTTTTTTCTTGTTGATGATACATCCGAGTTGGAACTTTTTAAAGTGCTTGAAGATGTTTTGATGGTTATTAGGCTTGATATTTTTGATGTTAGAGGATATGGTTATAACAATGGTTCTAATATAAAGGGGAATAACAAAGGTGTGCAAAACAGATTAATTACTGTTAATCCTAGAGCTTTTTGCATGCCCTGTGGTTGTCACAGTCTTAATCTTGCAATTTGTGATATGACCAACTGTTGTATCAAAGCTGTGTCTTTCTTTGAAGTTGTGCAACGATTGTATATGTTGTTTTCATCTTCTACAAAGAGATGAGATATTTTGAAAAGACATGTGTCAATTCTCATGCTTAAGACATTATCACAAACTCGTTGGAAAAGGCGTGTTGAAAGTATTAGAGCAATACGATTTCAAAGCCGTGGAGATAAGAGATGCATTAATTGACTTGGCAAATAGTAATACAGATCCTAAGATCAAGAGTGAAACTGGTTCCTTAGCAATGAATGTGATGGAGAATTGAGAGTTTTTATTGGGTATGATTATTTGGCACAATATATTATTTACTGTTAATTCTATCAATAAATACTTGCAAGAGGAACACATGCATATTGATATTGCTATATTTCAATTAAAATAGCTCATTGCATTTTTTGAAGAGTACAAAGAAACTGGTTTTATGGAGGCTATGATTGAAGCTAAAAAAGTTGCAGAGAAATTGAGAGTTGAAGCTGTTTTCGTAAAGAAGTGTGTCATCCATAGAAAGAGAAAATTTGATGAGAGTGGTAGTGAAGGAACAACGCAATCACCTGAAGAAGAATTTAGGATTTATTACTTCATAACTGTAGTAGATCAAACTATTTCTTCACTCAACGGTAGGCTTGACAATTTGTGAACTATGAACAAATCTTTGATTTTTTGTTTGATTTGGAGAAGTTAAGAAGTCTACATGATGATGAGTTGAAAGCATGTTGTGCCACTCTTGACATCACGACTCACAATATAATATTAATATGGATGATCTGTTTTTTGAGTTAAAGTGCCTCAGAATAATTTTACCTTCCGAAGCAAAAAAAGCAATTGATGTGCTTAATTATTTGCAAAGGATGGATGGTATATTTGTTAGAACCTGAATATAAAATAATAAGAAATTCCAACAAAGTTGTGAAGAAATCAAATACAGAAAGAAAAACAGTAAGCAATGAACTTGTACAGAGTCGAGATTTTTAAGAATCTCTGTCCTTAAAGCAGAATTCGCCCCGTAGTGTGACGGTTACCGGTGAATTGCTTTCCAGGATACAACTGTACCTTTTCTGAAGAATGCAGCACCCTTGCTTCAGAGACAACGAACTGCTGTATGTGTGTACTCTCAGTTGACAGACACTGACTCAGAGCAGAGGAAGAAGAAGAGGAAGACCCAAGTGCAAGAATTTCTATCTCTGTATAGGAGTTGATGTCTGGATATATAGAGAAGAGTTGGACTGGAGACTCTTCAGATTCAAAACTGGTGAGCCATTACTCTGCTGTTACAGAGTAATGGGCACCAGTTACTGAATCTGAAAAGCCTTTTCAGTTCAGTAGGGGAAGAGTTTGTCTGGGCAAAATAAAATAAAAAATTTAAGCCAGACCAGACCAGACCGAGCCGAGCCCCGGGGCCGGGGCCGGGCCGGGCGCGCGCGTGCGCGCGTGTGTGTTTGTCATTTTGGCTAAGTCCTCTCTCCACTACACGTTAGTGGTAACCCCCGGGCCACGCCCTCTAGTCCAGTTTTCTAGTATATATACTAGAAATTTTTTTTTCCAATTTCCGATATGGGACTATCCATTTGTTAAGTTGGTACCTTTCAAATACCCAACTTTGGATCAACATTTCTCATTCATACGGAATTCATTTTTGGCAAGTGAGTATACTACAGAATAGTACTCGACGAGAGGATCGCAATCCACTCATTTTCCGGCGCCGCCAGTGGCCGGAGCCTGCCGGAATCCAGCCCGGAAAACTGCAAAAATTAATTCCAACAATATTTTCATATGCATAAATCGCGTATAGGATTTTGTTGACCAGACCAGTTACTATTGCTTCTGCAGAAAGAAGTTTTTCGAAGTTGAAAATTGTGAAGTCTTATCTTTGATCAACCATGTCTCAAGAGAAAATGAATGGATTAGGCCTACTATGTATTGAGAAGGCGATGATAGAAAAACATGATTATGAATATTTAATTAGTGAGTTTGCTGCACGAAAAACGAGAAGAAGTCATACGTTGAGATGATTAATGATGCAGGTATAACTCCTTAATGTGTATGTTTATGCTATGTTTCATTTCTTCTCTTAAGTACTATTTCATTTTCATTTCAAAATTTTCTGTTTCTGTTTCATAATTTTCATTTCATCTATATAGATGAGGAGGTGAATTGTTGAAGCAGCTTCATGCATTAAATGAGGTAGAATCAGATTTTTCATTCACCAAAGAAGCTTTCTATTGACAGGTTTTGCATATTTGATTATGTGTTTTGACTTAATTTTGCATATCTGTATGATATTTATGAGTAAACTTGTTATTCAATGATATATATTTTGTATTTTTTTTGCTTTGAACAATGTGTAAATTTTTTGTGTATATTTTTTTTGTGTGTGTATGGGGGACTCCATTTCGGGAGTCGCCTCGGATCCCCGGGAACTCGGGGCCGCCCCTGAAATTTACCATGTATTGGACTAATGTATTGTTTTGGACTACTTCGTCAAAAACCCTCGACCTAAATAATTTGGAATATAATTAGGAATACATTTTTTTTATTGAAAAAAGAAAAATACTGAGAATGTCTGGAATAGAATAAAGAATCGGATAAAGGAAAAAAAAAGGAGCATTCCAGATGGGGAAGAGAAAGAAAATGAGTTGGATGGAACTGCATTCTCTTTGATTTGATTGATATATCATGTCATAAAAGCATAAGTTATTATTGGTTATTAACCTACAAAGTTCACACAAGTATAAGGAAACAACATATAAGTGCATGCATATTCTGATATTTCTTGCAAGTGAACTAAGGCTGGCCTATCTCATGTGCTTGCATGACAAGCATGTGATATCTTTTTTGAAACCATATCTTAAAAAGGTACCTACCTTGTTCATATATAGTTGTTCTTCACATCAGAAATGATCATCTTTAATACTACTTTAAGTTGGCAGAGTTTCCACTTGAATTATGATCAATCAGAGCATAGGATAAGACTTGGATTCTCCACCACCACCAACAGTACCACCCTGTCAAAAGGCATTGAAGTACTGCAATTGTTGGTATAAAAGCATATGGAATATAATCTATCTCACTTCTGGTATATCACAATCATATTAGATATCGTAAGAGACCCTACTACCAATTAGTGGAAAAAAAAAAGGACCCTACTACCGTTCTAAAACTTTGAAATTAGATGAAGGATCGAGAGAATTGTACTTATATTTTAACACGCTTCGGTAGATTGAATGCTTGCTTTAAAAAAAACAAGACAAATATGCAACACATAAGGAGCTCATATTTAAATGTACACGGTGAGATATATATATATAGGGGTCGGTTCGGGTGAGAACCAACCCTGGGGTGAGAACCTAAGGGCCTATCCCAGCCATTCATCTGTGTAATCTTAACGGTCAAGATTTTTTAAAATTAAACAATAAGATTAATTAATTTTTGCATTAAGATGTCAATCCCTTTAATTAAGGGATGGGGACCGCATAATAAAAGGAACAATTATAAATTGCCTTTTTTTGTGTGCGACGGTTAAGGCAAATTTGGTCAAACTGGAGAGAGAAATAATTTAATCCCGTAAAATATTGGAGAAGATTTTGTTTCCCAAATTAATAGCAACTGCAGAATCATTCACCATTTCGTTCCTTACAGTTACTGTTAATTACATTTGCTATTTATAATTATTACAATTGCTGTTTAAGTGGTCAGGTATTGCTGTATAATTATTTCAGTTGCTATTTATAATTATTACAGTTGCTATTTATAATTATTACAGTTGCTATTCGAGAAGATTTTATATCCCAAATTAATAGCAACTGCAGAATCATCACCAATTCGTTCCTTCACCAATTCGTTCACTATATAGCAACTGACTGTATTGTAAGTAGATACAACTAGTGCATATTTTAGCAGGAATATATATATATATATATATATATATATATATATATATATTGTTTGTTTATCAATTTGCAAACTTATGTTGTACATGCTGTCAGTTTCCATATAGCAACTGAATGTTCACTATATAGCAACTAACTGCATTGTACGTAGCAACAAAAATTTCATATTTAGCAATATTGTACGTAGAAACAAATGTTGTTCATCCTGATGAAGATTGTGGTTCGGCTGAAAATAAAATAAAAAAAGCAATATATGTTGCCTAATAATCTGTGATCTACATTCCTTTTAAATAAAATAAAAAAGGCAATATATGTTGCCTAATAATCTGTGATCTTTCATTCCTTTTATTACGCGGTCCCCATCCCTTAATTAAAGGGATTGACATCTTAATGCAAAAATTAATTAATCTTATTGTTTAATTTTAAAAAATCTTGACCGTTAAGATTACACAGATGAATGGCTGGGATAGGCCCTTAGGTTCTCACCCCAGGGCATGGTTCTCACCCGAACCTTCTCCTATATATATATATATATATATATATATATATATATATATATATATATATATATATATATATATAGAGAGAGAGAGAGAGAGAGAGAGAGAGAGAGAGAGAGAGAGAGAGAGAGAGATAAAAGTGAGCGAGCCTTATATAGAGTATGAGGAAATTTTCCTCATACAAAGTGATTATACTCACTTGGTGGGGCCGTTATGGAAGATCCATTCCGTCCATCATGTTTATCATACTAATGGATGTATGTGTAGAAAAAATCAACTAGTTTGGAGGTCATTCACCCATGCATCATGTGGTTGGAAAATGAACGATTTTAACAGTAATACAAATCGAACCACAAATTGGACCCACATGATGCATGAGTGAATGACCTCCAAAACACTTGATTTTTCTACACATACATATATTAGCATGATAAAAATGATGGACGGACTGGATCTTCCATAAGGGCCCCACCAAGTGAGTATAATCACTTTGTATGAGAAAAATTTCCTCATACAAATGTGAGGCTCACATTACTCATATATATATATATATATATATATATATATATATATATATATATATATATATATATATATTCACACACACACACACACAACAAATAAAAAGCCTTGTAAACAGTAAATCAACAATTATGTATCTAAAGTTGGAATAGTATGACAATAATTAGTTGTAAATATTATGTACCTAAAGTTTGAATAGTATGACAATAATTAGTTGTAAATAAAAGTCTATGTTTCCATTAGAATATGGTGAGAAATAATTATAAATTGGGGTATAAAAATCCATGTTTCCATATTATATATATATATATATATATATATATATATATATATATATATATATATATAGAGAGAGAGAGAGAGAGAGAGAGAGAGAGAGAGAGAGAGAGAGAGAGAGAGAGAGAGAGAGAGAGAGAGAGAGAATAAAATAAATAAATGAGTTGTTTCACTACAAGAAAGAAGGTCTACAATGGCATTTCTACTCCAGCGTTTTGGTATAAATGCCGGAGTAGGAATCAACAGTTTAAGGAACAAAAAAATCCGATTATACACCGACGTTCTATACAAACGCCGGTGTATGTAGGGATACACCGGCGTTTGTGCATGAAAATGCTGGGGAATCCAATCGATAAGTTATCCCCCGCCCCCCCCCCCCCCCCCCCCCCCCCCCCCCTCTCATTTTAATTTTCCTCAAAATTCTCACCTTTCCCCATCGATGCCCCCCCTCGCCGCTGGCACCCCTTCCGCCATCACTGTCACCCTCCCCCGCCATCGTCCCTTTCCCCATCACCGTCACCTTCCCCCCTCGACCGACCCGTATCCAACCCATAACCCATTCCTCTCTCTGTCTTCGAACCCGTTAAGAAACTTCTTCTTCTTCTTCTGCATCTTGTTCAAATCTAGGGTTTCGATCCATCAATCAAATGATGGAAGACGTCGGAATCGAAGGGAAAGAGGCTGCCGTCCGCGAAGTGGCAAAGTTGCTGCCATTGCCGGAGCTCCTCGCCTCCATCGCCTCCATCAAATCCGACTACCTCTCTCGTCAACAGGTGCGCCATCTACAACCCCCCCCCGCTTTCCCCGATTCCGAAAGGCTTATTTTGTCGAAATTTGTAAGATTTTTTGTTAAAAATCGAAATTTGGAGCGAATTGTTGAAATTTGAAAGAAAATCTGTTTGGATTGGGAATTTTGCAATAAGATTTTGTCGGATCATGATCTGGTGCTGATCGATCTCGAACTCTTTTGAAAGTTTGCCGATTGGTGAACGGTTAAGCTAGTTGAGATTTGGAGTAGTTCATTGAAATTCGCAAGAAAATTTGTCGAAAAATTAAAATTTGGAGCGAATTGTTAGAGTTTTACGAGATAATTTGTTCCGATTATGAACTTCAGCTCGGATTTGTTGAAGAGAAAATGACAGGATGGATTTAGAATGTCTAATCCATTATGAAATCATACTAAATTATTAACTTAATAATGATCTTGAGGGACTACCGATGCTTGGGTCTCTCCATTATTAGGAATGAATATGCGACTGGATTTGTGGGGGATGGATGTGTTTTGTTTAATTCAGCATTTTGTTAGCATTTTGTTAGGAAATAATATGCCCATCTAATTAGGAATGCTATATGTCTTCTTAATATGTGAATTTGAAGTATAATTCAGCTAAGATCAGAGCTAGTGCTTGCATTTAAGCCAAGAAAACTAGCTCTGATTAAGCTCCTTCTAAGCCTTCTCTTGCAGCACAAGTCAAGAATATTGGCATCCCTCTTATCCCTGAGGATCACAGGCAAGGTACTCCCTTAGGCTCTATTTGCAAAATTCATTTTAATTCGTTATCTAATGATGATTTTAGATCTATTGCTAGTGATATAGGTTTGATGCTTAATTGATTTCAACAACCATACTGACTTTATTAGAGCCAATGAAGTTACTAGAGCTATGGAGAATGTTGATTTTTATGATTAGTGTTTTCTGGAATATTCAAGGTGTTGGTAGCTTACACCAAAAAGAAGCTATATATGATCTTATCAATTCTCATAAATGTGATATTATTTCCATTCAAGAATCTAATATGTCCTCATTTTCTCTTCTATATAAAGAGCTCTAGGTGGTAATTTCATGACTGAAGGGGTAGCACTTGATGCTATTAACTCTTGTGGTGGTATCGAATTTTGTTTCAAAGCTTCTCTTTTCCACTTAGTGTCCACCCAGAAATTGAAAAGCTTTCTAGTTGTGGTTTTGAAGTTGCATGAATTTAATTGTCTTATGAGTTACTGAGTACTGTATCAGTGTAAGGGTGATCGACCCTCCACTATCTCCTTTCTTAAATGAAGTGTTCATCAAATCTGAAGTTGCACACTATGATTTTTTTATATAGGAGTGACTAGTGATGAATTTTTTTTATCTAGACTTTATATACAATTATATCATGATGTCTAGATGAGTATCAGTTTCTAAGATATTGTTCATGCTTGTTGCTTGGGTTTGAAAATGAGATTGTTCTTTCTCATTGGTTTTAAGTGATGATGAGATGGATTATGTAACTGAAGTTGCATACTATGATTTACAAAGGAGTGACTAGTGATGAAATAATCTTGTTTGAACTTATGTTGTGGTTTCAACTGATAGCTTGTGATGAAATAATCCTGTTTGAACTTATGATTTACAAGAATTGCTGTTAGTGTTATCTATATCCTAGTATTTACATGTCAGTTTATTCCTATAGTTACATGCTATGCAAGCTTAGTTTTTGGAGTATGTTATGGACGACAGAGCTTTAATCCTTTGAATGAATTTCTAAATGGTCGGTTGAATATGATTTTCTCGTTTGTCTTTATATTTTATAGTTTATGAATTTGTTGTTGAGCATTTGGTGTTGTAATGCATGATGCATCTAATGTTAATTGTGCTACCGAGGAACTCCATTTTTCCCATATTATATTGCATTTTTGTTTTATACATGTATGAGTTTTTTATTAACCAAATTGAAACTAGACAGCTTTGCATCTATTGAAAATTACCCCTCCCTCTGCCCTCCTTATATCTTTTTTTTTTCTTTTCTTACATTTAATTATATTTTTATGGGAGTTTAATGAGTTTTATGGTTTTCCCCTAATGTAGTTACAGAAATCTTTTTGACTGATTTAGATGGTTGTCCATGCAACTGTATATTTACTTATCAGGGATGAGTATTCTAGCTATTAAAAAACCTTACTCCATCGAAGACTAGAATTGGTTCTGTTGGTCTATTTAGTTATATAGCAGGCTACTTTGTGAAAATTGTTTAGATTTTATCTTTATGGTTACTTGAGATTACAGTCTTAACATTAAATACACATCATCTGTAATTGAGTAGAGTCGAGATGTGCAGTGTGAAGTATGAGATCTGGTATGTTTTTCTATGCTGGAAAGGTGTCTTGCTTTCTAAGTAATATATTGTTGAAGGCTACTCAAGGCGATGCAATACGCAACTATTACCATGACCATCATGTCTGCCAAGATATGCTGGTTCCTCTTTACAAAGTTGGGGATGCACTCGAATTTCTTGATCGAGCGATGGAGGTACTACTCTTTCTTGTGCATTTACTTGAAACATATTTGTAGATTAACCTGTCTTCTGTCTTTGTTCTAGTCTTAACTGAAACCATTTGATCCTTACTTGTTTGGGGCTGTTTTGTCTAGAACTGAGCAATGGTTTATCTAGAAGTGTAGCTTCACGAGTTACTTTTTTGTCTGAATTTGGAGATGAGATGGATAATGTATCTGAAGTTGCACACTATGATTTTTGTAGGAGTGACTAGTGATGGAAATTTTTTTATCTAAACTTTATATACAATTATATCATGATGTCTAGATGAGTATCAGTTTCTAAGATAATGTTCATGCTTGTTGCTTGGGTTTGAAAATGAGATTGTTCTTTCTCATTGATTTTAAGTGATGATGAGATGGATTATGTAACTGAAGTTGCATACTATGATTTACAGAGGAGTGACTAGTGATGAAATAATCCTGTTTAAACTTATGTTGTGGTTTCAATTGACAGTTATCTCATGAGTATTATAAAAGTATAAGTTTCATCTCAGTTACTATCTTGTTTGCCTGAATTTGACAGTGAAAATAATTTTTTTTCACTCTTTGTAACTCAATATTGTGAACTCTATATTTTGACACATGAATGTGGAGAGATCACATTATTATATTTATGAGATTACAATTTGATGATATTATACTATTATGCTTCATTCATATTTTATTGGGGCTCTTTTAGTTTTGTAATTGGTTTTGATTGCAAGAGTGTTGAAGTTTTTTTTTTCTTTTATAAATTTTTAAAAAAAAAAATATCTACACTGACGTTTTTACAAGCGCCGGTGTAGCTTTCAGCAAAAACTGGCAGTCTATACCGGCGTTTTAAAAATGCCAGTGTAGGTGATGGCCGAAAACAGTAATTCCAAACGAAATCACTTTTTCGGTGGCATTTTTTTAACCGCCGGTGTAGTTTTTACCTATACAGGCGTTCGTAAAAAATGCCAGGGAATGTCCCTAAGCTACAGCGACACTTGCACCGGCGATTTATAAAACGCCGGTGACATCTACAGCGGGGTTTTAAAACGCCGGTGAATGTGAAAAAAAACGCCGGTAAAGACTGTTAGTCATGTAGTATTTTGTGGGGGGATGGGGGGATTAGGGGGGATTAGAGGGAATTTGAATTTGAGTTTTGGGAGGATAATGTGTTTTGTGAGGTTAGATCTAAATCTTTAATTTTTGGGGCTCGAAGGAGAGCCACTTGATAGTTTTCTTTGTGTTTTATTATACAGATTTTAAAAAATTCTGAAACAGATAATTAAATAAAATTGAGCCAGTGAGAGCCAAATTCAAGGTCTCTGATACCATAAAAAATATTGTTAGAGCATCCACAGTCGTTTGCTATATACCCAAAATTTGGAAAATATAGAAAAAATCGAGCTGCAGTCGTTGTCTAAAAACCCAAAATTTGGGTGTACGATGAACAGTGGCGTGCCAAATATAGCCGGCGATCTGGCCAAATGGAAAATATAGCTCACGGCAGATTAAAATCCGTCCGATCTAATTAACGGAGGATAATATGCCGTCCCGTACAAAAGTACTGAACCCAAATGATTAAGAAGCGTTTGAAAAAGGAAAAAAAAAAAAAAAGTCAACCAACGGCGTATTATACACCGTCCAAGGAGATTGACGGTTGATAATCTTCCGTCCGAACCAATTTTTAAAAAAAAAAAAATTCAAAAAACGACGCAATTGGCCGACGGTGTATAATCCCCCGTCCTATGAAATTGACGGCATATACTCTTCCGTCCCAGGCCAATTTTCTCATTTTTTTTATTTTTTATTTCTAACTTTTTGTCTTTTAGTGCATTAAAAAATTAAAAAAAAATTAAAGTCAGTACACTTCAAATGGAGATTGACGGATCATAATCTGCCGTGTGTGCTTTAATGTGAATTTTTTTTTTGTTTTTTTTTTAAATTTTTTGTCTTCTAGTGCATAAAAATTAAAAAAAAAATAAAAATTAAAAGGGGGTCAACCGACGGCAAATAAAGTGCCGTGTAATAACATTAACGGTGTATTATGACCCGTTGGTGGTTTTTTTTATAAAAAAAAAAATTAAAAGAAGCTTCAGACGGTGAATAATCTACCGTGTATCAACATTAACGGTGCTTTATCACCCGTTGGTGGTTTTTTTTAAAAAAAAAAAAATTAAACGGAAGTCAACAGATGGTGGATAATCTTCCGTGTGATCGAATTAACGGTGCATCGTCCACCGTTGTTGGTTTTTTTTTTTTTTTATTTTTAAAACTTTAAAAGGAAGTCAACCGACGATGAATAATGTGCCGTGTGATCTAATTGACGGTCGTTTTTTTCCCGTCGTTGGGGTTTAAAAAAAAAAAAATAAATAAATCAAGAAACGGGCAATCTTATACCGTCCTATAAGATTAATCTACCGTCGTTTGAACGAAAACAAACGACCAATCGAAAATAGCTCGAAAATAGCTTGAACGACTGCAGCAATATTCTTTTTTTTCTATTTCCAAATGGCCAAATACCCAAAATTTGGCTTCAACGTCTGTGGATGCTCTTACAATTTGAAAGTTGTGGGAAGAATTGATGGAATTGCAATTCTATCTTAATAGATATATTAAGATTTATTGGCCCTACCAACATCATCATCACCATTATCATCATCATACTAATATATACACAAATAGAAGGGTTTCTGTAATGAACAAACAGTAGATATTCTTTGAGATCTATATTCAGTATGGTGCTCGGATCATGAAGTTCAAATTCCTTTTCTTTTTTTTTTTTTTTTTTCCCGTTTTTGCTAAACGTACGGATCATGAAGTTCATTTGTTCCTCATTCTTTTGGAGTTTGCTTCTTCACTTGAATCATTAACTTTTGAAATAATAATTAGTTTTGTGGGGGCAAAGTTGGTGTAAATTTGACTAAGTTCTATACTACCCTCTTTTTGAATACTGTTTAAAGTTTAAACTACTGAGGGCCCGGCCCAAAGGGTAGCCCATTTTCCAGCAGAGGTGTTTGAAAAGGGCCCGAAGGGAGCAAACGTGGCCCACCACGATCTGGTAAGAAGCAGGACGTCTTTTTGACTCCTGTCTGTCATGCTTAAAATTCAAGAAACCCCACCATTTACGTTGTTAATCAAGAAAGCCGTTAAGTTTATTTTGTAGCACATAAACTAAATGTTCCGTTAACTTCTTTTTTTGTTTTGTTAATTCTGGATTGAAAATGACGTATTTGCCAATTTTGTCTGATAAAAAACCCTCCAACTTTTGCACAATTAAATAAGAAACTTCATGTCATTATCGGAAGAAAGAGTTTATGTACCAAAAAATAATATTAGGAGGGGTTTCGCTTAAAAATACAAATATTAGAAGGGTTTTTGTTGTTGTTGTTGTTGTTGTTGTTGTTGTTGTATAATATATTATCATCTAATTTCAGTTAGCGTATCTTTGATTACACAAAACCTTTCAAATTCTCTTGCAACTGTAAAATATTAAAATTCAATGTATAAGGGAGAAAAATTATGCCTGTATAAAATGTTTTTTAGGGATGTGGGTCAAATTTCCCAGTCTTATGTAAAAAACCAAAACTAAGGGACCGTTGTTGGTACGCAGATTTGAGAATTTCTTGTAATGGACGGATTCTCGGGAATATGAGAATAGAAATCATGGTTCTCAGAAATATTGCAATACTGTGTTTGGTATAAGTTATTGCATGTCAGGAAATATTTTATTACTGTATTTGATATAGACCAATTCATTTTCATCAATCCTTCGCTATAGTATACATTGCCGAAAAATACCATTTTGGCTTTATTTTTAAAAAAACACCAATATAACTATTATCTACTTTAAAAATCGATGCATATGCATGATACATGCAAAACCAATATTGATATATATTTTATAAAACCTGAGTATAATAACAAATAGATGACTCAAAAAGTTTCATTACGAATTTAATATATTTCAATTAGGTAGATAAAAAAAAACATAACAAAAAAATATAAAAAAATATACGCAGTACAAACACATGATCTTAGGCATACATGAATTCTAATTATCAATGAAATATATTATTTATGATTTAGTAAACTAAGGGTTTCCTTTTCAATTTTTTTAATTAATAAAAGTGGGTGTTATTGTTAAAATTGATACATTATGCTGAAACATACATCATAGTACTTATTTATTTCTGTTCAGCCTCTAATTGGATGTCCTCTTTATATATAAATATGCACAAATCTTACCCTGATAAGACAGAGTAACAAATTTGTTGGAGGGAACATAAAGCGATAATATGATAAAACAGAAAGATTATCAAAAATCTGGAGGGTAATTTCGTAACGTGATAATTTTAGTTATTTTTTATATGGAGGAATCCACAAATTCTACCATTTTAAAGAGAAATGTATATATCTTTCTCAACAAAGGATTTTGATTCTAATGGGAATTTAAAAATCCTTCTAAAACTTTACTAATATCTTACAAAACTAAATAATTCAAAGGGTAATCATATATTCTCTTGTATATTACTACTTACCAAATGCCTCCTTAGAATTCCAAAAAAAATCTTCGGCCTTTGGCATCTAAATAATTTATTAATTAGCAAAATAATCCAAATGACTTTACTAACTTTTTTATCTGAATTTATATTCATTGAATATTCTCAGTAATGAATTTCGATTTTTTAGTTACATTTTTGTAAGAAAGTAAAAATCCCTCTACGTTTTACGCACATCCAGGTTGAGTTCATCTTGGCTCTCTCTTAGTTCATTACTAATTCGCCTCTTTTATGTTTAATTTTCAACTAAAAAGGATCAAACCATGATATTCAAATATTAAAAAGTATACTCGTGGATATTCCTAGCAAATTTTATGGATTAAGAGCATCCACGGTCGTTTACTATATTTGCCAATTTTTCATTTTTTAGCAAACGAGACACTACAGTCGTTTGCTATTTGCCATATTTTGGCAAAGTCGCTATAGTCGCTTTTCATTTTTGATAAACGAAATTGCGATTCTCAAATTATAAGAGAAAAGACAACATGTTTCGTCCCAATTTTTTTTTCAATTTTTTACTAGGATCAGACGAGACAACATATTTGGTTTGATTTTTTTTTTAATTGATCGGACGGTGTGGATGAAGATAAAAAGAAAAAAAAACCCAAAAAAAAGCTCGGATGAGACATGTTGTCTCGTCTCAAGCAAAAAAGCTTGGGACGGGACAACATGTCCCGTCCAGATTTTTGGGTGGGTAATTAGGTGGGTTAATTAGGTTTAGTGGGTATTTAATTAGGTTTTAGGTAACATTAAAATATATAATTTATTTAATTAACATATTTTAATAGTTAATCAATAATTAATCCAATCTTAAAAAAAAAAAAAACTAACGGACGAGACATGTTGTCTCGTCTTTTTCAAATTTTAGCAAAAATATAGAAAATAATCATTGCAGACGATTTCGCTTTTTGCTATTACTGTAGCTACCATATTCTGAAAAATGAGAACCACCAATGTGGATGCTCTAACAAGGCACATTCACAAGAATGCTACAACGTGAATAAATTGTAGCCTGGCCGTGAACTCGAGATCTCCCTCCTTATTATTATTTGAGCTACAACTTAGTAAAAGAATGTTACATTATGAAGTATACGTATTGTAATACCGGGGGCAGCTCAGCGTGGCAAGTATGTAGGCGCTACCTCACCAATGGACAACAGCTAGACCTTCTATAAAGAGGCCTTATCCCAAACTCATTTTACATTCTTACTTTGTATCTAAACTAGCCACTGTAGTCTTATTCTACCTCCACTATTTGTAACCCTAACTTCTGAGTAGTACAAAGTAAATGTAAAAAAAATGTCATGCATGTATCATGCATGCAAACCGTATAAAAATGACCGGCTGATAAACCGGAGGTAGCTAACCCTAACTCCTAGTCATAAGCCAGTCATAGATTAGGATTGGAAAGACCCATACTCGGAGAAAAGAAAAGCAACGCATCATCAGAGCATCTGTTGTAGTCGTGGGCTAAATACCCAAATTTTGAAAAAAATTGGAATAAGAGAGCTGCACTCATCGTCCAAATACCCTAAAATTTGGGTGTACGATGAATAGTAGATTGTCAAATATAGCAGACGATTTGGCAAAAGCCAAAATATAGCATTCGGAAAATTTTCTTTCGTCCCTTAAAAGAGACGAAGGATAATATCCCGTCGCTTTAAATTTTTTTTCCCAGGCGATGAATAAAGTCCCGTCCTTTATTAAAAAAAAAAAAAAATCTCAAAAGGGTCGGACGGTGTATTATACACCGTCCCAACAATTTTGAATAAGACAAAATTGCTGGGCCGGTGTATAATCCACCGTCCCAGGCCTTTTTCCTTTTTTTCTTATTTTGTCTTTTAGTGCTTAGAAAAAAAAATTATTATTTTTTTTAAAAAAATTTGGAACGAGAGATAATCGATCGTCCGGCCATATTTTAGCTTACAACGACTGCAGCGCGCAACCATATTTTTCATTTTCAAAAACCAAATACTCAAAAATTAACTTAGAACGACTACAGATGCTCTCAAAGAAATTAAAAAAGTGGGGCCTTGGATGTGAAAGATCAAGTGAAGGAGAGGACTGTTGATGGGCCACCACCTTTCGTCAGCTTGTAGATTGAGCAGTTCAGTCAACATAAAAGAGTGAGAAATTACAGCAAGAAACTATAGGAGTAAAGTAAGAAGAGAGAGCATTGAAGATAACGCCCATCATAAGGCCATCATAGCTTTCTTCTCTTTTTGTCAGAGTAAGAGAGGGACAGTGAGAGAGAGAAAAAGCAAGTTCCAACAAACAACTCTCAATCATAAAGTAATGGATTACGAAATCATGCAAATGTAAAAGTACTATTATTTTCCTAGTCTTCTCTGTTACTCACTCACTCCCTCCCATTTAATATGCCTCTCTTTCATCTCTTTAGTCAGTTCCCTCTTCTGATACAAGAGGGGAAAGAAATGCCATGTTGCCTCCAACCCTAACATTAATGTTCTGCCCTCTCTCTGACCCATCATATAGAAATCTGAACCACATAGCTAGGGTTACCTTTTGCTTGGAATAATCTTGTGGTTTTTGCAAAGAGGTCCCATTCATGGTCAAAATTTACAATTAGATTGATTTTTCTGGTTGGTGTTTGATAAAGAGTAAATAAAGTTGCTTGTTTTATGAAACTTTAGTTAGTTACACGAAAGCATCATGAAATACATGATCATTGTACTTGTAAATACACAAAATAATGGTACGGACATATATGTTGTTACACCTCTGAAGATGTGCTCCGCCCGTGTCTTTATCTCTACTAGCCTGTACACACCCTGTGTTTGATATGTTCGACCAAGTCAGACACTAATACACATGAACCAAGTTAAATTTGAGCATTTGTAACCTCCTGACCCACTTCCTATATATATTTATCAACTGACCCACTTTCAAAAATAATTACCCAACTGATCCAGTTTCAAAAAATATTTTATCCAACCGATCCAGATTATTATAAAAACCTAAAAAATTAATTTCATATTTAACCCTACTTTAGAAATTATAAACTATAATATCCCTCAAACTTTAAATTGAATTCTTCAAAAAAATATATATACTAAGATTAAAAAACTTTTCAAAATTTAAAAATAAGACATATTGACAAAAGATTGATAGAAAAAAAAAGAAATATCAGAATATTTATAAATAACAAGTAGAGTAACTGAAACACTATCTAAGAAAATAAAAAAAGTTATAGCATACAAGATATTAGACTAGAGAAACAAAGAAGCAAGTTGGTATTACCAACACCTACTATCACAAAAACTAAAAAAAAAAAAAAAAAACACGCTGGTAAACTGCTTCGCTATTGAGTAAGAGGTAATAAGGAGCTCAAGTAAAAAATTTCTACTCTTCTATTATTCTGAGTGTCACAGTAACAATCTCTAGTTTTAAAAAACACATCCCCTTCTAAAAACAAAACCCTACCTCTGAAAACCCTAGGGGCGGCGGCGACCCTCCTCGCCGCCGCCTCCCCGCCCTCCGTCGTCCCCCTTACCCTTCTTCCTCGACGAGCGACCACCCCTTCCCTCATTCCGTTGAAGCACCCACGCAACCTCGACAAAAGACTCCGATGGGTTCTTCCCCAAACCCATTCGAGATCCGACAGTCACTCCTCTTGCGACCGCACCCCTGTCTCCCATCGTCGATGGTTGAGGACCTCCGTACCCCGATGTCGTACCTCTTGCGGCCGCACCCAGTGTCTCCCATTGTCGATCGTCAAGGATCACCGTACCCCATTGTCGTTGCTCACTTGCACGACGAGGAACGATCCCTCCCTCCCTCTTGTCTCCCAGCTCCGAATCCTGAGTGGAGAGCGGTTCAGATCTATGGTGTGGAGCTCGAGGCGACGCCGGCTGACGTCGAGCTTCTCCGACGATCGCTGATGCAACAGCAGTGACTCCGGGAGCTTTTCAACTTCAGCCCCGACAGCAACATCCACCCTTCTCTTCCCCTATTTCTTTCCAAGTATGTTGAGAATCAAAAGTTCTTGATTTGGAGATTGGGAATCTGTTTCGTGTTGTTGAACATTGTGATTGTAGAGCTTTAAGGATGATTGTGTTCAGACCCTATTTGTTGTTTGCATTTGTGTGGGAGGATTGGAGGAGTTGCCTGGGTTCGATTTTTGATTTGGTGTGAAATATGTTGTACGCCCGTTTGTGGGGCTTGGGCTCGAAGATAGGGTCCCCCCATGAGTTACGCTCATTTGTTGTAGTATGGGGCTTGAGTTGGGTTTGACTTGGTGTTAAGATTGAATATCCAAGCTGGGGTTTGCGATGGTTGCAATGAAGAGAGAGTAAGTGCAGTATTAGTAAGGTATTATTAGGGAGGGTGGAGGAGGTGTCTGAGTTGGATTTGATTCGGTGTGAAGAATGAGGTGTAGTATAGTTATGGGGCTAGGGCCTGAAGACGGGGTCCCCCCATGATCGTTACTGCACAGGGTGGGGTTTGGGCCCGCAGAAGGGGTCCACCCATGAGGTGCATAGAGGGAAGATGTTTATGTTTTTGGTCAGCAGTATAGGAGTCACACCCTGAACTCGACCTTCTTTAATCCACTGCCACAGACTTTGCAATAGCACCGCCACTACGCCCTCATCATTGACCCTGAAATCTACAACATCCACCGCCCGCAGGGGCGAGAGGTGACGGTAATTCTTCAGATTGGTTGTGATTTGGTTGGGTTTTACGTGAGAGAGAGAGTGAAAGAGTGAGAGAGTGAAGATGTTGCTTCTTACTACTCTATGCAGATGCCTGTTTGTATTTGTGAGAAATAACCCGAGAGAGTATAAGCATGAGAGAGGTGAGTACCATCTTCATTGCTCTCTTAGACTGTGTCCGTGGTTAGGGTTAGTGAGAGTTTTGCTTAGTGAGAAATCGCTTGTGAGAGCTAAAGGGTGAGAGAGGTGAATGTATCCTCTTCACGGCTGTACTTTGGTTGTGATTGGGCAGAGAATGAGTATGTTGGAAAGGGTGTGAGAGGGGGGGAGGAGAAGGTTGGGACCGGCAAATATCCAAATTCCACATGATTCGCTTCAGGTGGGTGTGCGCGCACCATGGAGGCGGTGCACGAAGCTTACGTAACGTATATACAATTAGTTGGTACTCACTATGTGATTGGGCCTAAGCTGGAGTCCAGTACATTATTGGTGGAGGTCGGGGACAAGCTGTAGCCAGTTCGTCCTTGTTGTAGTTTTTAGTTTTTGTGGCCCACCTTAAAGGGTGTTAGAGTGAGCCCTGATTGTATGTATTGGTTATATTGCTTCATATTTTATTTTGTTGTTTGTAGGTTGTAATTTGCCCCAGTACTCTGAGTTTGTTTGGTTAATTCTCATTAATGAAACAGGGTGGCCTTATTCCACATTTTCCTTCAAAAAAAAAAACACCTACTATCACTCAAAATATCAAACTATTAGAATTAAGTGGGTATTGATAATATTTCAAAAGTAGAAACATAAATAAATAAATTAAATTCAAAAATAGAATTAGAAATTTATATGATAAATATTCAAAACTTAAAAGAAAGTTATACTTGCCCATTAATTTTAAGAGATATAAGAAAAGACTTAAAATTTATCAATAACAACATAAAAGAACTAAGTAGATACCTAACAGAAGACACAAAAGAATAATTATGCATAACAGAAGAAGGTATGCAGTAGTTAGAAGCTATAACAAAACTTAACATATATAATTTAGAAATAGAAGATTTAATGGCAAATTCCAATTCAGAGAAAGTAAAGGAAGCCTAAAAAAATCTAGATATAATAAATGAAGAAATAAAAATGGATCAACAAAAGACAAGATTATAGAAAAACCTATAGAAAATCCAACTAATATGTATGAATACTTAAGACCACTACTTAATAAAAAGACATTATCACCTACCATGGAAATGACTAAGTAAAGCAATGAGTAAGTTAGAAAAAGGAAAAAAAAACCAAAATATAAACCAACCAAACACTACGAAAAAGGAATATCAGAAAATGAAGAATGACTAGATCTGGAATGTGTAAAATATGTAGATAGAATAATAGAAGAATGAGTAAAAACATTATTAATAGTAGGATTTAGGCAAATCTCTCAGGAAATACATTCGAAAAGTTTATAGAAGCAATCTTTATAGGAGTAGTAGCAAAATGGTGAAAAGGTTAACTGAAAAAGAAAGAAATAATATCAGAAAATTAAGACCAATTAATGACAAAGGAACAGAAGTAAATTCAACACAAAAAACCACAGGACTAAATGAAATAATTATAAATTATGAGATAGCTATAAAAATAGAATTCAATATCTATGAAAAAACATAAAAGCAAAAAATATATAAAAAGAACCAAGCAAGATGAAAACTAAGCAATCTACAAATATGGGATATGTGTTATTTCAATAACTATGATTGTGAATTTAGAGAATATTTTCAAGATAATTATTATACAAAAGAATAATATAGTCCAATTTTGGACTCATTTTTTCTAAAACTAACAGATCCATGGATTATAAATGTTACCGCTAAATCTGGTGTGGGGGTAAACAGACAGTATTTGTGGATTCTTGAAAAACCTGAATAGCAAACACCTAACCTGTTCCGCCGGAGTTTGACCGTTGACTCCAGCCGTTCACCTGCAAAAAGTGCGAGACACAGGAATGGATCCTGGCGACGCACCCTCCGACGCTCTTGTCAGTAATCTGAATGATTAAGAAAGAGCTTTTTATTGGAAAAATATTGATTACCCCTTAATAGTGGTGGATGGGGGGTATTTATAGCCGCCTTAGGGATCAGATTAGGAATGTAATTCCTGTAATTTGATAAGGAGTAAAATCCTCGTAATCAGATTAGGAATGTAATCCCTTAAGTCCCGGTGAGAGGATAATCGCGAATCAGGCCCGTTGATTTGGTTCAATCAGAGACCCTAATTCTATCCTGTTGGACTAGGTTTGTATCGGGTCGGGACCCGTATCCAGTTGAGGTGGATCCGTTCGCGGGTTATTGGATCTGTGAGAAGGAGACCCAGTACCCGTTTCGGACCCATTTGTATGTGAAATTACCGTTTTAACCCTGAGCTTTAAGATTCGTGTCCAATGTGAACGGTCCCGATTTAATCATATTTTTAGTCATATCACGAGCTCCCCACTCCTGAAGACTGAGTTTGATCAGCTTTTGAGAAGTAGTTTTACTGTTCTAATGGCGTACGCGATTTTATCGGTGTTCTTAAGGGAGGTTGGATCTTACTCGGGGTGTAACGGTGTTATTCTGGGCTTGTAAAATTCCCAAAAATATTCTCAAAATTTTCTGGATTTTTGGTGATTTTTTCAGATTTTTCTGAATTTTTTCTCATTTTTTTGAATTTTTTATTCATTTTCCGAATTAAATAATTAATTATCAAAAATATTAATTAATTATTCTAATTAAATAATTATTTTTTTCAGAATTTAAAATAATTTTTCTGAATTAATAATTATTTTTAGAATTTTTAATTAATTTTTTTTGATTTTTAAAATATTTTTTCGGATTTTTTAAATAATTAAAATAAATAAATAAATTAATAAATTAAATATTACCTGGACACGTGGTGCATTTCTGAGCGTCGATCATGATCAGATGCACGCGCATCGTAAGGCAGATCACGTTCTGGACACGTGGCGCGTTTCTGAGCGTCGATCGTGTCGTGACGCGATTTTTGAGAAGATCGGATGACCCGTATAGGTCGGTGGGATTTTTTCTCCGATTTCAGGGACGGCACCTCGGCTCCTCGGCTCGGCACCTCGGCGCGCGGCGACTTGGATCTGCCGACCATGTTAGATGATGCCACGTGGCTTCCTTTTTTTTTTCTTTTTTTTTCTTCGCTGCTTCTTTCTCTTCTTCTCCGCTGCTTCTTTCTCCACTTCTCTGTTTCCTTTTTCTCCTTTGATCATCTTCTTCTTCGTTCTTCGTCAGCTCGCGAGAGAGGTCGACGGGGAGGCTCGGAGCTCGCTATTGGAGCTCAGAACTGGGGTCGACAAGGAGCGCTCGAGCTTCGACTGTGAAGGATCGACGCCGTGGAGTGAGCTTGACGAAGCTCCGAGCTTCGATGATGGGCTCCGGCTGCTCATGCGCGCTCGGCGAGGAGAAGAGGCGAGCTCGGAGTTTTGGGCTTCGGCAGCGAAGCTTGGTACTGTGGTTGGCACTTGGGGAGGAGCTCGGCGAACTAAAGGCGAGGGTCGTTCGGCGATGGGCTCGGCGACGCTCGATGAAGAAGAGGAGCTCGTTCGCCAATGGAGGAGTTGAGTGACGAGGAGGACGCGGTGAGGAGTTGGAGCTTCGGGCTAGGAGCTCGACAGTGGTGAGTCAAGGTCGGCGATGGGCTCGGCGACGTTTGATGAAGAAGAGGAGCTCGTTCACCAATGGAGGAGTTGAGCGACAAGGAGGACGCGGCGAGGAGTTGGAGCTTCGACGAAGGGTGGCCCATCGAGGGAAGCTCGCTGTCGTGGAGCTCGGCACCATGGCGACGCTCAGCAAGGTTGGCGAGGATGGAGCTTGCCGGTGGTGAGTCAAGGTCGGCGATGGGCTCGGCGAAGCTCGATGAAGAAGAGGAGTTCGTTCGCCAATGGAGGAGTTGAGTGACGAGGAGGATGCGGCGAGGAGTTGGAGCTTCGACGAAGGGTGGCTCGTCGAGGGAAGCTCGCTGTCGTGGAGCTCGGCGCCATGGCGATGCTCAGCGAGGTTGGCGAGGATGGAGCTCGCCAGTGGTGGAGTTTTGGCGAGGAGATGGTTGGAGATCGTAGCCCGGCTTCGACGAGTGGGCGAAGAGTTTGGGTTCTCACCTTTCTTTTTTTTGTTTGGGTTGTTGGCGCGAGCATGGAAAAGAAGGGAAGGGGTTCGGGTTTGGGACCCTAATGGGTCCGAACCCGACCCTTCTTTCCAATTTTTTTTTCCTTGCTGCTCGGCAGCTGCGTCTTGTTCGGCAGATCCGAGCACGAATTTTGAGGTGCATTTTTGCCACATTACAGTTCGGTAGTTTGGTAGCTCGATTTGAGATCCGAGCTACGTGGCTCAATCTGGATGGTTGATCATGATCGTGGCGCGAATCACGAGACAAGAGGCTCAAATTTCGAGAAAACGTTATCTTGTCATTTTGTGGAGACGTGGCGCGATCTGAGCCGTTCATCATGTTCTAGCACGTTTTTTGAGACAATCTAACGGTGAAACTGGCTCAGCAGCTTTTTTCTCCATATGTGGAGGTCGGTACCTCGGCACCTCAGCTCGGTGGCTCGGACATGGCAGAGCTCGGCCCTGAGAAGAAAGAGGAAGGGAAGGAGAGGCATTTGGGTTCTCTCCTCTGCCTTGTTCTTTCGCACAGTGAAGAAGAGCAGAAGTGTTGGGTACTTTTGGCAGGAAGATTGAAGAAGAAGGAGAAGAATGAAGAAGCTAAGAAGGGTATGGGTCGGATCGTGGGTATCGGATCCGACCTCGACCCGTTAGCCTTTTTTTCTCTCTTCCTCTTTATCTGCTTGCTTGTTCGGCGAATCCGAGCACGAATTTCGAGGCACATTTTTCGCCACTTTGTAGTTCGGTAGATCGGATTTCAGATCCGAGCAACGTGGATCCATCTGGACGGTCGATCACAATCGTGGCGCGAATCACAAGACAAGAGGCTCACATTTCGAGAAAACGTTATCTTGTCGTTTTGTGGAGACGTGGCGCGATCTGAGGCGTTCATCATGTTCTAGCACATTTTTTGAGACGATCCGACGGTGAGATGGGATCGGCAGAATTTTTCTCCATATGTGGGGGTCGGTACCTCGTCCACTTAGCTCAGTGACTCGGTAGTTCACCCTCTGCCCGTACTAGCTCGGTGTAGTGGAGCTCGGAGTTCGGACGGCTCGAGCGTGAGGAGAAGCTCGGCGAGTTGATGAAGGGGATGGGTCGGCATATGGAAGAGGTGATGCTCTGTTTGGTTTTGGAGATTTTTGAAGAGGAACTCCACTTCTAGGGGTGGAGAAGACGTGCTAGGAAGATCCTCGTAAGAGCCATGGTAGGACCCATTCTTTGAAGAGAGTGTAAGGAGCAACTCTATGGGAGAGTTTTAAGCTCCGAACTCGCTTAGAAGAGGCCCGCTTTGGAAGCAAGCGGAGTGAAAAGCTCGACTCTAGGAGAGAGCCATCTGGAAGATGAGTTTTGAGGAGCTACTCTAGGAGAAAAGTTGTGAGCTCCGAACTTGTTGAGAAGAGGTCCGCTTTGGAGGTGAGTGGAATGAAGAGCTCGGCTCTAGGAGAGAGCGATCTGGAAGACGAGTTTGAGGAGCAACTCTAGGAGAAAGTTTTATCTCCGAACTCGTTTGAGAAGAGGTCCGCCTTGGAGGTGAGCGGAGCAAAGAGCTCGACTCTGGAAGAGAGCCATTTGGAAGACGAGTTTGAGGAGCAACTCTAGGGGAGAGTTGTGAGCTCCAAACTCGTTGAGAAGAGGTCCGTTTTAGAGGGAGCGGAGTGAAGAGCTAGGCTCTGGGAGAGAGCGATCTGGAAGACGAGTTTGAGGAGCAACTCTAGGAGAGAGTTTTAGCTCCGAACTCGTTTGAGAAGAGGTCCGCCTTGGAGCTGAGCGGAGCGAAGAGTTCGGCATTAGGAGAGAGCCATCTGGAAGACAAGTTTGAGGAGCAACTCTAGGAGAGAGTTTTAGTTCCGAATTCGTTTGAGAAGAGGTCCGCCTTGGAGGTGAGCGGAGCAAAGAGCTCGGCTCTGGGAGAGAGCCATTTGGAAGACGAGTTTGAGGAGCAACTCTAGGAGAGAGTTTTAGCTCCGAACTCGCTATTTAAGTGACAGAATCAACGGTTGTGGGAGCAGTTCCGAATGGCGAACCACTTCTAACTCGCATAGGAGCAAGTTATTCGAAGCAGAATCGAGCCAAGTGTTGGACTCCGAACCATCGTTAGAGTTATTCAACGGTTGTGGGAGCAATTCCGAATGGCAAACCACTTCTAACCCGCTGAAGAGCAAGTTATTTGAAGAGGAATCGAGCCAAGTGTTGGACTCCGAATAATCGTTAGAGTTATTCAACGGTTGTGGGAGCAATTCTGAATGGTGAACCACTTCTAACCCGCTGAAGAGCAAGTTATTTGAAGAGGAATCGAGCCAAGTGTTGGACTCTGAACTCATTGTTAAAGATTAGTAAGTTGCGGGAGCAGCCATGTAGAGTAAGCTGGACTCCGAACCCACCATTTAAGAGAGTCGTGACTCGGAGAGATAGAGAAGCAAGAGCAATAATTTTCAATGGAAAGATGTAAAGTTTTATCGAGATAAACTAAGTGGCCGCTTCAATAGGGCGAGCCATTATTACATGATATTGGCCGGGTTACAAGCATCGGCCTTATTGAAAATCAGGATCCTACTTCTACAATAAGGTGAAGACCTCTTGGGAGGAGCTGGGAGATTCTGAGTCTTGAAGCTCGGCGGGCCCTTCTGTTCGTTTATAGGCTCCTCAGGGGGGAAGCTCGGCCCCCTCTTTTTGGACGAACTTGGTCAGGTGTCCCCGCTGTATGAGTTCTTCGATCTCCTCCTTGAGAGCCCGACAATCATCTGTGTCATGGCCGTGGTCTCTGTGAAAGCGGCACCACTTATCCTTGTTCCTCTTCTTGCCAGGTGTATTCATTCTAGGGGAGCACGGAGTAGCCCTTCCTTGTCCACCTCCAAAAGAACTTCTGATATATTAGCAATGAGGGGGGTGAATTTCTCAAAACGAGGAGTCGGGCGACGCTGTCCATTGCCATCCTTCTGGGATTTTTGGGACCCCTCTTCGCTTGTGCTCTTCCGTTTGTTCCCGAAAGATGTCTCCTCAAAGCCTGGGAGATTCTCGGCTTCTTCAGCCCGAATATACTTCTCGCTCCTAAGAAGGAGGTCGGCGAAATTATGTGGGGACTTCTTGGCAAGGGAGGAGCGAAGGCCAGAGTTGAGGACATTCAATTGGAAGGCGGCTGCTGCAACAGGCTGGTCAAGGGAAGCGATGGATCTCACTTCTGCAGTGAACCTCCTCACATAGTCTCTCAACTTCTCTCCCTTCTCCTGGCGGAGCTGGAGTAACGAGATGTTGGTCTTCTCCGTGCGTCTGCTACTCACAAAATGAGTGATGAAGAGGGTCTCGAATTGCTCGAAGAAGAATATGGAAGACGGGGCGAGGCGGGAGTACCATTCCCGAGCCGAACCCTTAAGAGTGGCAGGGAAGGTTTTGCACAGCAAAGCATCGGAAGCTTGGTAGATTAGCATGAGGGTCTTAAAGCTTTCGATGTGGTCCACGGGGTCCGACTCCCCCGAGTAAGTTTCGAACTGCGGGGGTTCGAAACCTTTTGGGATAGGAGCCTCCATGATGGTCCGGGAGAAGGGAGGTCTGCTTGGGCGGATGGTCCTTCCTCTTAACTCCTCATCCTTGTCTATTCGGCCGATGCGCCCCTCCATCTCGTGGAGACGGCGATAGAGAGCATCGTCCCTTCGAAGGTAGTCAAACGAGCCTCTGGACTCGTCTTCATAGGAAGGGGAGCGACGACGGTAGCTCTGGGAGCGGCGAGGGCTAGGCATGCGGTGTTGGTTGCTAGGAGCCGGAGGAGGAGTTATGGACCGATGGCGAGGACTTTGGACCCGTGGAGGGATAGGAGCCCTCTGAGCATTGTTATTGTTGGGTCGGAGGTTGAGGGCTTGCAACACCGTTGCTTGGAACTGCTGGAACTCAGCACGGGTGATGGGTGCCTCATCGTTCCTCGGATGTTGTCGACCGGCAGGGGAATGAGGTCTTCTCCTATGGTGTTCGGGGGACTCTTTCATCCCTCTTCGGGTAGGGGACCTTCTGTAGTCTCGACGGTGAGGAGATCGCTCATCCGGACGCTGTTGGCGGGAGGCTCCCTCTCGGGCCCGCTTTTCGTCCAGACGGCGGCGAAGATCCTCATCCTTCTACCGATTGAGGATGGTATTGCGGAGGTCGGAAACTCGAGGATTGTGGGAGGCCATGGAATCCGAAGAGGCATTGTGTACCGAAATGCGGTCCTGATGGAGGGGTTGCTTCTGCGGGTTGGGACGCGAAGCCCCCGCACCGGCATTTTGAGGACCAGCGGGACCCTTAGGGGGTTGCTGATTCTGAAGAGGAGGCTGATCTTGTTGAAGAGGGTCTTCCGCTTAGAGAGGAAGTTGCCCCTGCTGCTGAGCGGGTTGGATGGGGACTACCTCTTGCTGATCAACGGGATTGGGTCCACGGTTGGACCCTCTGGATCTTACTTTCCTAGGAGGCATGGCTGGAGGAGATCTGACCAACAGGAAGAGGGGAGGCTGCTATTCGTATGTTTCCCACAGACGGCGCCAATCTGTTACCGCTGAATCTGGTGTGGGGGTAAACAGACAGTATTTGTGGATTCTTGGAAAACCTGAATAGCAAACACCTAACCTGTTCCGCTGGAGTTTGATCGTTGACTCCTGTCGTTCACCTGCAAAAAGTGCGAGACACCGGGATGGATCCCGGCGACGCACCCTCCGACGCTCTTGTCAGTAATCTGAATGATTAAGAAAGAGCTTTTTATTGGAAAAGTATTGATTACCCCTTAATTGTATGTGAAATTACCGTTTTATCCCTGAGCTTTAAGATTCGTGTCCGATGTGAACGGTCCCGATTTAATCCTACTTTTAGCCATATCAATAAACATATATAGTGCATATATAAATCAGAAAGTAAAACCAGAAACAGATACTTTAGGATATAGAACACAATTTGTAAAAGATTATAGGGATAAAGTGTGCCAAGAAGATAGATCAACTATAAAATACCATAGAACATATAAACAAAGAATTTGTTGTGAAGAAGCAAAACCAAATCAGTTGGGATGTAATAATAGCTACAATCATATAAAAAGACGTAAAGACAAAAAATGCAAATATATAAATCAAAATACAGAATTTTTTTAAGAGAGATAAAAAAACCCTATAAAAAATATTTTAGAAAAATAAATAAAAACAAAAAATATCCAAAAAAATTCAAAGAAATGTAATTGTTATATATATAAAGAAGTGAGACATATCACCAAACTGTCCTAAAAGAATGAAAAAAAAAATAAAATATGTAAAAAAATTGAAAAAATGTATAACATAAATTATAAACTCATAGAATATGAAGAAGATTGGTCAGAAATAAATGAAGATGAGTAAATAATGGTAATGAAAGAAGATAGTGGAAGCAGTGAAGATGAAATAGAAGAATACAAAATAAATATACTTACAAAAATTACAGAATTAAGAGAAAAATTAGAAAAATAAGAAAATAATGAAGAAATAAGAGAAAGAATCAGTTGTGACATACAAAAATATGATTAAAAAACATCAACCAAACTAAACATATACCTGAAAGATATTTTTAAACTTTCATTATTTGAAAGAAAAAGAAATACCATAATAATAGCTAGAAAACAACCTATAAGACATAGAAAAAGTTGAAGAAAAATTATAGTTTTATTAATAACCGAAAGAATAATAAGAAAAGAAATAAAAAAAAGTAAGTGAAAAAACCAGAAAGATATTAAGACACATTCATCTTGGAGCAATACAAATAATAATAAAAGTTTATTTTAAGGAACACTACAAATAATACGGGCGTTCCCGGAAGTTTTTTAGGCTATCCCGGTAGGTTATTAATAAAACTATAATTTGTAGTGTTCAAGACAGCCAAGAGTTATTTTGGTCTTACGAAGGCCTAAAAAATATATGTTAGATTGTATTCGTAAATCCCTGAGCATCTTGAAGAAAATGAAGAACTTCCAGTAGAACATGTTATAAAAATAGGGATGACTACTCAATTAATATATGAAGCATCTAACAATGTGCCATACAAAGCTGAAACTTTTGAGAAGCTAATTCCAGAAAGAAGGGCAATGATATTCAGAAATGTTTATTGTGAACTTAAAGACATAAAGATAAGAGACAAAAACATATGGATCTATGACAGTCCAGACCCAGAGAGAATAAGGATGTACACCATAGCAAAGATAAAATAGCCACAAGATAAACATGAGCTGTTTGTTAGTTGGTACCAAATACTATCTACATGAGCAATAACAATGTCAGAACAAACAACTAGATAGTACTGTAGCCTGATGAAGACAGAGCACCAACATAAATGTGGAGCATGTGCAGATGTCGGCCAAGAGGAATCTCTTTTTTTAGAGTAGTCTACAATGATGTAAGCAATGACGAACTTATCTCAATAATGTAAGTCATGATGCAACTAGAGCAATAATTGAAACTAATGTAATGAATGATTTAAGAACTCAATAATGTAAAGCCATTCCTTCGTCTATAAAAGGACAGACTTAGTAAGGGAGAATGCAGACTATCTAGGAGGAGAAAAATTACATATTGTAACGCTCCGAATTCCAACTACATATAATTCATAGCACAACATGATCTTTTACTTCAATTCGTTCAAATTTATAAGGAAATTAAAACTTTTCATTATAAAACATTGTTCTTTACATCAACACAGCGGAATTTAAATGAATACAACATGATATATAATAATGAAAATTCTTCAATCTTGTAACAACTCATCATAGTAACTTCAGGTCCATGCCAAGTCCAGTCCTGTAACGCCCCGAATCCCAAATACACTGAATTCGAGATGTTCTACAGGATCTTTTCACTTCTTTTAGTACAATTTTATAAGAAAATTTGAACTTTTCACTTTACATCAGAGTTTACATGAATACATTACAATTTACACTGCACAGCGAAAGTACACTTTACAACAATGAAACAAATATACAACAACATTGAGTAATCTTTAAGCATTTGTTCCTCTTTAATCTTTATCAAGCTATTTACCTGCATACAAGACTGTGGGTACGTCAGTTTATTCAACCGACGATCATTATACACGGCCATCCTCTCTATGCCGGAAATAGTATAACTTATTTTCCATATTTAGCAAACACAAACTTGTTACATATCAAACTAAAGGGACTACCCTATTGATATCGTGTTGTGATTGTGCACTTAGTCCTTAATGCATTTATTTATATTACATGACACTAATGCGTACTTGTTCGGATTCTATGCATCCCATACTACATAGGTCTGAGGGCAAACCCTTAATCGTTCTTCAACTTTGTAGGGTTCAATCCCTCGTCATGACTTAATCTACTAATGTAACTACGGTAAGTATCCTAGATGTTTTCTGACCTACGAACTCATGTCTAGGCACCCTGGAGGGAATCCCATCGCTGACATGACTCATCATGCAGACATCCTGTGGTAATTCAGCTCCTACCATAGACATGACACCACCCGTAGTCTTCAAACATCCCACGAGCGTCGCCACCGGGACGGTACTCTAGAGTAGTATCCTCGTCCAGACTCATCATGGGACATCCTGGAATACACTCTCGCCGCTATCCAATGGCCCTCATACTCAATGTTTTTCTCTTACTTTCATCACATCTTCACTATGTACTAGTCCTTAGTTTTATTAGAATCATGAACAAAATCAAAGCTCTAGAGTTAGCCTCTCCACTAAACCGGACTTATTCATTTATTCAAACATTACCGACCATGGTCTTTCATTTCAATATTTCATTTCATTTTCTTTCCAATTGCCGGGGGAGACTTAGCTACTCTTTCATTTCAATTCCAATTCACAATTACTAAAATAATCTGAGCACTTCCAGCTCATGAGTTCATTTTTCATAATCACCATAGATTTTCTTTTTCATGTCCATAGTTCCATAATTATATAACTTTCATAAATTCAAATAAATGATTCACTCCATATTAATTCATGCAAAGACAAATAGAGTTTACTGTCACAACCAATATTCAATATAAAATTCACAATCTTTATCATAAAACAATTCATAGAATTTCTGAGATGTCAAAAGTGCTCTGAACAGTCGACTTAGAACTCATCCAGTCGACTTGTTCAGTCAAACAAAATCCTTCAGTAAACTGCTCGGAAGAGTCGACTGCTGCACATGGCCAGTCGGCTGTTCCGCAGCGTTCAATATGAAAATATCATTTACAAGGCAGTCGACTGTCATTCAACCCAGTCGGCTGTTCTGCATAGATCAATTATGTAATTTCACATTGAAATTCTCATCACTAACAAATATTCACATTTCATATTTTTCACACTATTCTCAAATGAGAAATCACATCCATCACACAATAAAATTTCTTTCTTTACTATATTAATCTTCTAATCCTTCATTTCAAATTCTTTGTGCAAGATATACTTTCACAAAAATATAACTATAGAACCATAGTTCTATTTACACATTTTATTCTCAAACCATGTTTTATTTCATACAAATAGTTCCCAAATTATTTTTTTCATAAGTCCTTCATATTTTGAGAAAAATAGAACATTCAACTTTATGAAAATTCATCAGTACCAGTCGGCTTATTACTGTAATAAGTCGACAGTCCAGAGGGAAAAACATCCATGATTTTAAGAGAATAAGTTAAGTAATAAGTTGACTTATAAAGTCACAAGTTGACTTAACACATCATAAGTTGAACTTATAAAAACATAAGTCGACTTAAAGGAGGATATAAGTCGGCTTAAGAGGTCATAAGTCGACTTACCAGAGAATTCTTTTTCGACATTTCTCAATAATTAATGCCACTAATCTCTTTATTAGCAAACTACACATTAATTCTCTGTTTTTAACCTTTTATCAAATGTACTAATCTATATCTTAATTCATTTATTTCAATATAACACAAAGATCCATTTAATCACATGAAGTAGCATTGCCAATCTACTAACTTTGTGTATATATTTTGTGATGTAGAATAATGAGACTTTCTTTAACAATCCATGGTTATAATCAATCCATACAAACTTAGATTTTCACTAATCAAATCACATACAATTGCACACCCACATTCCAATCAATTCATAGGTCAATTTTCCAATTAAAAGTGTAATTTTATTAATATTTTTCATGCTTCATTCATTCAATTTAATCTAGCATGTATTCCTAATTAGAAATATAGAAAATTTACCCACCTTGTATGGAGAGAAAAATTCACTAGCAATCCCTAGACAAATGTCCTTGCAACGAAAATGCTCCTCCTTGAACACGTGCACACAAGCCTCCCAAGCACACCCGAGCTCCTCCTTCTAGTGGTAGCCGGCCTCCTCTCCTTGTTGCAAGCAAAATCCCACACACTCTCAATCTTTTAACTCACAAAAATCACTACTAGATAATATAATTTAGACTATAGGTTTGGAAAGATTAATAGGTACAAGGATAACTAGCCGGGGGGGGGGGGGGGGGGGGTATTTATACTAAAATCAAAGGGAATAGAGGGCTAGGATCAATTGGTTGGTTACAAGATGGAAGGCTATGATGAAAGTAGGAGTTGCAATAACTACCCACAATCAAGTAACCACCACACCATGATCACCATTAAAATTTTCATTTTCCCTCCCAAAAGATCAAAACCGGCCATGGGAATGTGCATATTGCACGTGTACGTGTAGTGCACGTGCACGTGTAGTGCACGTGCATGCAACTAGGTCCAAAAAATTGTACATTTAATTTTTTTTATAAAAATAAAATAGTCTTTAAATTGTATTCTACATGACAAGTTGTATAAAAAATAGTCCATGGGCTTTAGTTTATGGGCCAAAATGATTATTATAAAAATAATAAATTAAATTAACTTTGGGCTTTTAAAGAAAAGGCTTTTGTATAAAATAATTAAAAGCACATATTTAAATATCTTTACTCATCTTTGAAGAAAATATTTACAAAAATATTGCACGTACACACTACGTGCAAAATAAATAATTTTTCATTAAATGAAAAATCAGGGCATTACAACACTCTCTCCTTAGAATGGTTCCGTCTCCGGAACTACAATCAAGAGTGAGAAGACAAAAATACAACACTCACAACAAGAACAAAAGATACAAATATACAATCAAGCAAAAAGCTCAGGATAGTCCTTCAACATTCTCTCCTCAGACTCCCAAGTAGCCTCTTCAACAAAATGGTTCCTCCAGACTACCTTGACCATCGGTATCGTCTTATTCCTCAAGACTTTCTCTCGACGATCAACAATCTCGACAGGAGACTCGATGTAATTCAGATCCAGCTGCAAACCTTCCGGCACTTCAGGCAAATGATGACTCGGATCTGGAATATAACCTCTCAGCATAGACACATGGAAGACATTGTGCACCTGAGACAACTCTTTCGGTAATTCAAGCCGGTAAGCAGTTTTTCCGATCCTTTTCAATATCTTGTACGGGCCTATAAACCTCGAGGCTAACTTCCCGCCTTTGCCAAAACGAACCACACCTTTACTGGGTGATACTTTCAGAAAAACGAAGTCACCGACCTCAAACTCAAGGTTCCTTCTCCGGTTGTCTGCATAGCTTTTCTGCCTGCTCTGAGCTTCTACCAACCTTTTCCTGATCAGAACAATCTTCTCAGAGGTTTGCTGCACAAGCTCAGGACCAAACAACTGACGCCCTCTAACTTCAAACCAACAAACAGGTGTTCTGCACTTCCTGCCATACAAAGCTTCGTACGGTGCCATCCCAATGCTAGCCTGAAAACTGTTGTTGTAGGCAAACTCTACCAAAGGTAAATGCCTTTCCCAACTGCCTCCAAAGTCTAGTACACAACACCAAAGCATATCCTCAAGAATACGGTTGACTCTCTCGGTTTGCCCATCGGTTTGCAGTGAAAAGCAGTGCTGAAATCTGTCTTGGTACCCAAAGCTGTCTGAAGACTCCTCCAGAAAAGCGAAGTAAACCGCGCATCTCGATTAGACACAATAGTTGACGGAACACCATGAAGCCTGATAATCTCGCCAACATATAACTCAGCTAACTTGTCCATCGAAGCAGCGAGTTTCATCGCCAGAAAGTGAGCGGACTTGGTTAGTCGATCGACTATAACCCAAATCGCATCATTGGCTTTAGGACTCTTTGGCAATCCCGTAATGAAATCCATACTGATGTTATCCCACTTCCATTCCGGAATAGGTAACGGCTGTAATAGACTTCCGGGTCTCTGATTTTCGGCTTTGACTTGCTGACAAACCTCACACTTCGCCACAAATTCAGCCACATCCCGCTTCAAACCTGACCACCAGAAATGCTGTTTGATGTCTTTGTACATCTTAGTACTCCCAGGATGTACTGACAAAAGGGTAGCATGTGCCTCCTGAAGAATACTCTCTTTCAGATCTGCCTGATTTGGAACACACAACCTTTCTCCAAACCACAACACTCCATCCCTGATTTGAAATCCGGACAACCTGCCAGCACCAACCTGCTCCTTCATCTCCAAAATATCAACATCAACCTTTTGACTTGCAATGATCCTTCCATTCAGTGTAGGCTGAAGCCTCAACTGAGCCAAAGATGCTCCCAATCCTTGCAAGACAAGCTCAATACCTGCTCGATCCAATTCTTCCATCAGATGCTTCTGAGTTGTAATCAAACTGGCTAAACTGCTCTTGCGACTAAGTGCATCAGCAACAATAATAGCCTTTCCAGGATGATACTTGATCTCAGGTCGCATGTCCTCAAGCACTTCCAACCATTTCTGCTACCTCAGATTCAGATCCCTCTGCTGATATATGTACTTCAAACTCTTGTGGTCCGTGTACATGTTCAACTTCTCACCGTACACGTAGTGCCTCCATTGCTTCAGGGCAAAGATAATCACAGCCAACTCCAGATCATGAGTCGGGTAATTCTTCTCATGTGGTTGTAGTTGCCTAGACCCATAAGCGATTACTCTTTCTTCTTGCATTAAGACACAACCAAGCCCACAATGTGAAGCATCGCTATAAACATCATACTCAATACCTGCTCTAGGCAAAGCCAAAATATGTGCAGTAGTCAGCTTCTCTTTCAACTCCTGAAAGCTTGCCTCACATTGCTCAGTCCACTTGAAGTTCACATTCTTCTTGGTCAGTCCAGTAAGCGGCACGGCTATCTGAGCATAATCTTGAATGAATCTCCGGTAGTATCCAGTCATTCTAAGAAAACTTCTGACTTCCTTCACTGTAGTAGGCCTAGCCCAATCTCTCACTGCCTCTATCTTCTGAGGGTCAGTTGCCACTCCCTCCTTAGAAAGGATGTGACCTAGGAATGCCACTTCAGATTTTCAGAAATCACACTTGGATAACCTAGCATACAACTTCTGCTCTTTCAGCTTCTTCAAAACTGCTGCCAGATGCTCGGTGTGCTCCTTTTCTGACTTGGAGTACACGAGGATATCGTCGATAAACACCACGACGAAAGAATCAATGAACGACCTCAGAACTCTGTTCATCAAATCCATGAAGATTGCGGGTGCATTCGTCACTCCAAATGGCATAACTAAGAATTCGTAATGCCCATGTCGAGTTCTAAATGCAGTTTTGTGCACATCTTCGGCTTTCACTCGAACTTGGTGATATCCCGATCGAAGATCTATTTTGGAGAAAACAGCTGCTCCTTGTAGACGATCGAACAAATCATCAATTCGAGGAATAGGATACTTATTCTGAACAGTGACCTTATTCAGCTCCCGGTAATCGATACACATTCTCATCGATCCATCCTTCTTCTTTACCAAAAGCACTGGTGCTCCCCAAGGTGACGCACTAGGTTGAATAAAGCCTTTCTCCAACAGTTCCTCAATCTGCCGTTTTACCTCATCCTGGTCCACTGGAGCCATCCTATACGGTGCCTTAGAAATAGGCGCACTTCCCGGTTGAACAGTGATGCTGAACTCTATATCACGATGCGGGGGTAACCCAGGAAAATCTTCCAAGAACACAGTCGGATAGTCCCGAACCACATGAATCCCTTGCACTTCCACAGGAGTCTCTTCCTTGCGGATAGTTGCCACCAGCCTAGAACACTTCTTCTTCCCTTGGAAAGTGACTTCAGGTCCACCTGGAGCCTTCACTGTTACCATCTTGGTCTTGCACTCGATGCTTGCACTGTACACCGACATCCAATCAATGCCAATGATAACATCGACTCTCAAGATAGTCAGCTCGATCAGATCAATCCCAAAGATTCGATCTCCAATCACAATCTCACAATCAGCATAATACCGATCAGTGGTTAAAGTTTTCCCTGATGGAGTAGCTACTGCTAAGATCTTGCCTAGAAAAATCTTTGGTTCAACTCCCAACACTTTAGCAAATTTAGGAGGCACAAAAGTATGAGAGGATCTAGTATCGAACAACACAACAGCTTTCATTCCATTAAGATAAAGTTCTCCTGTTACATAATACACACTCATTACGTAACAGTTTCACTAAACAGCGGGAAAAAGAAATGACAAAAAACCTCTAAACATCAGCCCTTGTACCAGTGATGACATGATCAATCTCATCAGCATCAGCTTCCGTCAAGACAAATACTCTTCTTGGTTGGTACGGTCTCTTCCCAGTCTGCTGCGTTGGTGCATTGCTATTACCACTCCGTGGCTTGAGACATTGAGATTTGTAATGCCCTGTTTCACCACAGTTGTAGCAAGTTACCGCAGGAGGTCTCACCACATTGTTCCCAGGTCCTCCAGCCACACTAATAGCATTCACCCCTGTCGGTTTGAACCTTTGTGCAGATGGTTGCCTCTTGAAACTCCCAGAATTGGCGGGCCTCTTCCCAGACTGCCAGGTTTTCCTCCGGTTCTGAACAACATGGAACTGCTCCATATCTGCTTCCGTCACTGCTGTTCTCTTGACCAACTTGTCAAATCTTCTGATACCAAGAGGTATCATCCGGGACCTCAAGCTCGGCCTCAATCCATGCTCGAACTTACGAGCCTTCTTAGCCTCATCCATCACTAATTCAGGAGCATACCTAGAGAGCTGAGTAAATTTGGTCTCGTACTCTCTCACTGACATGCTACCTTGCTATAGTGACAGAAATTCCATAACCTTCTTCTCTTGAACATCGGAGGGAAAATAGTGACTTCGGAATTCTTCCAGAAATTCCTCCCAGCTGAGAACTATGCCTCCCATGGTCCTCTTCATCGACTGCCACCACACAACCGCGTCCTTCTCAAATTGCAGAGTCGCCAACTTCACCTTACTGCCTTCAGGGGTCTCCAACACTTCAAAGATTGTCTCCACTTGACTAATCCAGTTGTCAGCCGCATCAGGGTCTGACTTCCCTTCGAATACGGTGGTTTCATTCGCTTGAACGATTCCACTAGTTTAATCGCTTCGGGCACCGGATTCGCAGGTTCCCTTCCTTGGTTCTGATTCATAGCCACGGCGTTGAGCGTCTGGTAGACCCTCGCAAGTTCCATTTCCAGATCCAGACCTTCCCCATTTCTAGCTCATCTTCTAGCCATATTATGATGCAAAAGATTCATTAAATTCGAAGTATAAGACAAGAATTTTAAATCAACTTGTATTTCATTGAATTCCAAACTTTATACATTCGAATTGAAAAACATTTCTTGACATCAGAATGAAAGATAGTAGAAGCTACAACAGTCTAACTCCTACGGTTCCTCTTTGCTTTTCGAAGTTCTCCCCGTACTTCATCAACTTCATCCTTCAGCACGTCTGTCAAATTCTTCCTCTTCTCGAGTTCCTATATACGATGACTGAGAACAGAATAGTCGTCCTTTCGCTTTGCCAGCTGAGCCTCCAATAATCCGACTATCTCTCGCAGTGTTTCTACCTGCCTCTGAAGAGAAGTCACAAGACTATTTGGAACTGGTTCTTCTTCTTTGTCAGAAGAAGAGTCATTAGATGAATCCGGAGGTGGGGTAATCTCTCAGGATTCAGGCTATTCTTCTCCGTCAGAATCTGCTTGCCCTGGATAGTACTCGTCCTCAGAATCTGCCTGTCCAGGATGGTACTCTTCCTCAATGATATGCCAGTCGTCGTCTCCAGCAGGGTCGAAGTGGTCAGCCATCTTAGAAATAGAGAGGAAAAAGCATAAGTCATAGAGCAACACAAATGTAAGTCACTTATATTTAAATCTCTAGACTCAAACACACACTATAATGTCCACTACTAGGGTGTCGTTCCTTATAAATTTGTACAAGTGTGGAAAGCGTGGCTCTGATACCACTCTGTAACGCCCCGAATTCCAAATACACTGAATTCAAGATGTTCTACAAGATCTTTTCACTTCCTTTAGTACAATTTTACAAGGAAATTTGAACCTTTCACTTTACATCAGAGTTTACATGAATACATTACAATTTACACTGCACAGCGGAAGTAAACTTTACAACAATGAAATAAATATACAACAACATTGAGTAATCTTTAAGCATTTGTTCCTCTTTAATCTTTATCAAGCCATTTACCTGCATACAAGACTGTGGGTACGTCAGTTTATTCAACCGACGATCATTATACACGGCCATTCTCTCTATGCCGGAAATAGTATAACTTATTTTCCATATTTAGCAAACACAAACTTGTCACATATCAAACTAAAGGGACTACCCTATTGATGTTGTGTTGTGATTGTGCACTTAGTCCTAATGCATTTATTTATATTACATGACACTAATGCGCACTTGTTCGGATTCTATGCATCCCATACTACATAAGTCCGAGGGCAAGCCCTTAATCGTTCTTCAACTTTGTAGGGTTCAATCCCTCGTCATGACTTAATCTACTACTGTAACTATGGTAAGTATCCTAGATGTTTTCTGACCTACGAACTCATGTCTAGGCACCCTGGAGGGAATCCCATCGCTGCCATGACTCATCATGCAGACATCCTGTGGTAATTCAGCTCCTACCATAGACATGACACCACCCGTAGTCTTCAAACATCCCACGAGTGTCGCCACCGGGATGGTACTCTGGAGTAGTATCCTCGCCCAGATTCATCATGGGACATCCTGGGATACACTCTCGCCGTTATCTAATGGCCCTCATACCCAATGTTTTTCTCTTACTTTCATCACATCTTCACTATGTACTAGTCCTTAGTTTTATTAGAATCATGAACAAAATCAAAGCTCTAAAGTTAGCCTCTCCACTAAACCGGACTTATTCATTTATTCAAACATGACCAACCTTGGTCTTTCATTTCAATATTTCATTTCATTTTCTTTCCAATTGCCGGGGGAGACTTAGCTACTCTTTCATTTCAATTCCAATTCACAATTACTAAAATAATCTGAGCACTTCCAGCTCATGAGTTCATTTTTCATAATCACCATAGATTTTCTTTTTCATGTCCATAGTTCCACAATTATATAACTTTCATACATTCAAATAAATGATTCACTCCATATTAATTCATGCAAAGACAAATAGAGTTTACTGTCACAACCAATATTCAACATAAAATTCACAATCTTTATCATAAAACAATTCATAGAATTTCTGAGATGTCAAAAGTGCTCTGAACAGTCGACTTAGAACTCATCCAGTAGACTTGTTCAGTCAAACAAAATCCTTCAGTAAACTGCTCGGAAGAGTCGACTGCTGCACATGGCCAGTCGGCTGTTCCGCAGCGTTCAATATTAAAATATCATTTACAAGGCAGTCGACTGTCATTCAACCCAGTCGGCTGTTCTGCATAGATCAATTATGTAATTTCACATTGAAATTCTCATCACTAATAAATATTCACATTTCATATTTTTCACACTATTCTCAAATGAGAAATTCACATCCATCACACAATAAAATTTCTTTCTTTACTATATTAATCTTCTAATCCTTCATTTCAAATTCTTTGTGCAAGATATACTTTCACAAAAATATAACTATAGAACCATAGTTCTATTTACACATTTTATTCTCAAACCATGTTTTATTTCATACAAATAGTTCCCAAATTATTTTTTTCATAAGTCCTTCATATTTTGAGAAAAATAGAACATTCAACTTTATGAAAATTCATCAGTACCAGTCGGCTTATTACTGTAATAAGTCGACAGTCCAGAGGGAAAAACATCCATGATTTTAACAGAATAAGTTAAGTAATAAGTTGACTTATAAAGTCACAAGTTGACTTACCACATCATAAGTTGAACTTATAAAAACATAAGTCGACTTAAAGGAGGATATAAGTCGGCTTAAGAGGTCATAAGTCGACTTACCAGAGAATTCTTTTTCGACATTTCTCAACAATTAATGCCACTAATCTCTTTATTAGCAAACTACACATTAATTCTCTGTTTTTAACCTTTTATCAAACGTACTAATCTATATCTTAATTCATTTATTTCAATATAACACAAAGATCCATTTAATCACATGAAGTAGCATTGCCAATCTACTAACTTTGTGTATATAATTTGTGATGTAGAATAATGAGACTTTCTTTAACAATCCATGGTTATAATCAATCCATACAAACTTAGATTTTTACTAATCAAATCACATACAATTGCACACCCACATTCCAATCAATTCATAGGTCAATTTTCCAATTAAAAGTGTAATTTTATTAATATTTTTCATGCTTCATTCATTCAATTTAATCTAGCATGTATTCCTAATTAGAAATATAGAAAATTTACCCACCTTGTATGGAGAGAAAAATTTACTAGCAATCCCTAGACAAATGTCCTTGCAACGAAAATGCTCCTCCTTGAACACGTGCACACAAGCCTCCCAAGCACACCCGAGCTCCTCCTTCTAGTAGTAGCCGGCCTCCTCTCCTTGTTGCAAGCAAAATCCCACACACTCTCAATCTTTTAACTCACAAAAATCACTACTAGATAATATAATTTAGACTATAGGTTTGGAAAGATTAATAGGTACAAGGATAACTAGCTGGGGGGGGGGGGGGGGGGGGGGGGGGAGGGGGGGGGGTATTTATACTAAAAATCAAAGGGAATGGAGGACTAGGATCAATTGGTTGGTTGCAAGATGGAAGGCTAGTATGAAAGTAGGAGTTGTAATAACTACCCACAATCAAGTAACCACCACACCATGATCACCATTAAAATTTTCATTTTCCCTCCCAAAAGATCAAAACCGGCCATGGGAATGTGCATATTGCACGTGTACGTGTAGTGCACGTGCATGCAACTAGATCAAAAAAATTGTACATTTAATTTTTTGTATAAAAATAAAATAGTCTTTAAATTGTATTCTACATGACAAGTTGTATAAAAAATAGTCCATGGGCATTAGTTTATGGGCCAAAATGATTATTATAAAAATAATAAATTAAATTAATTTTGGGCTTTTAAAGAAAAGGATTTTGTATAAAATAATTAAAAGTACATATTTAAATATCTTTACTCATCTTTGAAGAAAATATTTACAAAAATATTGCACGTGCACACTACGTGCAAAATAAATAATTTTTCATTAAATAAAAAATCAGGGCATTACAAGTCCTACAACTAGAAAACCGTGGGCACGTCAGTTTCATAGAACTGACGTAAATACAACGATTCTCTTATTTTAGCAAACATAAACTTGAATGTACAAAAAAGTGCAAACGTGACTATCCTAAATATGTCAGTGTATGATATAAACTTAAATGCCTAATGCATATTTATATTACGATGCACTAATGCACACCTGTTCGGATTCTATGCATTCCAAACTACATAGGTACGAAAGCAAGCCCTTATTGTACTCCTCATGAAGTATTCAACTTTAATAAAACATTCAATAACAATTTCACCAATCAAATTCTTGTAGACAATTCTTGGTTAAAGAACCAAATCATTCACTTTGATAATATTCTATGCACTTCCAATTAATCGGCAATTCTTAATACCAAAGTTCATAGGATTAATCACTAGAAGTTCCTTATTTTCAACTCATAATTATGCCTTGATTTTTATTTGTAAACCAACTCTTAAAACCTTTAATCATATACATTTTCTTGAATTCAAAACTCATCTAATACATGAGTATGACATTTAAATTCTCAAAATATCTTTTAGAAAAATATGAAATTATTCCCAAGTGTTCTAATAATATTCTAAAATATTTCTGTGAAGTTTCTCAATTCTTCTAGAGCTAGCTTATCCTAAACATGCCAGTGTATGATATGAAATTAAATGCCTAATGCACATTTACAATACGATGCACTAATGCATACTTGTTCGGATTCTATGCATCCCATACTACATAGATACGAGGGCAAGCCCTTATCGTACTCCTTAACACAGGGTTCAATCCCTCTCTATGAAATCCTACTACGGTGACTATTTTAAGGTTTAGATATCCTTTGAGTATCTAGTACCACCCCAATAATTCTTGAGAATCGCTCTCCCACCGCGAGTCGTAATCCCGATAATTCTGGAGGCGAAACTCACACTGCGTGCTGCGACCCTGATAATTCTTGAGAGTCGTTCTCCCACCGTGAGTAATTTTCGGACATCACGCCTTACACCCCGATAATTCTTGAGAGTCGTTCTCCCACCGTGAGTAATTTTCGGACATCAAGCCTTACACCTCGATAATTCTGGAGACGAACCCACACCGCGCTATCATAGGTACCTCATCACACAAATACCCTATGAGCGTCGCCTCGATCCCGATAATTATGAAGAAATACCTTTCACTGCGAGTGATTTTGGACATATTGCCTCACACCCCGATAATTCTGAAGATAATCTCCCATCACGAATCATATGAGGCCATCAAAATCATGTTTGCCCATAATTCATCACATCTCCCCTAGTGCCTATCCTTAAGTTTAGTTATAATCATCACAACCTAGAGCTAGCTTACCCTACCAGTCTTAAATCAACACGAGAGAAAGTTAGCCCACACGGGCTACTTCTCAAAGAGAAAGTTAACCCACACTGGTTACTCCTCAAAATTTCTTTATAAACAAAATATCAGTTACTAAGGGTCTCGCTTAGCCTCTAGATTCCAACAACCATTTCACTATATACATCAAATAGGTTATATCTAACCTCAACATTAAATTTTATTCATCATTTCTCTTTATCCACTTTCTTCATATTTATAGATCATGAAGTATTCAACTTTTATAACAACATTCAATAATAATTTCTCCAATCAAATTCTTGTAAACAATCCTTGGTTAACGAACCAAATCATTCACTTTAATAATATTCTCTGCTCTTCCAATTAATCACCAATTCTGAATACCAAAATTCTTAGGATTAATCACTAGAAATTCCTTATTTCCAACTCATAATTATGCCTTGATTTTTATTTGTAAACCAACTCTTAAAACCTATAATCATATACATTTTCTTGAATTTAAAACTCATCTAATACATGAGTATGACTTTTAAATTCTCAAAATATCTTTTAGAAAAATATAAAATAATTTTCAAGTGTTCTAATAATATTCTATAATATTTTTATGAAGTTTTCCAATTTTTAAAACTTGAAAATCTTAAAAAAAAATAAAAAATAAAACCCAAAGTGTGGACACCCAGAATCGAACCCAGGCCAACAACAACCCTAAGAGTCGTCCAGACTAGTGAGCCACTCACGAATTGTGATAAAAGCCCACTGAGTTGTTTTTATACCCAAAACACGCCATTTGATTTTATTTCAAAAATTTCCAAAAGAGGCAGAGCCTCCCAGATTCGAAATAGTGACCAAGAACCCCCCAAACGACACGTGGCAGCACCAGGTGCGCTGGCACCTCCGCTAGGCACAATGGCCAAGTGTTCAAATGATTATATAGGGGTTTAAACTCTTTTAACTCAATTCTCTGATTTCATCTCATTTCAATTTGTTCATTTATATTGATTTCTATTATTTCCATCGTAATTAATACTACTAAATTATCTTTCTAAATTTTCCAGAAATGCTTCTTCACTGATTTTATCTATATTAATGTGAAATTTTACACAAATATTGTAAATAGTAATTTTTGAGAACCTTCATAAACATATACTTTTATTTATCATCAAGACTACATTTTTATAACAACTAATATGAATATTTTTATTTTCTCTTAGCAATTCTCATCTCCCACTAATTCACCCTTAATTCCACATGAAATTTAACAACTTTTTACACACCTATAATTTGTATACATGATTTAATCATGGCATACTACCATATGCCTAACAATACTATAACATGCTCTAAATACAATTTTAATTTGACAACATAACAAGTCTATATTGAAACTTTCAACTAGCATGCATTATTTCTCATTATTACTAAAATTCTAGATAACAACACAATATGCATCACAAAAGTAATTAAAGAACTCATATCAATTATCAATTTCAAGCATAATCTACCTAATCATGCATTCTACAATAATTTAGAAAGTAAAAGAGACACCCAGCTCTTCCATGATGCAAATTGTAAATAGAACTTCTAGAAAATTGCTCTAAGCTCCAACAAGATGTAGCCTCCTCCTCCTTAAGCAAAGAAACCGAAACCTTCCTCTCAATCAAGAAAACCGAACTCTCTCTATTTCTCTTCTCCTTTAATCTGTTGTTTGATCTTTTGTGTGCGTTCATGTTAAAGGAGGGGGGTATTTATAGGAGTATTGTATGGTTGAGATGACTCCCACTACTCAAATAACTACCCACTTTCTCACACACTCCCTTCACTCTCCCCTCTTCTCATCAATGTGGCCGGCCAACCCTCTTAAGTGCACAACACGTGCACGTGCACCCTATGTGCACACCAGTCTAATTCTATTATTAATTGTTATTAAATTAAATGTAGGTGTATGTTACATGACAAGTGTACTAGACTTTAAAATGTGTATTTAAATGTAGAATTAATCTTGGGCCTCTATTTGGTAATTAATTTTTTTGGTGGGCTTTCAAATAGATTTTAGGCCTAATGTGTTTAATTAAAATAAATAACACAAGTGTGATAAATAAAATGAGAAGAAAATTTTGCATGAATCTTAGAAATTTTTTAGGAACCAAAGTGCAATTTTTTTTACGTGTAATGCACGTGCAAACTTTAAAAATTTATTTTTCTGGAATGTTACAGTACTCCATCCTTAGAATAGTTCCGTCATCGGAACTACGCTTAAAGAGGAGAAAAAACAAAAGAAATACAATACAGTGTTTAAGCAAAAAGCTTGGGATGGTCTCTCATCATCATCTCCTCTGATTTCCAGGTGGCTTCCTCAACTAGTTGATTTCTCCACATAACCTTGACCATAGTTATAGTTTTGTTTCTTAAATTTTTTTCCCGTCGGTCCACAATCTCCATCGGATTCTCCTTGTAGCTCAGATCTAACTGTAGACCATCTGGCACTTCTGGTATGTGATGACTCGGATCAGGAATGTAGCATCACAACATAGACACATGGAAGACATTGTGTACTTGGGTTAGCTCTTCCGGTAATTCCAACCGATAAGGTGTCTTCCCAATCCTCTTCAATATCTGGTATAGTTCTATGTACCTGGGGCATAACTTTTCTCCTTTCCCAAATCGAATCACACCCTTAGTTGGAGTTACTTTCAGGAAAACATAGTCACCTTCTTTGAACTCCAGAACCCTTCTCCGATTGTCAGCATAACTCTTCTATCTGCTCTGTGCATCAACCAGTCTCTTCTTTATCAACCCAATATTCTCTGAAGTCTATTCTACTATTTTCGGCCCAAACATCTGCCTTCCCCCACCCCATACCAGCACACCGGTGTTCTACACTTTCTCCTATACAAGGTATCATATGGTGCCATACCGATGCTAGTATGAAAGCTGTTGTTGTAGGCATATTCCACTAGAGCTAAGTGCCTCTCTCAGCTACCACCGAAATCCATCACACAACACCTCAACATATCCTCCAACACAAGATTGACTCTCTCAGTCTGCCTATCAGTTTGAGGATGAAAGGCAGTACTGAAGTCAGTCATGGTTCCCAAGGTTGCCTGAAGACTTCTCCAAAAGTGCGATGCGAACCGCGTTTCTCGATCTGACACAATCGATACGGGAATTCCATGTAGTCTTACAATCTCCCCAATGTACAATCTCGCCAACTTCTCCATTGACCAAGTGATCTTCATTGCCAAGAAATGAGCAGACTTGGTTAATCGATCCACACCCAAATTGCGTCATTTCCTTTGGGACTTCTAGGTAGCCCAGTGATGAAATCCATGCTGATGTTCTCCCATTTCCACTCCAGAATGGGTAACGGCTACAACAATCCTTTGGGCCTCTAATTATATGCTGATTTGCTGACAAGTTGCACATCTTGTAACAAACTCCGCTACATCCCCTTCATTCCCAACCACCAGAAATGCTGCTAAATATCTTTGTACATCTTGGTACTCCCTAGATGCACTGATAATATGGTGGTGTGTGCCTTTTGTAGGATGCTCTCCTTCAATTCTGCTTAATCAGCTACACACAACCTTTCTCCAAACCACAACACTTCATCCTTCACTTGAAATTCTATCAATTTGTCGAGCCGACTTGCTCTTTCATCTTCTGGATTTCTGGATCAGACTTCTGACCGTCGAAAATCTTCTCTCTCAGCGTGGGCTGAAGTCTCAACTGTTCTAAAGATGCTCCCAGTCCTTGCAATACTACTTCGATCCCAGCTCGATCAAGCTTCTATGCTAGTTTCTCCTAAGTTGTAATCAAACAGGACAAGCTGCTCTTCCAACTGAGCACATCTGCCACCACATTTTCTTTGCCTGGGTGATACTTTATTTCTGGACGGATATCATCTAATACTTCCAACCACCTCCTCTGCCTCAAATTCAGATCCCTTTGCTAGTAGATATACTTCAGGCTCTTGTGATCTGTGTACATATTGACCTTCTCTCCATACACATAGTGCCTCCACTGTTTCAAAGCAAATATAATCGCTACCAACTCCAAATTATGGTTGGGTAGTTTTTCTCATGCGGTCTCAATTTTCTTGACCCATAAGCTATTACCTTCCCCTTTTGCATCAGTAAGCAACCCAAACCTCGATGTGAAGCATCATTGTAGACATCATAATCAGTCCCTGCTCTCAGCAAAGCCAGTATTGGAGCGGTAGTCCACCTCTCCTTCAACTCTTAGAAACTTGCTTCGCACTACTCTGTCCACTTAAAACATACATTCTTCCTCGTAATTCCTGTGAGTGGCACGGTTATATGAGTATAGCCCTGAATAATCCTCCGGTAGTAACCAGTCAAACCCAAGAAACTTCTGATCTCCTTCACTGTTGTAGGTCTCGGCCAATCCTTCACTACCTCTATCTTCTGCGGATCGGTGGCCACTCCCTCCTTAGAAAGGATATGAACCAGGAACGCGACTTCGGACTTCCAGAAGTCACACTTGGATAATTTGACATACAACTTCTGTTCCTGCAGCTTCTTCAATACCTCTACTAAATGCCCAACATGCTCTTCCTCTGACTTGGAGTATACCAGAATGTCATCGATAAAAACCACGACGAAGGAATCAATGAATGGTCACATGACCCTATTCAACATGTCCATGGTGCATTCGTCACTCCAAATGGCATAACCAAGAACTCGTAATTCCCATGTTGAGTTCGGAATGCAGTTTTGTGCACATTCTCTTCCTTAACACGAACTTGGTGATAACCCGACCGAAGATCTATCTTGAAGAAAACTATTTCTCCTTGAAGTCGGTCAAACAGATCATCGATTCGCGGAATAGGATACTTATTCTGGACTGTCACCTTGTTTAGTTTCCTATACATGAAGCACATCCTAATCGATCCATCCTTTTACTTCACCAATAAAACTGGCGCTCCCCAAGGCGACGCACTTGGTCTGATAAAACCCTTGTGCAAAAGCTGTTCAATCTATTTCTTGACCTCATCCTGTTCCACTGGCGCCATTCTGTATGGTGCCTTGGATATCGGTGCACTTCTTGGCTGAATGGAAATGCTGAATTTCACATCCCGATGAGGTGGTAGTCCCGGTAGATCTTCCAAGAATACCGTCAAAAATTTTGGACTACAGGAATCTTCTTGACTTCCTCAGGGATCTTCTTCTTGGTCATAGTTGCCATCAACTGCTTGTACTTCCTCTTTCCCTGAAATGTGACTGCTGGTCCTTTTGGTGCCTTCACCATAACTTTCTTGCTCTTGCATTCGATACTAGCCTTGTAGATCGACATCTAGTTTAGATTCTATGGTTCCTCTTGGCTTCTCTGAGCTCTCTCTGTAGTTCATCTATTTCCTTCTGCATCTCCTTGCATCTTTGATGGTATTCTTGCATCTTTGATGGTATTCTTGCTTTTCTCAACGAGTTTTGTTATCTTGCTGGGTGAAATGCCAAACGTTCATGTGTCGAATCTTCTCCAGTTCTCACACTCGCTGACTTAGAGTTGCGATGTTCTGTTTGTCCTCAGCATGATGAGCTTCCAAGTGGTTTACTCTCCACTTATGGATGATTAATTGCTCCCGGAGAGAAGCGATAATTTGGTCCTTCTTGTCTCCAACCGGCTCTTCATCCGAGGATTCATCTGTGGAATCAGGTGGAGCTGGAGTGATCTCCTAAGATTCGGGTAGTTCTCCCTCTTCTTCGGGGACTTCCTCTTATTTAGGGTCTTCAAAGAACCATTCTAATTCATCTACTGGGTCTTGGATTATCCATCTTATAGGGAAAGGAAGGAGAAGACATCAGTATATAGAGCAACACAAATGTAAATCAACTTACATTTAAATCTCTACAAACTGAACTCATACTTATAATGTCCACCATAATGTGTCGTCCTTGTAATTTTGTACTACTTATTAAAGTCGGCTCTGATACTACTCTGTAATGCCCCGAATTCCAAATATGTAATTCGTAGCACAACATGATCTTTTACTTCAATTCATACAAATTTACAAGGAAATTAAAATTTTTCATTATACAACATTGTTCTTTACATCAATGCAGTGGAATGAATACAACATGATATACAATAATGAAAATTCTATAATCTTGTAACAACTCATCATAGTGACTTTAAGTCCATGCCAAGTCCAGTCCTGCAACTAGAAAACTGTGAGAACGTTAGTTGTATGTAACTGACGTAATGCTAAAATATAGCAATTCTCTTACTTTAACAAACACAAACTTGACTGCACAAAAAAGTGTAAAAGTGACTATCCTAAACATTGTCAGTGTATGATATGAACTTAAATGCCTAATGCAGATTTACACTACGATGCACTAATGCATACTTTTTCAGATTCTATGCATCCCATACTACATAGGTCGGAGGACAAGCCCTTATCGTACTTCTCAATATAGGATTCAATCCATCGCTATGAAATCCTAATACGATGACTAATGTAAGGTTTAGATATCCTGTGAGTATCAAGTACCACCCCGATAATTCTTGAGAATCGCTCACCTGCCGCAAGTCGTAACCCCGATAATTCTGGAGGCGAAACCCACAACCCGAGCTATGACCCCGATAATTCTTGAGAGTCGTTATCCCACCGCGAGTGTTTTTCGGACATCACGCCTCACATCCCGATAATTCTGGAGACGAAACCCACACCGCGCTGTCATAGGTACATCATCACACAAATACCCCATGAGCGTCACCTCGATCCCGATAATTCTGAAGAAATACCTCCCACCACGAGTGATTTTGGACATATTGCTTACACCTCGATAATTCTGAAGATAATCTCCCACCACGAATCATATGAGGCCTTCATACTCATGTTTTCTCATACTTCATCACATCTCCTCCTAGTCCATGTCCTTAAGTTTAGTTATAATCATCACAACCTAGAGCTAGCTAACCCTACCGGACTTAAATCAATATGAGAGAATGTTGGCCCACACTGGCTACTTCTCAAAGAGAAAGTTAACCCACACTGGTTACTCCTCAAAATTTCATTATTAAAAAAATGCCAGTTACTAAGGGTCTCGCCTGGCCTCTAGATTCCAACAACCATCTCACTATAAAGATTAAATAGGTTATATCTAACCTCAACATAAAATTTTAATCATCATTTCTCTTTATCCACTTTCTTCATATTTATAGATCATGAAGTATTCAACTTTTATAACAACATTTAATAACAATTTCTCCAATCAAAATCTTGTAGACAATCCTTGGTTAACGAACCAAATCATTCACTTTAATAATATTCTATGCTTTTCCAATTAATCACCAATTCTTAATACCAATTTTCTTAGGATTAATCACTAGAAGTTCCTTATTTCCAACTCATAATTATGCCTTGATTTTTATTTGTAAACCAACTCTTAAAATCTTTAGTCATATATATTTTCTTGAATTCAAAACTCATCTAATACATGAGTATGACTTTTAAATTCTCAAAATATCTTTTAGAAAAATATGAAATAATTTTCAAGTATTCTAATAATATTCTATAATATTTCTGTGAAGTTTCCTAATTTTTAAAACTTGAAAATCTTAAAAAAAATAAAAAATAAAACCTAAAGCGTGGACACTAGAAATCGAACCGAGACCAACAGCAACCCCAAGAGTCGCCCAGACCAGTGAGCCACTCACAAATTGTGATAAAAGCCCACTGATTTGTTTTTATACCCAAAACACGTCATTTGATTTTATTTCAAAAATTTTCGAAAGAGGCAGGGCCTCACAGGTTCGAACCAGCGACCAAGAATCCCCTAAACGACACGTGGCAGCGCCAGGTGCGCTGGCGACTGTGCTAGCCACAAGAGCTAAGTGCTCAACTGATTATATAGTGGTTTAAACTCTTTTAACCCAATTCTCTGATTTCATCTCATTTCAATTTGTTCATCTATTTTTATTTGTATTATTTCCCATCATAATTAATACTACTAAATTATCTTTCTAAATTTTCAGAAATGCTTCTTCACTGATTTTATCTATATTAATGTGAAATTTTACACAAATATTGTAAATAGTAATTTTTGAGAACCTTCATAAACATATACTTTTATTTATCATCAAGACTACCTTTTTATAACAACTAACATGAATATTTTATTTTTTCTTAGCAATTCTCATCTCCCACTAATTCACCCTTAATTCCACATGAAATTTAACAACTTTTTACACACCTATAATTTGTATACATGATTTAATCGTGGCATACTATCATATGCCTAACAATACTATAACATGCTCTAAATACAATTTTAATTTGACAACATAACAAGTCTATATTGAAACTTTCAACTAGCATGCATTATTTCTCATTATTACTAAAATTCTAGATAACAACACAATATGCATCACAAAGTAATTAAAGAACTCATATCAATTATCAATTTCAAGCATAATCTACCTAATCATGCATTCTACAACAATTTACAAAGTAAAAGAGACACCCAGCTCTTCCATGATTCAAATTGTAAATAGAACTCCTAGAAAATTACTCCATGCTCCAACAAGATGTAGCCTCGTCCTCCTTAAGCAAAGAAACCGAAACCTTCCTCTCAATCAAGAAAACCGAACTCTCTCTATTTCTCTTCTTTTTTAATCTTTTGTTTGATCTTTTGTGTGTGTTCATGTTAAAGGAGGGGGGTATTTATAGGAGTATTATATGGTTGAGATGACTCCCACTACTCAAATAACTACCCACTTTCTCACACATTCCCTTCACTCTCCCCTCTTGTGCACACCACTGTCATTCTATTATTAATAGTTATTAAATTAAATGTAGGTTTATGTTACATGACAAGTGTACTAGACTTTAAGATGTGTATTTAAATGTAGAATTAATCTTGGTGCTCTATTTGGTAATTAATTTTTTTTGGTGGGCTTCCAAATAGATTCTAGGCTTAATGAGTTTGATTAAAATAAATAACACAAGTGTGACAAATAAAATGAGAAGAAAATTGTGCATAACTCTTAGAAATTTTTTAAGAACTAAAGTGCACAAAATTTTACGTGCAATGCACTTGCAAACTATAGAAATTTATTTTTCTGGAATGTTACGCAGATAGTCTTGTAAGAAGAGTTTAGTGAGTTTGGTCTGTAAAAGGTTTTGAATGAATAAAGATTATCTTTCAATCAAATTTTGTTCAATATAAGGTATGAGTAACTAATATCTCTCCCTCAGGGAGAGTTTTGTAAGGCTATGCCTGCAGGATCTTGCAAAAAGACACATTTGCAACAATCTATAGTTAAGATTTAAAGACATCAACATCATAAAAAAAAGGATAATCTCGAGTTAATTCAAGAATTAATAACTAATTATTATATAAATAATAGGATGTGGGTTTTTTATGTTTATTATTCTCAAAGTCTATCAACCCCAGTTGACTTTTATGAGTTTAAATTATTTTTCTTTAGAATACAGCGAGTAATAGTTATAACCATAAATAAGTTTAATCATGGACGAATTAGTAATATAAATGTTCACAAAATTGATGACCTAAATTTTCATTAAAGATCTTTATTATTTTATGAACTGAAGAATTCAGTAGTTATATATGGAGTCCTACAACAGCATATATGCAATATCTTGAAGAAAATGAACATATAGAGAAAAGAAACGAACAAATGGAAGAACCCACATATGATATTGATATTGAATTATTGGAAACAGAAACAGAAGCTATGAGAGATTTTTAAGTTATGCTTGATAATGTTAATATTTTGGAGAATGATAATGTATGTGATTTTCAAGAATACTATTTTACAAAAGAATATCATTTATAAAGTTTTTTGATACTATCTTATTTATATTTTATAGACAATCACACTTATTTCACGCTTCGCATCTAGTTGGTATCAGAGCTTGGTTTAAGAGAAAGTAACTCTCACTTATTTATTTCACAAATTAAACACTAATTTGTTCATTGTAGAATAAGAAACGAAATATTTAATTTAAAAATAGAAATTATCCTAAAACCAAAAAAAAACTAAAAGTAATTAATAAAAGGTCACGTGTCCTATAGAAAATAATATAGGAAGTGCACTATAGAAATTTAATTAAAAACTGAAGGTAAATATTTTAGAAACTAGGTCATTTTGACTAATATTTTCCAAAACTAGGTCAAAGAGATAATTAGCTCGTTAAAGTTTCAGCTAGGCCGGTTCCCTGGTTAAATGATGTTGGAACTACAATCTAACTTTGATGATCATACATGAAGATTATTTCTTTGATCTATCTAGGGATGGCATCCGGGGGTCAACCAATGACCCGCTCGCTTCGACCCGAACCGCCATCAACCGGTCTGGGTTCGGGTCAAACCCATTAACATTAGCAAGTCAAACCGTGTCCGCATTTTAGTGAAGAAAACCTACTCGACTCGGCCCGAACCCGGCGGGTTGCCAACGTTCGATCTGAACGGGTCAAACGTTCGACCCAGACAGGTCGACCATTAGGAAGCAGTTTGTTAGCTGCTTTGCTTTCCTTTTTTTTGTTTATTTTCAGTTTTATTTTTCTTTTATTATTTTATTTATTTATTTATTTATTTATTCTTTTTTTTTTGTGTGGGGGGGGGGGGGGGGGGGGGGGGGTTGCCTATAAAAATTCCTAATTTCACTAAAATTTTTTCACACATCCATCTATCAACTCTTTCTACTACTACTACTTTCATTATACTTCAACAAAGAAGCAACAAAGAAGTGAACAAGTTTGATCATATTGAATTCGTGTCAACTCAACTACGTCTACTACAAACTCTTTCAACAAAGAAGCTCAATCTCTCTCTTTGACTATGTCTACTACAAACTCCCTCGACTATGTCTACTTCTAGGGCCTCTCTACTATTATTTTCTCTCTCAACTCCATATACGGTTATTCGTGAAGTACGGTATCTTCTCTCAACTACTTATTATTGTTGTAACATTAATTTTTTTCGTCATATTGTTTTGTTGGTTTTTCACTATTCTCTCTCTATCTCTCAACCCTCATATCGTTTTTTATATATTTTTTAACTTATACTTCATATTTTGTTTTTTATTTTTTCACATACACATTTAAAACACTGGAAAATATTTTTTCACATATACTACTACTACAAATAATTTATCATGTCACGATTATGAGGTAGCTGTCATAGCCAAAGTGGACAAGATTCTACTAGTTTTTCTTGCCGACCTCCAAAAATCCCACAATTAGAGACCGAATATAACTATAACCTTAACATATGTTGCGAAGATGTTTATCCACACGATTGTGATCCCGACACACAATAAGAAATGCATACTAGTGACACAAAATACATAAAACCGAATCCGCATAACTCACTTATAGTATAAAACTTAGAGAAAAAACTGGTGATTGACACAAATATTATGACTTTATCCCGGACGAGGAGAATCCTAGTATAGGACGTAAGATTTATAAAACATGTAACAAAGTAACAAATGGAAGAAGTGTAAGGGGATGGGTACAATTAGACAATACATTACAACTGTACACCCCACACTAGTACAAGACCAACAAACAGAATAAAACATCAACCTTAGGACCCAGCAAATAGATAACCACCCATACGATCCAGAAATTATTCATCGGAAAATTGCCAAACTAGTTATTGAGGATGAATTACCTTTATCCTATTCTAAGAGTAGGAAACATTTAACCAAAATGTACTAAATCCATATTTTAAAAGAATTCATAGAAATACACTTAAGGCTGATTATTTTAAACTTTACAATAAAACGAGAGAAGCTTTAATTGCACTTTTGTTTTCTTTAACTTTTAGACTATCGTTAACTTCCGATTTTTGGAAAGGTTGCAACGATATTCCGATGATGGACATAACTTGTCATTAGATCGATAGTGATTGGATAATTCAAAAAAGAATCATAGCACTTGCATCTTTGCTGTATCCCCATAGTCGTTTGGTTATCACAATACGTATTTTAGAAGTTTGTAATTTTTTTCAAATTCACCACAAAATTTTTACTATTAGTTTTGATAATGACTCAAACAACAATTGTAACCCCTATTTCCACAAATAAGTATTTTCATGAGTATTTTCTGTATCTCGATATTTATAAATTCGTTATTTGTTAAATTCATTTTGGATTTTATGTTAAAGAATTTTTCTAAACAATAGTTATAATTATTTCGAATAAACTTTGTTTTCATTTCTAGTTGATCATCTATTCACATTTAAACTCAAATAAAAAATATCATTACTGTTTGGACTATTTCAACAAAATTTATATTTTTATATATTGATAATATCCTGATGATTGCTATTATTATTGTTAGTATTTTTATTGTCATTATTATTATTATTGATGTTATTATTAGTATTATTATTTTTATTGTCATAGTTATTATTTCTATTCTTATTGTTAATATGGTTATCTATTATTATTATTATTGATTATTAAAACAAATCAATTCTGATTTAATAATGGTGTTTTTGATTGTTTCAAATAATTTATGTAATGTGATACAAATTGGATTATGTTATGAATCATATTTTATCGGATAACTTATTCTTTTGTATTTGGGTTTATATTAATCCATTATATTCATGTACAATCTATTTTATTTATTGGATTTATACCCAATTACCCAATACCCAATGTCTCATCTTTTCCCCTATAAATATACTGATCTCTTTTAAACCCTAATTAATTCCCTAACCCTAGCTGTCAATAATCCCTTAACCCCGTTCATGTGCATACCCCAACCCTCTCTCCCTGTTCATCCCTTTCCTCATCATCTGCTCTCTCCCTCCCTCCCTGTTTCCATCTAACTGAAACCCAATCGCCCAACTTCCGTTCTCACCATCCGATCGCCCTCTCTTCATCACCGTCCTCCCCTCGTCACCGTCCTCCCCTCGTCACCATCAACCCATCGTCTCCCTCCCGCTCGAACCCAACTCCATCGAGCCGCCATTGCCGCTGAACCCACTGTCCTCCTCGCCATCGCCATCGTGATCCCTCTCCGTGCACCCCCCTTCATCCACCGCAGATCCCCCTAGCGTCCTCGTCGCCGTCCAAGCCCGGACACCCAGTTGTCATCGTCTCCCCTATTTTCGAGCAAAAACAGAGCCGCTACCTCGCCGTCTCCTTGTCGCTGCTGTTGCTTCCCGATCGCAACGCCGTTGTCTTCATCATCATCGTAGTCGTCACCGTCGTCTAGTGCACTGCCAATCGTCGCCGAAGTCCCGCCCGCTCTCTCTCTCTCCGCCAAAGTGAGGAAGGAGATGAGCACCCATTGGTCGAAACCGGCGTTTGGTGTTTGGGTGTTGAGGATCCGACTCCCGTGTTTGCTTTTGTGTGGGAGGAGATCCGGATATTGTGTGGATGTTTTGCTCTTGGATCCGCTGTGCTTGCTAATTGCTTTTTCTGTTTGGTATCTTGCATGTGGTTCGCACGTGTTCTCGCGTTCTCATGGATCTTCGCTCGAGATTCTTATCCTGTTATTCTATTTATTTCGAATCTACTGATTAACAAGCAAGTCTCTCCTTGAACTAATAGTTTATTTTGTTCAAGTTTATTTGATCTCTGCAACTAGATCCCGTCCTTTTCCTTATCATCCTGTTATTTGACAATTTCGTTAAGTCTATTGAGGATTTACACGAGCTAACCCGAGATATTCTTAACATCGTGCCACTCTTTTTGATCTAAAATCTAGTCCCTATTGTTTCATGCATATGCACATTTACATGAAAACAACTAGACCCATGTATAGGATTGTTTGATGAATTGGACATGTTAAATTGAATGTATTGGATTGAACTTGATTGATGAATATATACGATGCCTGCGAAATTGTATCTTAAACATAGAAATATGCATGTTGACACCTAGGATCATTTTGATTACCAATTTGCATGAAATAAATGTTTGCATAATTTATTTATTGCCCCTTTTATGTTAAAACAAATTTTGGACTACTAGGTGTCTCTTTTTGAATCAGATTTTCGGCCATGTTACTGTCATATTTTGATATAACTATCTAAACATAAAATGTAGTCTCTGATGTCTAGTTTATTGCCCTTCTTACGGATTTGAACTCCGAAGTGTAATATGTTAGATATCTTCATTTTAGTACAATTGTGTCATAAATTCCAGATTCACAAATGCATGCATATTCTACTCTTCTATAATTTATTTGACCATGTTAACAGTAAAATAAAAATTTGAAATAAATCTATCTGAGACTAGACATGTGTAGGTACAACCCAGAATTTTTATAGATTTATTTGAGGAGTTTTCTGATCTGAAACAAATAGTTGAATACAATTTACTGCATGCTGCCTGAACCTAAAACCTGAATAGAATAGAATTTTCACCCTAGTTTTTATATCTTTTATATGCCTTATTTATATTTGCTAGAACCGTGTGGAAGTATAATTTCTAGAACTTCTGACGGATTCAGATTTTCTATTTCGTAGTGACCGTAATCCATGTTTTAGTACAGCAAGGTCATGTTGTCCTGATTGTGTGAATTGTGCTTATATGATGTGTTTGCATCATGCTTTGTCTGTAACACATAGAGTTAGACACACTTAGTATCATACAATATCGAAACCTTCTTGCATGCTCACCTAGGATTTAAATAAACTATTAACAAGCCAGGGTTTTATGGGAGGAGGAGAAATCTATAAACTATTAAAATGTACTCGGTAAAGGCCTTCTTACCCGCATGAACACTTGACATGGAAGGAGGAGAAATCTTTATCTTGTTATCACGTTATCTAGTTATCTTGTTATATTGTCATCACGTTATATTGTTATCTTGTTAACCGAGTACACGATCAGTGAATTCACCATCAGTCTAAAACGTTCACTGTGTGCTTTTACCGAACCTGTAGTACAGGATGCAGTAATACGTGCACTAGATAGGCTAATAAAATGATTAATAACCTGCATACTTGATCCTGTATTGAACTTGACTTGACATCACTCATTACATGTGTGATTATTGTAAACCTTTGATATTATTGCCTGCTCTTTACTTTGTTCTTTAACTTTGATCTTGTCCCTTTTCTTTGATATACTTGTTTCCTTTATCCTCTATTTTTTTCTCTACTTGCTGTCCACGACTTGTTCTAAGGACACTCATTTTTCTCTTTTTAGATCAAGAGTTTATAAGTACCGAAGGAGCAATACTAGAAGAACTTGGTGAGCAAACTCTCTGAAGATAGAAGCTGGACTATTCGACTACTATAGCTATCTTTTGTTATTTTCTTATTGTATTGCTTTTTATCATACTTTGTATTCTTGGGCTTTTATGACCTGGAGTTTGTTTTATCCCAGATGTTGGATTATTATTTAGTGAATTTATTTCATGATTATTTGGAGTTTATTCTTTGTTTATGTGATTATATTCTTCCTGCGTGGTTGTTTTCTCTTGTTTATTATTGAGTTAATCTGCTACAACGTATGGATGATGTATAATCATTCGCTGGGCCTTCGTTACGTGCTCGTATTTCCGTATTTTGGGAAGTAGGGCATGACAACAATAGTTCGGTTAATGCATTAAAAGAACCATTAATTCCTCCATGTCGTAAAAATTTTCATGTTATATGCGCATGTCATATTTTAAATTATATGTATAAGATACTTTGAAAGTAGCCGATCCATATTTGAATGCAATTAGAAATTGTGTACATTTAATCACTTTAAGTGGAATTATGCTTCAAAAATTTAAAGAATGGTGTAATCTCAAAGGATTATATTTTAGAATTTTTTTTAGAAATGTTAAACATCGATGGAACTCTACTTTCGACTTATTAAATATTGTTACACAATACAAAGTGATTAAAAATATTTTTTTTATTGGAGAAAAAAACATAAAATTTTTTGAAATGACTCGCCAATCTTAGTTTTTTGCCAAAGCATTATTAAGATTTTTGGAACCTTTTAAAACCGCAACTGTGAAGTTTTTAAAATCTTATGATTCTTCTTCTAGTAGTATTTTTATTTCAATAATTACTACGATGTAAACTTTTCAAGACATGATTTCGGACCGTTACATTGGCCATACTGTTATTCCCGCTTATACTAAAATTTTAAAGTTCTTAAATTTCCCTCCTATGATATATTGTATTGATGCTATTATGGATCCTCGTATCAAATTAGCGGGTACAAAGAGTTTGATTGAAATATTTTTTAATTTACTTGAAGAAGAATATGAATATGATTGAAGTGAATTTTTAGCTAGCTTCGAGTTGACATTAAAAAACTTGTATGATTATTTTGGTAGAACTTATGCATCTAGTAGTACAACACACCAAACTAGTATATCAACTTTTTCTTCTTCTACTTCTATAGGTAAGGGTAAAAATACATTAGAAAATGTCACTGCTAATTTACTTGCTCGTATTCAATCTAAAAACCTAGGACTAAAACACCTAATGAATCAAAATGGTGTAATTAACAAGATAGTGAGAGTTCTAGTTCTATGATTGAAGTGTTACAATGGTGGAAAGAACATGAATATATATATATATATATATATATATATATATATATATATATATATATATATATATATATATTTCAATTCTTTCACATATGGCTAGAGATTTACTAACCCCTTTTGTGTTTACAGTTGCATCAGAAAGTAATTTTTCTACAAGTGGCAGAGTTTTAATCGATTATAGGAATTGTTTGAAGCCGGATTCATTGGAGATGCTGGTGTGCACCGAAGATTGGATGAAAGCTGAAGACATAACTCAAAAAAAGTAGTATGCACCTCAACAAGTGGAAGCAACTTGCTAGAAGATCAACAAAAATAGTAGGAAATTTAGGGAGATGAGATACTAAGTTTAGGTTAAGTAGAGGTACATGACAGTAGTTCAATGCTCTCTCTTCAATCTAACTCTAGGCTATGTCGAACTCTAGATTATCCCCTTAAACATGTAATTCAATAAATTTGGATGCTTTTTTAAGGTTTTATTACATGTATTTGTATGTAAAAAAGTTGTAAAAACTTAATAGAAGTTGAGATGAATAATATATATAATTTTGTTTCACTCTTATACTTGTTGTACATTTCTTTTTTAAATTTTTTGAAGTTAAAAAAAATAACCCAACAGACTCGGGCCAACCTGCGACCCGGCCCGTAAGGCTTTAGTGGTCGATCAGATTGACTTTTAAATTTTCTAACCCAGCTTAGCCCAGACCAGGTCTTGACCCATCCCGATCTGAGCCTCGCTCCCTAACCGGGCAAACCCGGCAGATTTGGGCCCAGCCCGGTCCGGCCCGCTCGACTTGCTTGCCATCCCTAGATCCATCAGTGACTCTTTTGTGTCTCTGCAGTGTAACAAATGTGATCCTTTGTTCAGGTACTAATTTAGTTGAAATTGTAACAAAATTACGGCCATACTTGGTGGCAGTAGTGGGACTTCGTATTCAGACAAAATATTGACAATTATTTCCATCCCTCAATCGATCTGTCAACCTCCTGAGCTGACCTCTCAGTCCACCAGTCAATCACAATAGTTGGCTTGACCAGTCATTGCCCATGTGTTCAATCTATGTTGCTGCTTATTTTGGTGTGGGAGCAAATAGATATTGAGTTCGTATTTAATGGAAACTACTAAAAATCTGACCTTTGATCTTTACCGTGAAATGCGGTCAGAGCTCCTAAGATTGAATCTGGATCGTTGACTGACCACAGTGATCTTAATCCGACGGTTGCTGACGCGGCCACTAAACCTGCAAAAATCCTAAAACACCGGGGTTTGTCCTCAACAACAGACCCTCCGATGCTCAAGTCAGAACCCAAAAGAGAAAGAGAGTTTGAGAGAGAAACTGGCGATTTGTTGATTATCTTCTGACTTTGGAGGGGGAGGGTATTTATAGGTCTGAGAAACATATCAACAGAATGATCTAAATCTGTTGGATCGATATGATTTCCTTATCTCCTTTATGTTTCTCCCCCTCAAGAGATAAGTTCTCTTGTTAGGGAATAAGAGATTTGACTCCTAGCCATCATGGATTGGGTGTATCTTCTAGTGGGCCTAACCTGTAACTTTTTATGGGCTTGGAGGAAGCCCATGACTTGTAGAGGAGTCTGGATAAGGTTCGGACCTGTTAAAAAGGTCCGCTATGATTAATCTGCCTGTAGAAGCTTTGAGATCTGTGCTGGAATCGTACGACACTGATTTGCTATGATTTTTACCATCATCAATCTAGCTCCTCACAACTTATCTATATATCCACATTAGGATTATGTGACCACATAAATAACACAAAAGCAAATATAGCTTGACTTGAAGCTACCAATTGCATGAATTGAGAGTTGGTTTGATTATCATATGCATGTTAGTGATCGATGTATAGTTTTATCGCATATGTCGAATGCTGCAGCTTATTTTGGTGTGAGAGCAAACAAATAGTGAGTTTATATTTGAAAAGTACTAAAGTTATAACATTGGATCTTCACCGTAAAAAGTAATTAGAGCACCCGAGAGTAGATCTGGATTGTTGATTGAATACCGTGACCTAAATTTGACAGTTGCTGACGTGGTCGATGGACCTGCAAAAAGCCTGAAACATCGGGGGGGGGGGGAGGGCATGACAGACCCTTCGACCCTCATGTCAGAATCAGAGAGTGAAACAGAGTTTGAGAAAGGAATTGCTGATTTATTCATTACCTTCTGACTGAGGACAGTAGTGTATTTAAAGGTCTGAGAAATAGTTTAGGAGATTGATGTGAATCAATTAGATTAATATGAATCCCATATCTTCTTTTGAATCTCCTCCTTAAGAGATAAGAGATTTGACTTACAACCCTCATAGGCTGAGTGTCTCTTCTAGTGTGTCCTAGTCATTTTTAATGGGCTTGAGAGCGGCCAATATTTTCTAGATGAGCCTGAAAAAGGCTCAGACTTGTTAAAGAGGACCGTTATGATTAATTTGCCTATAGAAGCTTTGGATAGTGCTGAAATCATACGGCCCTAATTTGCTATGATTTTCACCATTATCATCGAAATAGATGGGATATGCTTAATCTATGTAGTATGTTGTGGGGAGGATGAAACTTATAGTGACATTTTGTGACCTCCTACAAAAGATATGGGAAACCCCGACGAAACTACCCCGCGTTTGGGTAGTTTCGCCAGGAAACCCCGACGTTTTTTTAAAAATGCCAGCGGAGTTACTGGCTACCCCGGCGTTTGTTAAAAACTCTGGGGTTGATGAGATGCCCCGACGTTCTAAAATGTCGGGATTTATTTCACTCTTAATAAACCATATTTCCCTCTTAATTCACACACACACACTCTCTCTCTCAAAATACCTAGCCCTCACCCTTCCACCCCTCCCCCACCCCACGCCGTTATTTATCGCCGCCGTGCCCCAACCGTCGTCCTTACCCACCATGGCCCCCATCTTCCTCTCTCTCTCTCTCTCACAAACCATAGCCCCAACTACCTTGCCCCACGTCGTTGTTGCCATCGCTGTCATCGTCTTCGTCTCCGTCTCCAGCTCGACACAAACACCCCCCCTCTCCCCCTCTTCGATTCCCGACCGCGAACAAGCTTATGGACTCAACAACCATTCCAAATCCTAGAAATACAAAAGGTATCATTTTAAATCCTAATTCTAATTCTAATTTTAATTTTAGTTTCCCTCTTAGCCCTAAGTTTCTTCTGTTTTGAACACGTGAATATTGTTTGCGGATTAATTGGAGTATGTTTGATTTTTATTATTGGATGTGAAATTTATCTAGAATTTTATTGATGGCAGGGTTCTGACAAGTCTTTCAAGCAATCGCATAACTTTGGTGTGTGTAATTTTTAAATTAGTTTTTTAATGGAAAAATTACTTGGTCTTCTTAGTCTAACACATTGTTTTGATTTTACAGAGAATAGAAAGTCTAAGCCTGGTGTTACCTATGTATGAATGTATTCCTTTTCTACAGAGTACTACAGAAAATTTTATCATAATTGAGGGTTTGTATATATTATCTTTGAGTTTAAGTTTCTCATTTGTTTATCAACTTGCAACAGAATTCTCAATGGCCACGAATTAAGAGGAACCAAGGTCTTAAAATTTTATTGTTTCATCATCTATTTCCATAAATTATCTAGTAAGTGTAATTTTCCAAAAGATCTAATGAGAGTAAAGGATGAGTGATGCATTAGCATATAATTCGGCTGACTTGTACAGAATGTAGGGTAGAGAACTTGGAAAAGAATTAATTTCTTTGTGAGATCACAAATATCGTGAGTTTTTCAGAAGACTAATTTCCTGAATTGGGTGTCAACTTTTGCTAGATGTGTCCATCTCTCATAAGTAAAGCTAAGCAAGGAAGGCTCGATGTCATACAAACATATACCTTTAGGAATGTACATGAACCAGTACAAGGACAAGTGAGGTCCCTTAGTCAACTCTGTTCCTACTTTGATTATACATTGTTGTTAAGAATGATTTCTCGTTTGATGCGTACTTTTTCATGAATATGTTTGTTGTTCGCCTTTTACTTTTCAGTACAATTTTCTAGGAAGATATGACTTGGTGAAATTTATAAAAGCTATTAGAGATCAAGGTTTGTACATAAGCCCCAAAATTTGTCCCTTCATCGAATCGGAAGGGAAATATGGGTGAGTGATGATGGTAAAAATCGCAACAGATTAGAACCGTGCAATTTCTGCACGAATCTCAAAGCTTCCACAGGCAGATTGGCCATTACAGGCCTCTTTAACAGGTCTGGGCCTTCTCCAAGATATGAGATTCTTTGAAGCCCATAAAAAGTCTGAGAGACACCCAGCCCATGAAGGTTAGGAGTCAAATCTCTTATCCCCTAACAAGAATATCTTATCTCTTGAGGTGGAGAGACATTAAAGAGAAAAAGAATTTAAATCGATCAAACAGACACAAATCAATCTCTTGAAATATCTCTAAGGCCTATAAATACCCCTCCCCCTCTACAGTCAGAAGGTAATCAACAATTTGCCAGTTTTCTCTCTCACACTCTCTCTTTCTTTCTGGTTCTGACTTGAGCGTCGGAGGTTCTATCACCGGGGCCACCCCCCGACGTTTCAGGCTTTTTGCAGGTCCATCGGCCGCATCAGCAACCGTTGGATTCAGATCACGGTGGTCAATCAACAATCCAAATTCAATCTCAGGAGCTCTAACCGCTTTAATGGCCAAGGTCAAAGGCCAGACTTTTAGTAGTTTCCATCAATTATTAACTCACTATCTGTTTGCTCCCACACAGAAATAAGCAGCAATAGATTAGCACCGTCATTGGGAAATACTACACAAGTCAGGCTTGTCGCCATGCCACCAAGACTAAGAGATAAAGGGGCAGCCTCCAGCCGTCGCACTAACTATCTTCGTCAACCAGCTCCTCCTATGGAAGATAAGGTTCCTCCTCAACAGTCGCCCTAAAAGCCTAATCACGTTCCTTCCAACGGAGAGGCATCAGGGGCTTCCAACATGAAAAATATCCTCAGTACGACCGCATCTCAGTCCATAATACTTCAACCGATTCAATGGCCTCATGAGGCCCACAAGGGCCTAGAGATCTCCGCCAGATCATCAGTTACAGGCAACAAGAAACCGACCTGTGAATTAGGTTGGATGAGAGGCGCACCCGGTCTGAGGCCTTCGGCTCGGGACATCAAGCGAACCAGAGAACCCATTTTACTAGACAGAGATCAAGGCAATCCTCCTCTCACAGGGGGTGCCCAATAATGAGAAGCCCAGCTCATGAGTGTCAAAGGCTTCTTGTGTAGAACAGAGGGAAGCCCCAGTCACTTGGGCCGAATTGGATAATTTCAAGCTCGACAACCTTCATGTTATCCAAGGAAGTCAAGATCTAGGCCTGCCCCCTAACGAAGGATCGACCGACTCAACTAGATCCCAAAAGAAGGACGACCAAGTTCTTCGCCGTATCCAAGAAGTAGAGAATCGTCTAGAACAGATGAAGAATGAAAGAGACCGCTCTAGCAGGGCCTACCGCCCTAATCAACCTCCTTTCAGCAAAGCCATCCTCAATGCACCCATTCCAAGGGGCTTTAAGGCCCCTCAATTCGAATCCTACAATGGGGAATTAGATCCGAATGACCATATCGAGAGCTTCAAAACACTCATGATGGTCTATAACGCCACTGATGCGCTAATGTGTCGAACATTTCTCGCGACATTGGAAGGATCAGTAAGGGAATGGTACTCGTGCCTGACTCCAGAATCAATATTCTCCTTTGATCAGCTCGAGGAGCTCTTCATAGTGCACTTCGTTACTAGATGTAAGGCTGAAAAAACAAGTGTTTCCATATTGAAACTGAAACAAAGAGATGGAGAAACGTTGAAAGACTTCGTCAAACTCTTTATAACTGAAGCAAGGTCAATTTTTTCCTTGAACACTTCAGTGGCGGCTGCAGCTTTCAGCCACAACGTCACTAACAAAGACCTGAAGGCTTCCCTCGCCAAAAAGCCACCCAAAAGTTTCACTGAGCTCTTGGAAAGGAGTGACAAGTATATCAGGGTTGAGGAAGCTCTCTATCCTCAAGGAAAAAATGACTCATCTTCTAGGAACATACGGAAGAATATAAGTGAGAAGGAACCCAGGAAGTTTCAGAAACACGGTGCAAGTCAACGTCATCCAACTCTAGCGCCACGCTTTGAAAAGTTCACTCCTCTCAATGCAAGCGTATCAGCCATCCTCATGGAGGTTGAGAAGGACGGAATAATCTGCCCTCCCCCAAAGTTGTCAACGTCTAGCAGAAGAAGAGAAAAATAAGTGGTGTGCATTTCACAGAGATCATGGGCACACTACCGAAAATTGTCAAGCCCTTAAAGAAGAACTGTAAGCCGTAATTCGCAGGGGCTATCTCTCCAACTTCGTTCAGAAAGACCACGATGCCTAAAACCCTCCGTCCCGGGGGCAAATAAGCATCAAGAGAGGCCATACGAATCACAAGACTCTAAACACATGGCCGTTCTCCACTCCATTTATGGTGGCCCGATGGGGGGAGATTCCAAATCCTCCCTCAAAGCTTTCGTCAGGGAAGTCAACTCCATAGATAGCATTCCACCTGCCAAAAGCACCGAGATCCCGACATCTTTCTCCGACGAGGACTTAGAAGGCATCTGAACACCTCATTGCGACACATTGGTCATAAACCTTTGTATGGTGAATCATGAGGTACGATGCATCCTGGTGGACAATGGAAGATCAATAAACATCCTCTTCATGGCCACATTTGAGGCTCTCAAGCTCTTCCGAGACCAACTCAAGCCAGGCGGTTGTACATTTCACGGATTCTCCGGTGTCCACGTTCAAGTAGATGGAGTCGACACACTGGATGTGACCGCAGGGAAAGTCCCCGCTATTCGAACGGAAGCACTAGACTTTATGGTAGTCGATGTCAAAGCTGCATACAATGCTATATTCGATCGTCCCGGCCTAGCGACCTTCCATGCAGTTGTCTCCGCCTTCCACATGAGAATGAATTTCCCAACAATGGCTAGTGTAGGCCACGTTGGAGGGAGCCAACAGGCAGAATGAGCATGCTACACCGCTACACTGGGGGGCTCGGTTCTCCCCCTCGCCGCCATAGAGCTTCCGCTAGAAAGCAGTCACGATAATTCCAAGACTGTAAACAAGCTTGCAGCCACTGCCATAAACAACTCTACCAAGAACTGCCAAACCTACCAAACCATCTCTCACTAAGTCCAAATTGGTCCTCATTATAACACTGCAATAAACCTGAATCCCTTTCAAAGCCACTCCGCTCATTCAACGGAAACAAATAACATTGTCTAAACACATTGGTGCATCATAAGATTTCTCTTTCTCTATGCAAAACAATGGGGGGTTCCCTTCAAAATAGGCAAGTCCAGGCAAGGTCTACCAAGTTGTTCGCCTAATGGCTCATCAACTTGAAGACCCGGAGGCAAGGAGATATCAGCAGGGACTTGAAAAGTGGAACACCTTGCGAAGGTGAACAAGGGTGTCGGAAATGCCCTCTCTTAATAGTAGTAGAAAATTTTCTCAATTTGAAAAAACGGCCAGCTACTAGAGCATCCACTTAGTTTCATTTTTCAGCAAATTTTCTCAATTTGTAATAACGGCCAGCCATTAGAGCAGCCGCTTAGTTTTATTTTTCAATAAAATGTAGTTTGAATTTTTGTAAAATTCTTGTACTACTCTATGGATGCATATAATGAGTTGAGTGTCAAACTTATATACAAAAACGGCACTAAAAACTCGTTAAAAGCTTCCTATATAATGGGTTCGGAGTTACTCTAGGAATTTGCAATGAAGCAAGCTCAGAGTGCGCTTCGCCATTCGATCAGATCCTGCAACCAGTTAATTCATTAAAGCAAACAATGAGCTAAACACATAAATTACACCTAGAGTGGTGCTAAACACTCGTTACAAGCTTTCCACACAATGAGTTCGGAATCCAGATCCATGGTTCATAGTTACTCTCACAACCTGCAATTACACATGTTCAGAGTTCAACTCGCCAGTCGATCTGTTCCAGGAACCAGTTGAAATTCCTTGAAGACTTACACAATGAGTTGAGCGCCAAACTTATACACATAAGCGGCACCAAATACTCGTTACAAGTCTTCCCATAAGACAGGTTCAGAGTTCATACCCATGGCTCGAAGAGACTCTAACAATTTACAATAAAGCAAGTTCACAGTGCACTTTGCCATTCGATCTGCTCCTGCAATCCATTAGTGCCTCCACAACCGATTCAAAGTCCATACCCATGGCTCAAAAGAGACTGTCAATTTGCAAAGAAGTAAGTTCAGAGTGCGCTTTACCATTCGATCTACTCCTGCAACCAGTTAATACTCAATCTAATAAGTTCGGAATCCATACCCATGGTTCGGAGTTACTCTCGTAACCTGCAATTACACACGTTCAGAGTTCAACTCGCCAATCGATCTATACTTGAAACTAGTTAAATTTTCCCAACAAAAAATTAAGAGGTCCAAAATCATGGATCAGAGTTACTCTAGCAACACTTGTAAAAAGCAACACTTAGAGTTCAACTCTCCACTCGATGTGACTCTCACAATTTGTTAGAAGACCCATATAGTAAGTTTGGAAAAAAACTCTCCTTCAGAGTTGTCCATACAACTAGCTGAGTTTAAGACGGCGCAATGCCAAACTCTGTCATACACTGTCGGTAGTTCATTAGCTATACGCAACAGACTTGAGGCCCTATTATTTGGCTACAAAGAGCCAGTCAATGGCTCATCAATATCGACAACCATGACAACAAGGATAAAGCATATGAAAAGAATTCTTCAAATCACAGAATTATCGCAAACCCATATGTTCAGATCCAGTAGCACTAGAGACATCAACAAATACAAAATGGCTAGTCCAGCGTCTAACTCTCCCTAAGAGTAGATCATACAACTAGCCATTCCGCAAGACAATGAATCACAGGACAAGACACCGGCACGTAGAAGACTTCTTATTTCACAAACTACAAGTCTCATTACAACAACAGAATTACAATGAGTCTATGTTTCACATCTCGGAATCGCTACCAAAAGTCATGTGAACACTATACGACAAACTATCATGTAAGTTGCTCTTCCAGCTACACACTGGAGAGATGCTCTACCTAAGAAAAACAAACTCCTTCACCAGCCTCCTACCAGCTAACAGCTCCATAAGGCTGCCTCAACTCTTGATGATAAAACCCGAGACAAGACTTCCTTAGGTAGGAAAGCTCCAGGTTTACCCGACCACCTTCACCTAAGCAAGCTCCAACTCCGTCTCGCTTAAGAGCTGTGAACAGGAGAGTCCCAACTCTGTTACACACAGTATATCACGAAGGAGAGTAAGCTCTATGTCCCAAGGACCTCGTTCAATGTACGCAGCTATTGTCAGCAAAGAGAAGAATGGAATCACCTTAATGCTGAACAAACACAAATGACTTCACTTCAATATTAAGAAGGTTCAAAATACCCACAACTCATTAGCTTTAAAAATGAGATCGGCACTATGCACGCCACTTGAGTTCCTCCGGCCAACTACTCGTCAACATCGAGCAACGGGTCCAATGCCCTGATCTTCGCTGAGGCTCCATGAATAACTCTTCAACTCCAAACAACGAGTTCAACGCTCCGCTCACCACTTGAGCTCCATCGAAAACTCGTTGGCCCCGAACAAAGAGTTCAACTCACTGCTCTCGGCTCAGGCTATCAACAACTCGTTGGCCCTGAACAACGAGTTCAATGCCTTGGTCTTCGTTCAAGCCCCACCAAATAGCTTGTTGGCTCCCAACAATGAGTTCAACGCTCTGTTCACTGCTTGAGCTCCATCAATAACTTGTTGACTCCGAACAATGAGTTCAATGCCTTGGTCTTCGCTCAAGTTCCACCAAATAGCTCGTTGGCTCCAAACAATGAGTTCTAAGCTCTGATTATCGCTTGAGCTCCGTCAACTACTTGTTGGCTCCAAACAACAAGGTTAACACTCTGCTCCCCGCATGAGCTTCGTCTACAAATTGCCAATAACTCGTTGGCTCCAAACAACGAGTTCAACACCTTTGTCTTCGCTCGAGCTCTATCAACAGCTCGTTGGCTCCAAACGACGAGTTCTATGCTCTGATTGCCACTTGAGCTCCGTGAACTACTTGTTGGCTCTACACAGCAAGTTCGACACCTTAGTCTTTGCTCAAGTTCTCCCAAACAACTCGTTGGCTCCAAACAACGAGTTCAATGCCTTGCTTTTTGCACGTGCTCCATCAACAACTCGTTCACTTCAAACAGTAAGTAAAATGCCCCGTTACTTACTCGAGTCTTTTTAAACAACCCCTCATCTTCGTGCAATAGGCTTGGCATCCAACACCGGCCTAAAATTGTCTTTACAAAACTTGCCGGACGCAATAGCAAGTTCCAGCTTCGTCTTCAAGATTTTCTCTACAAAACTCACTGGGTGCAAACAGCTAGTTCAACGTTCAAAATGGGGAGTTCTAGGACTGACTGCGTCTCATGATCATCACTATAAGCTTGTCGGGTCAAATGAAAAGTTCAACACACAACTCCATCACAGAGTTCTCTCCAAACTCCCCTGGATCAAACAGAAGTTTCTACATCAACCCTGTGTTAGAGATTATCTCTCCAAAACTTGTCGGGTGCAAACGACAAGCTCAAACGTCCGACTCTGTCATGGAACTCACTGTTAACTTGCTAGGTGCAAATAGCAAGCTCAATGTTCAATTCCGTCATAGAGTTCTTTCTAAACTTATTGGGAACAAATAGCAAGTTCAACGACCAGCTCTACTAAGAGTTGTCTCTCTAAACTTGCTGGGGTCAAACAGCAAGCTCTACATCAACTCAGTCAAAGAGTTATTTCTACAAACTTGCTGGGCGCAAACAGCAAGCACAAACGTCCAATGCCATCACGGAGTCGCCTTCACAAAATTGGCCGAGCGCAAACAGCGGGTTCAAACGTTCCACTCTGTCCAAGGACCATCTTAACAAACTTTCTGGGATCAAACAGCAAGTCTGCAACGGCTCTCCCAGGACAGGTATATATGTACAAGATCCACCAATCGAGGGTTATGAAGTAAAAAGCTTGGTATACACATAAATAATTACATACACACACACACACACACACACACACACACACACACACACACACACACACACAAATATGTATATAAAATTATATGCAAATCCAAGTTCAAAAAATTTCAAAAAATTCACCGACTAATACTTGTGGGTTCAAAAGAAGAGAAGAAATGGGTTCGGGTCAGATTCGGATCCACAAACCAAACCCACAAAAACCCAAGTGCTAAAACTCTAAATGGGTCTGGGGGAATGGGTTTCAGATCCGCAAACCTGCTAAACCTCTCCGTCTCTCCCTTCTTCTTCCTCGTCCAAAAAATTATTCCTGCCCAAAAATCTGAGCTCGACAGAGTGCCCTTCACCTCCTCGCTCCAACTCCGACCTCGAAGCTCTCACCTCGTCTAAACACTCCGACTCCAAGCTCCATAACTCCAGGACCCCGAGCTCTCGCTTCATCAAAGACTCCGCTAAAACTCTCAGTCGACAAATTCACCAACCTCCATGGCTCGGTGAGTTCCATAAAAAACTGAGTCCATAGCTCGGCGAAGCATCCCGTAGCACGGCGAAGCTTTGAAATCCGCATAGCTCATCCAAAGGTGAAGCTCAATAGCTCGGCGAGTGAGATAGGTCGGCGAAGTCGAAGAACCATAGCTCGGGGAGAATGGTATGCCTATAGCTCGGCGAGATGACTATCTCCATAGCTCAGCGGAGCGCTCCCGTAGCTCTGCGAAGCTTCGCAGTTACCATAGCTCATCGAAGTTCACAGTTCTCCAAAGGAGCTCAACTCATAGCTCTGCCTAAAAACAGAGCACTCGCATCAAAGCTCCGATAACCCGAGCTCGAAGCTCAGAGAAATGGCCATAGCTCGACCAAAACACGAGGCTCATAACTCAATCAAATCCCATCTTCATAGCTAGGCCGAATCATATCTTCATAGCTCAGCGAGCTCGGCGAAGGGGATAAGTTGACGAAGAGATGTTTCGAAGTCGTGGTAGCTCGACGAGTACAAGAACCCGTAACTCTACAAAGACACGGGGTTCCCATAGCTCAGCCAAGCCCTCAAAATTAAGAAAAATGGATACAGCTTGGTCAAATGGTCGGCAGAGCTAAGGGGTCGCTCATAGCCGCTGTCGACCCTCGGATCGCTCAGATATTCGAGCTCAAGTGTGATGGGCGCATGAGATTAGGCCACGTCGCCTCGCCTTCGTCCCCAACGCTCTTCTCTCTCCTCGATCGTCTGATCCCACTCCATGGACAAGTCCGGGTGTGATGAACGTCCTTGATCTGTCCACGTCGCCCTCCATCACAGTGGGTGAATCACGATCATTCGATCTCGCTCTGTAGAGCCCCAAATTTCTAATATAATATCTCAGAAATAAATGGCATAATTCCAAGCATCTACCTCTATGTAATAGTAAACATAACCAAAACACAGATAAATTTTTTAACTTTTATTATAATAATTCTTTACAAAGCACAGCGGAAAATTAAACACCTTGAATTACAATATCTTTCTTTTGCAACACATTCTTTTATAATTTTACATAAGCCACATTTTCTATCCCATGCATCCAAATCCCATGCTATAGTTACCTACCTGGGAATCTTCGAGAATACCCCACACCGCAAGCTATGGTGCCTCATCACACGATACCCATGAGCGTCGCCTCAACTCCGATAATTTCGGAAATCAATCCCACGCCACAGGTAATTCCAGAGACTATTTCACTCAAACCTCGATAATTCCGGAAATTATCTCACACCACAGATCATACTGAGGTCCATAACCTATGTTTGCACTCATTTTATCATATCACCATCTAGTTCCTATCCTTATCTTACTAAGTTAATTAATCAATTACGTATCTCCTAGATTTGGTGTACCCTACTGAAATTAACTTAACTGATCAACAACAAGGCCCCAACTGGCCAAATCACAAAAATCACGACTGTCGGTGTACTAGTGTCTCACTCACCCTCTAGAGACTCACAACTCAACCATCAACACCAAATCTGTCATTAAACCTCTTAATTTCATTATTAATACTCTTATATTAAGAAAACTTCTTAAAATCAACAAATCCAAATTCATTTAATACACTCACAATTTTTCAGTACTGAAATAAAGTATTAAATCTATTAAATAACTGGAAATCATATTTTGAAGTCGTAGAATATCACAAAACATCAATTCCTTCGAAAACCAAGTATATTTCATTTGATAAAGTCATAGAAATTCAAATTAAATTCTATTATAATCAAAATGTAACTCTCTGTAAAATACTGTAATCTGTAGTAAAAACATTATCTAAAATAGTAGATCAATAGTCCGTAATATCGAAGAAACAATCGTTCAAGAAACACGAAGAAACTCAATAAAGACCGCCTGCAACAACACTGACAGTCGACTATCAAGACAGTGCAAAAAAGTGACGGTTGACTTTCATATTAAACTTCCAAAAATAAAGAATTGACAGTCGACTGTCATTTTTAATGCAAATGAGAAGCGGTCGACTATCATATGCAAAAATTTGCAGCTTTGAAATTCATGCACCTTTTTACTAATACTTCGTTTATTCTTGTAAAATCATAAATTTGCAAAATAAATTTTCTGAGATGATCAAATACAACTTGTATAACATACTGATGTTTATAAAACAAATATAAACCATACCAAATTCGCAAAAGAGCAATTTCCATCAAAATTCTTCAAAAACAGTAATGTATATATGTATATGTTCATATGAGAGTTTCAAGCATCAGTTATGCATCAAAATAACTTCGTAGATAGGTAATATATTGTTCAAAACCATCTTAGTACCAAAACAACTCAAATCCAACTCGAAAACATCACAAAATCTAAAAAATCCAATTCCGACTGAACATAGTCAGATCCGAAATTCAATTACTCCATCCAACTTCAAAACTTGATCTTTTGATCCAAAAAATCCTTCTATAACTTTTTATATACAAACCCCACTGATCCCAATAGTTTACTCATGAATATAAGTGATTACAACATGCAAACAATCTAGTTCTTCTTCATCAAAACTCAAAACAGAGCATAAATGTATTTACACAGTAAGGATCCACTTTTGTTCACTTTTATGCAATACTCATCATACAATTCATCTTATATGTTCAAAATAGCAAGTATATGAAAGAAAACAACATACCCATGATTTGTATTAGGTTCTTTAACAATCTCAAGTCATCTATATGAAATTTTAATCATCAATAGCATAGTTTTCATGAAAGGATTCAATTTTTATTTATCCATCAATCAATAATTCATTATATCATCAGACCATCCCCTAGCATGCTTTCTAATAGACAAATCATTAGATTCAACATGCATAAAACAATACAAAAACAAATATATGTCACTCATCTTTTTCAAGAATCAATGGAGATAATAAAGAGAATAAGAAAAGTCCATCCTTTCGCAAGAAAACCAAGATCCTCGCTTCGAAACTCCATAAAATCAGTAATAAAGAAAACCCTTTGTCTTGTGCAGCAAAGAGACATCTGCTACTACCCTTATAACAGACCGGAAATGGGGGGTGTATTAGGGTTTTGAGTAGATTTTCTAAATATCCTTTTTGAATATATCTTTACTTATATAAATCCTATACTTGGAAATTAGAATAACCAATTTAATTTAAATTTAAAAACAAAAATAACCAACCTGATATGGCCGACACTGTTTTCAAACCCAGAAACCGAAATTTGTAATTTTTGCCTCTAAGTGGCAATTTTGCAAAAAAGACCATTCTTTAAGAAGTTTGTGAAATAAACCAAATATATGAAAACAAAAAGTAAACTTTTTACCTCTGAGTTGGCTAGCTATCATGCTCAGCCCAAAAGTCCGAAAATCTGGAGTTTTCACCCCAAGTGATAATTTTGCACAAAAGCCAATCTTTTTGTAATATTTGCATATATGCCAAATAAATATCAGAAAAATCCAGAAAACTCATAATAATACATATTAATAAATAACAGGTTTCCCAAAAATAATTTTTGACTTTGAACTTTCCAAGAATATATTTGCAAGTGTTTTGCACGTGTAAAAAGATAAATTTCAGAAAATATTTATTAAATCACCAAAAATTATTTTAATTCATTTATTACTCTCAAAAAATTATTTAAAAATCTATGGTGTTACATCACTCCTTCCTCAGAATAGTTCTGTCCTCAGAACTACTACTAATAGAGACCAAACAAAAATAAGCAAAAGAAAATGAAATCTCATAAATTGAAATGTAGTTTAATGAATACAGTCATACAAGAGAAATACAATTCAATCAAAAGAATACAATCATGCAAAAATACAATCATACAAAAAGCTCAGGAAAAGCCTTCTGCATGCGATCCTCCGGCTCCCAAGTAGCTTCCTCGAACTGCTGGTTCCTCCACAATACCTTGACCACAGGTATCATCTTATTCCTCAGCACCTTCTCCCTACGATCAACAATCTCTCCAGGCCGCTCCTTGTAACTCAAGTTTAGCTGTAGACCTTCAGGCACTTCTACCAATTGATGACTCGGATCCTGCACATACTTTCTCAACATCGACACATGGAACACATCATGCACCTATGCCAATTCCTCCGATATATCCAATCTATATGTCGTTTTACCAATCCGCCCCAAAATCTTGTACGGCCCAATGTATCTTGGCACCAACTTGTCTCCCTTTCCGAACCTGATCACTCCCTTAGTCGGAGACACCTTGAGAAAAATTGCACCCCCAACCTCAAACTCCAAGCCCCTTCGTCGAGTGTCTGCATAACTCTTCTGCCGACTCTGATCGTCGAGTGTCATGTTGTATTTCGTCGAGTGTTTGTTGGTATGAACTCGATCTTCTCCGATGTCTGCTGCACAATCTCAGGCACGAACATCTGCCTTTCACCAACTTCATACCAACAAACAGGTGTCTTGCATTTCCTCTCGTACAGAGCTTCATATGGAGCCATCCCGATACTCGCATGGTAACTGTTGTTATCGGCAAAATCAACTAATGCCAAGTATCTCTCCCAATTGCCACAAAAATCCATAACACAAGACCTCTGCATATCATCCAATAGTCGATTCACCCTTTCAGTCTGTCCATCAGTCTGTGGATGAAAAGCAGTACTGAAATCGGTTCTGGTACCCAAAGCTGCTTGCAAATCCTGCCAAAACCTCGAAGTGAACCTCGCATCCCTGTCGGAAACAATCAACACAGGAACCCCATGAAGTCTCACAATCTCATCAATGTACAACTCTGCCAATTTCTCCAATGACCAAGTGATCTTCACGGATAAAAAGTGAGTTGACTTAGTCAAACGGTCCACAATAACCCAAATTGAGTCATTGCCCTTCGAACTCCTCGGCAATCCTATGATGAAATCCATGCCGATACTCTCTTACTTCCATTCTGGAATGGGCAATGGCTGCAACAAACCTCCCGGCCTCTGATTCTTTGCTTTGATTTGCAGATAAGTCAGACACCTCGCCACAAAATCTGCCACATCCCTTTTCATACCGGACAACCAAAAGTACTATTTGATGTCTTTGTATATCTTCGTGCCTCCAGAATGTACTGACAATAAGGTACTGTGTGCCTCCTGCAAGATACTCTCTCTCAGATCTGCATTCTACGGAACACACAACCTCTCACCCATCCATAGAACTCCATCTTGGACACGGAACTCTGATAACATGCCTTCGGAAACCTGCTGCAACATCATCTGAATCCCTGCATCTGATTTTTGACCTTCCATAACTTGCTCTCTCAAAGAGGGCTGCAACCTCAACTGAGCCAAAGATGCTTCCAAACCCTGCAGTATCACCTTGATACCTGTCTGATCAACTCTACTGCCAACTCTCTCTGAGTAGTGATCAAACTCGAAAAACTGCTCTTCCGACTAAGCCCATCGGTCACCACATTCGCCTTGCCTAGATGATACTTGATCTCAGGACGAATGTCTTCCAACACTTCCAACCACCTTCTCTGCCGAAGATTTAGACCATTCTGCTGATAAATATACTTCAGGCTCTTTTGGTCGGTATACATGTTGACCTTCTCTCCAAATACATAATGCCTCCACTGCATCAAGACAAAAATAATAGCTGCTAACACCAAATCATGTGTCGGATAGTTCTTCTTATGCGAACGCAACTGCCTTGAACCATATGCAATAACTTTGCCTTTCTACATCAAGACGCACTCCAAACCTCTGAGAGATGCATCATTGAGGATATCATAATCATTCCTAGCTTGTGGCAAAGCTAGGATAGGCGCAGTCATCAACCTCTCCTTTCGCTCGAGGAAACTCACCTCTCACTTATCAGTCCAAGTGAATGCCACATCTTCCGAGTTAACCTTGTCAAAAGAACCTTGATTGAATCTCTTGGAGTACCCAGCCAATCCCACGAAACTCTGAACTTTCTTCACTGTCGTTGGCCTGGGCCAATCCTTCACTGCTTCAACATTCTGAGGATCAGTGGCCACTCCCTCCTTAGAAAGAATATGACCAAGGAAAGCAATCTCAAACTTACAAAACTCAACATCTCGCTGCGGCGACAATCCCGGTAAATTTTCCAAGAATACCGTAGGAAAATCTCTGACAACTGGAATGCTTCTAACTTTATCTAGAATCATCAACTTAGATACCATAGCAGTCGCTTTCGAGACCTTCATCTTCCCCTGAAAAGTCACTGCGGGTTCTCCTAGTGCTTTTACTAACACCTTTTTCTTCTTGCATTCAATTATGGCATCATATATTGCCATCCAATCAATGCCCACGATCACATCCACACCCAAGACTTGTAGCTCAAAGAGATCAAAGCCAAATAATCTCCCACCAATCTTGATATAACTGCCCTCATAATATCGATTTGCAATCAATTCCTTTCCCGATGGTGTTGCCACTGCCAAGGCTCTGCCTGAAAATACCTTAGGTTCCACACCTAAGACTTTAGCAAAATTGGGTGACATAAATGTATGCAAAGAACCAGTATCAAATAAAAAATTTACTTTTATTCCATTAACCAAAACAAATCCTGTTACATAAAGAATGATACTCAAATCTCCAATTTATTCTTAAACAAAGTTTTACTTAATACATCGAATAAATTTAAAATTCTTGCATATCCTGGATCTCATCCTCTGAGTTACCCGCATCCTCATCAGTTAATGTGAACACATGCCCCTACCTCTGAAATTTGCCTCCGCTTGCACCTTCCTTCTTCAACTGCAGGCAGAAAAGCTTAGCATGCCCCTCTCGCCCACACTGGAAACAAGTCTGCTTCGCCAGTTTAGGACATGTTGACCTAAAGTGACATGCCTCCTTACAGTAGTAACAAGTCACCTCTTGAGTTGCGGGTGCCTTCTGCTCTGCTTACTGAACCTGACATGCTTCACTAGGAACTTCTTCCCACTCTGACCAATTGCTGGCCTCTTGTTCCTGTTCCAGGTCTCCTACTTCTTCTGGAACTGGTCCATATCTTCTTTTGTCATTGCTGACCTCCTGATTAGTTTATCAAACCTTCTGATGCCCAATGGTATCATCCGCGACCTTAAATTTGGCCTCAAACCCTGCTCGAATTTCTTGGCCTTCTTCGCTTCATCAACAATCAGCTCTGGTGCATATCTTGATAGCTGAGTGAACTTAGTCTCATATTCGCGCATTGACATGCTGTCTTGCTATAGATTCAAGAATTCCATTGCTTTCTTCTCCTGAATATCCAGAGGAAAGAAAAGATCTCTGAACTCATCTAGAAAAGCTTCCCAACTCACCGGTTGATCCCCAAAGTCCTTCACTGACTGTCACCAGACGCCAGCGTCCTTCTCTAACTACAACGTAGCCAATTTCACCTTATTGACTGTCGGAGTTTCCAAGACTTTGAAGACCATATCCATCTGTCTAAGCCAATCATCAGCTTCATTTAGATCATACTACCCCTAAAAAATAGGCGGCTTCATCCACTTGAAGGACTCAACTTGCTTAATCGGATCAGCATTAACAAATACTGGTCCAGCCTCTTGATTTTGATTCTGATTCTGATTCTGATTCTGTGCCAAGTTAGCTGTCATGAATGCATTCAAGGTTTGATACACCCTGGCAATCTCAGTCTCAAGATCAAGTCCAACTCCACAGAAACTCTCAGCCCCATCAACAATCCCACCATTCTTGGTCCTGGGTCCAACCATTATACTGAATACTGCAGAAATGAGGGAAAAGTTAGAGCATCACAACACACTTCATATTCACATCAATACATCATGGCAAAACCCCAACCATAACCTAAACCATAACATCTTGTTTTAGTTCTATGTGATACTCACACTCTAATGTCCACACCTAGGTTTATTTTTATAGTATGTTTATCATTACTATTGAAGCATCGCTCTGATACCAATCTCTGTAGCACCCTGAATTTTCAATATAATATCTCAGAAATATATGGCACAATTTCCAGCATCTACCTCAATGTAATAGCAAACATAGCCACAACACAAATAAATTTTTTAACTTTTATTACAACAATTCTTTACAAAGCACATCTGAAAATTAAACACCTTGAATTACAATTTCTTTCTTTTACAACACATTCTTTTATAATTTTACATAAGCCACATTTTCATTCTACCACATGCATTCAAATCCCATTCTATAGGTATCTACCTGTAAAACATGAGGCTAGAGATAACCCTAACACCCAAAACTACATGGGTCAGACTTAAGGGTGTGAGTGACATCAAAAGAAATACAACATGAATAAAACATGATGAATAAAGTCACAAACAACCTATATCAACAGTAATAACATATGGAATATGAAATAACAATAAATAAAATATGAAAACATCAAGTGAAACAAGACTAAGTGTCAAGTGTAGGAAAACAGAAAACATCATGCATAAAACCGAGTCAAGAAAATACAAATGCAATATGATGACTTTCTAATGCATACTTGTCGGATTCTATGCATTCCATACTACATAGTTCCGGTGCAAGCCCTTATCGTTATCCACTTTATAGGGTTAAATCCCTCGTTATGCAACTAATCCGGCTACGATGATTACAACGACATTTAGATAAGCTGTGAGCTTCTAGCCCATGCCCTGATAATTTTGAAGGTCAACCTCTATCCACAGATAATTCCGAAGACTTTTTCACGCACACTTGGAAATCTTCGAGAATACCCCACAGCGCAAGCTATGGCAGCTCATCACACGAATACCCCATAAGCGTCTCCTCGAACCCGATAATTTCGGAGATCAATCCCATATTGCTGGTAATTCTGGAGACTATTTCACTCACACCTCGATAATTCCAGAGATTATCTCACACCGCAGATCATACTGAGGTCCATAACCCATGTTTGCACTCATTTCATCATATCACCATCTAGTGCCTATCCTTGTCTTATTAAGTTAATTAATCAAATACGAATCTTCTAGAGTCAGTGTACCCTACCAGACTTAACTTAACTAATCAACAACAAGGCCGCAACTGGCCAAATCACAAAAATCTCGACTGCTGGAGTACTAGGGTCCCACTCACCCTCTAGAGACTCACAACTCAACCATCAACACCAAATCTTTCATTAAACCTCTTAATTTCATTATCAATACTCTTATATTAAGAAAACTTCATAAAATCAACAAATCCAAATTCATTTACTATACTCACAAATTTCCAGAACTGAAATAAAGTATTAAATCTATTAAATAACTGGAAATCATATTTTGAAGTCGTAGAATATCACAAAACATCAATTCCTTCGAAAACCATGTATATTTAATTTAATAAAGTCATGGAAATACAAATTAAATTCTATTATATTCAAAATGTAACTCTCTGCAAAATACTGTAATCTGTAGTAAAAACTTCATCTAAAATAGTAGATCAATAGTCTGTAATATCAAAGAAACAATCGTTCAAGAAACACGAAGAAACTCCATAAAAACCGCCAGCACCAACACTGACAGTTGACTGTCAAGACAGTGTAAAAAAGCGACGGTCGACTTTCATATTAAAATTCCGAAAATAAAGAATTGACAGTCGACTGTCATCTTTCGTGCAAATGAGAAGCGGTCGACTGTCATATGCGAAAATTCGCAGCTTTGAAATTCTTGCACCTTTTTACTGATACTTCGTTTATTCTTGTAAAATCATAAATTTCCTGAGATGATCAAATACAACTTGTATACTTGTATAACATAATGTAATTTATAAAACAAATCGAAACCATACCAAATTCGCAAAAGAGCAATTTCCATCAAAGTTCTTCAAAAACAGTAGTGTATATATGTATATGTTCATATAAGTGTTTCAAGCATCAGTTATGCATCAAAATAACATCGTAGATAGGTAATATATTGTTCAAAACTATCTTAGTACCAAAACAACTCAAATCCAACTCGAAAACATCACAAAATCTCAAAAATCCAATTTCGGCTGAACATAGTTAGATCCGAAATTCAATTACTCCATCCAACTTCAAAACTTGATCTTTTGATCCAACAAATCCTTCTATAACTTGTTATAGACAAACCCCACTGATCCCAATAGTTTACTCATGAATATAAGTGATTACAACAGGCAAACAATCTAGTTCTTTTTCATCAAAACTCAAAACACAGCATAAATGTATTTACACAATAAGGATCCACTTTTGTTCACTTTTGTGCAATACTCATCATACAATTCATCTTATATGTTCAAAATAGCAAGTATATGAAAGAAAATAACATACCCATGATTTGTATTAGGTTCTTTAACAATCTCAAGTCATCTATATGAAATTTTAATCATCAATAGCATAGTTTTCATGAAAGGATTCAATTTTTATTTATCCATCAATCAATAATTCATTATATCATCATACCATCCCCTAGCATGCTTTCTAATAGATAAATCATCACATTCAACATGCATAAAACAATACAAAAACCAATATATGTTTTGCATAAAACAATACAAAAACAAATATCAGAAAAAGTCAGAAAATTCATAAATAATACATACTAATAAATAATAGGTTTCCCCAAAATAATTTCTGACTTTCAACTTCCGAAGAATATATTTGCACGTGTTTTGCATGTGTAAAAAGATAAATTTCAGAAAATATTTATTAAATCACCAAAAATCATTTTAATTCATTTATTAATCTCAAAAACATTATTTAAAAATCTAGGGTGTTACACGCTCTGCGGGCAAGTTCCCCCCTGATGAGCGCTCCAGATCACGCCACGTCAGCCCCTGATCACAACGATCAGATCTCTGCTATTCGATCCCCTCAACGCGCGAGCCAGCTCTGATCAACACCTCAGATCGCGTCAAGATTCGCGTTGAGGTCAATTTATTTACAAAAAACCCCTTAAACTCATTTTTAATTCAAAAAAGTAATTAAAAAATTCAAAAATAATTATTTAAATTCAGAAAATTAATTAAAAATTTTCAAAAAATAATTAAAATTGAATTTGTTAATTATTAAATTTGAAAAAGTGATTTTAAAATTGGAAAAAATTCCAGAAAATTTGGAAAAATCCAAAGAACTATGGAAAAATCCAGGAAAATATTCACTACCTTCAGAAGTCACAGACCAGTTCCAAGTATCTTAGAACACGCTGACTACTAAGATTATATGCCAGATTCAAAAAAACAAGACGTACTACTCCTCGAAAGCCAAGAAAATTGCCTTCTGGGAGTGGGGGGCTTAAGATGATGGTAAAAATTACAGCAGATCAAAGTCGTGTGATTCCTGCACTAATCTCAAAGCTTCCACATGCAGATCGACCATCACTGGCCTCTTTAATTGGTTTGGGCCTTCTCCAAGACATGGACTTCTTTCAAGACCATAAAAAGTTACAGACTAGGCCCACTAGGAGACACACCCAGCTCATGCAGGCTAGGAGTCAAATCTCTTATCCCGTAACAAGAAGATATTATCTCTTGAGGGGGAGAGGCATGAAAGAGATAAGAAATTTAAATCGAACCAATCGTCACAAATCAATCTCTTGAAATGTCTCCCAGGCCTATAAATTCCCCTCTCCCTCTACATTTAGAAGGTAATCAACAATTTGCTAGTTTTCTCTCTCTTACTCTTTCTCTTTCTAGTTCTGACTTGAACGTCGGATGGTCTGTTGCCGGGGCCACCTCCCGGTGTTTTAGGCTTTTTGCAGGGTCGTCGGCCACATCACCAACCATCGATGTAGATCACGGTGGTCAATCAACGATCCAGATTCATTCTTAGGAGCTCTAACCGCTTTTAACGGCCAAGGTTACAGGTCAAACTTTTAGTAGTTTCCATCAATTATTAACTCACTATCTGTTTGCTCCTACACCAAAATAAGCAGCAATAGTGAGTTATCTTCTAACAGAAGTAGTGTCTAGAACAAGTAAATGATGTTTTTTATTCTCTGTTGTAGGATGCAAATCCGTGTATATATAGTTCACACATTAATAATGGCAACATAAGATTTATTAAAAGGAAGTTTAAGTTTTTATATAGTTTAGCTGTAAATTTCCTGGCATGTTATTTTACTGATAAATATCCTAAGCGAGTCACCTTCACCTCACAACTACAGCTAGCTACTGCCTCGACAAAAATAGTAGATTCCTTTTCCAGCATGAGGAACTACATCAAAAATCTCTTAGAAAATGGTTAAATTAAATAAAATATATGCCATGTTAAATTTGTCTTGTAATATTTATGTTCGAATTTGTGGTGGAGCGGCTTACTATTCTGGTTACATGACATTCCCGGCATTGTCTTCTGATCAGATAATGAACCCTTCAAGATATATATATACATTTACTTAGTGACGATGGTAAAAATCGCAGCAGATCAAAGCTGTACGATTCCTGCACAGATCTCAAAGCATCCTCAGGCTGATTACTCATCATAGACCTCTTTTACAGGTCTGGAACCACTCCAAGATATGGGCTTCTCCCAAGCCCATAAAAAGTGATAGACTAGGCCCACTAGGAGAGACACCCAGCCCATACAGGCTAGGAGTCTAATCTCTTATTCCCTAACAAGGATATCTTATCTCTCAAGGGGGAGAGACATGAACGAGATAAGGTAGTTAAATTGATCTAACAGACACAAATCAATCTCTTGAAATGTCTCCTAGGCCTATAAATACCCCTCCCCATATTCAGTCAGAAGGTAATCAACAATTTACCAGTTTTCACTCTCATTCTCTCACTCTCTTTCTGGTTCTGACTTGTGCGTCGGAGGGTCTGTCGCCGGGGCCATCCCCCGGTGTTTCAGGCTTTTTGCAGGTTCATCAGCAACATCAACAACCGTTGATTTCAGATCACGATGGTCAATCAACGATCCAGATTCAATCTCAGGATCTCTAACCGTCTTTAACTGCCAAGGTCACAGGTCAAAGTCTTAGTAGTTTCCATCAATTATTAACTCACTATCTGTTTGCTCCCACACCGAAATAAGCAGCAACAGATTGGCGCCATTTGTGAAAACTACTACACAAGTCAATTTTGTCTCCATGCCACCAAGACTAAGAGGTAAATGGGCGGCCTCCAGCCGTCGCACTACCTCTCTTCGTCAACCAGCTCCTCCTATGGATGATCAAATTCCTCCCGAGCAGTCTTCCCGATAGCCTAATCACGTTCCTTCCAACGGAGAGTCACCAGGGGGCTCCCAGCATGAACAACATCTTCAGTACGATCACATCTCAGTCCATAATGCCTCAGCTGATTCAATAGCCTCACAAGGCCTACGGATCTACAGATCTCTGCCAAATCATCAGTAACAGGCGGTTAGAAACTGACCTGTGAATTAGGTTGGATGAGAGCGCGCCCAGTCTGAGGCCTCCCATTCGGGACATCAGGTGAATCAGGGAACTCATCCTTCTAGACAAAGATCAAGGCAATCATCCTTTCATACGGGGCATCCAACAATGAGGAGCCTAACTCATGATAATCAAAGGCTTCCTGTGCAGAACAGAGGGCAAACTGCCCCAGTCACAAGGGCTGAATTGGATAAATTCAAGCTTGACATCCTCCATGCTCTCCAAGAGGGTCAAGGTCTGGGCCTCCACCCTAACGAAGGGTTCACCGACTCAACTGGATCCCAAAAGAAGGACGACCAAGTCCATCGCCCTATCCAAGTGGTAGAGAAGCATCTAGAACAAATGAAGAGTGAGAGAAACTTCTCTTGCATGGCCTACCGCCCTAGCCGACCTCCTTTCAGCAGAGCTATCATCGACGCACCCATCCCAAGGGGCTTCAAGGCTCATCAATTTGAATCCTTGTAACCCCCATTTTCGATAATTAGTATTTTCTGTGTATTTTTTATAATTTGAACTTTTGTAAATTTATTTTGTGTTAAATTCGTTTTGGATCCGTATTAAAGTATTTTCTAAACAAAAATTTTATTTATTTCGAATAATGTTGTATTGTGATCTTATCTTCGACATCTTATTGATCGGCTATTTATATTTGAACTTAAAACAAATATATTATTGTTATTAGATTATTTTAATAAAATTTCTAAACCCGAATACTATTTTATTGTATAATTTATTACTATTATGATTATAAATTGTTATTTCATGATTTTCTATTTAAAATTCATATATTGGATTATTTTATTTTTATATGCCCGAACTGATTTTCTCGGCGAGTTCCAATTTATTTTAAGCACAATTCTTATTATTTCAATTGTGTTATTTACTTATTTAATTGGCTTGAAATTTTCGTTCCTGAACTATTTTTCTTTTTTATTGAGTTATCTATATTGTGAATTTTATTTATTTGAATTGTGGATATTTTTATTTGAATCGTGTTGATTTTGATCTATCTCCTAATTGAATCCTAAAATCCAATTTCATTGTTCTTGACCCAAATCTGCTCTTAATGGACCCTAATTCACCAACCCAGTACCTTGATTGTACCCTATAAATGCAGCTCTACTGTAAACCCTAAATTTTGCACACAAATCGAAACCCTAGACGCCCTCTCTCTCTCCTCCCGTTTCTCTCTCCTCTTTCTCTCTCCCCGTTCAGAAATTCCCCAAATCCACAAAAATGCATCTTCCCCGGCCAGCTCCGGCCACCCCCATCTCCGGCGAACTCCCACTTCGTCCACCTCACCTCCAGCGACCCCCTAGTCACCATCCACCACCAGCGCCACCACCAGACACTCCCCCTCCTCTCTCCTCGACATTAGCCACAGCCCAAAGACCCATCCTCCTTCCTCTCCTTGTTTTGATCGTCGGCGACGCCACCTGCGATGCCGTCGTCCCGTCCCCGTCGCGCCGCTCACCTGCGACACCGCCACCGCCGCCTGCGACGCCGGCGGCCGCCTGACCCCTTGCCCTTTATTGCTGTTGTGGCTGCTGTCTCTTTGCTGGTGTTGCTGCAGTCTCTTTTTGCTATTGGGTTCTTTTATTGCACGTATATTGCACGTACTGCTTTGGAAATTTGCTAGTTCGTGGGTTCATTGCTTCGGGATCCGTATCCCGTTATTGTTGGTAATCGTTTTCACCGTCTAACAGGCAAGTCACCTTCCTCTTGAATTGCTAATTGTATCAAATTCAAGTTTTATTGAAATTCTTGCAAGTAGATCTCTTTGTTATCGTATTATCTTTTGTTATCCCTTTCGTTGGGTTTATTGTGGGTTTACACGAGCTAACCCCAATATTCTTGACATCGTTCCAATTTGACTCTAAAGTTTGGATCTTTAATGAATGCATATAGAATTATTAATAGGGTTATTCATACGAGTCACAACACAAATAATTTACTGTAGAGACATTTGTTAGGTTGTATGTCGTTTGATGATTGATTGATGTTGGACTTGTATATGTGTGTGTTCTAATTTTTATTTATCATGTTTGGACGCCTATCATGCTATTTACACAAATTATTGACTATAGAATCGAAATCCATCATGTTAAATTAATTTATGTCCAAGGAAAATACCCTAAGAAGTATACATGCTTGCTGACCTGAACCTTGATTGCTGTTTTCGAAGCATTAAATGACCTTAAAATAAAATATTTTCTGAATATGAAATGTAGCCCCGAGTGTCTAGTTGTCAATAACATCCAGAATTTTTGAATTCCGAGTTTTGTAGCAAGAGTTATGCCCGTTTTACTGCAGCAGTGTTTTTACATTCCAGAATTTTAGATCTCTCTTTTTAATGTGTTAATTATTCCTCTATCGTATCATTGCATGATTAAATTAATGTATGTTGCATTGCATGTTCCCAATGAGTTATTGTCACTATTCTAACCGTCCTATACATACTATCAACCTATTGTTTCCCGATCGATATTATGGTTCATTTTATGTCTTAGTTGCATATTGTATTGTTGCATTGATAAATAATTAACAAGCCGGGGTTTAAGGGATTGACTGGAGTAGTTGATGACATAGTGACTGTACGCTGAAGTGTGGGCTTTGTTCCCAAAATATTGTGTGTTGGCAAAAGTTATTGTTATTGGTTTATTGTTGGACTACTGACACAGTATCCCCAATTGACCGTGTATTGTTTTTATTGAGCCAACCAGTGTGCAGCAATGCTGCAAATACCGTTATTGTGCCGTGTACATAATCTATAGAATCTTCCACTTAAGTCTAAAACGAAATTGATTGTATGCATCGAACCTGTGGTACGGCACACATGGGACACAGTAGTACGTGCATTAGTTGAGAATTAAAATGAATAATAGACATAAGGATTGACACATCACTGACATTGCATATTGTTCATCATTGTTCTTATTGATATCGAACTTTGGCTAAGTGTTATTAATATTGATCATTGATTATTGTTATCAATTAGTGGACCATTGTTTATAGCCAATTGCATCGATTATCATGATTTTGTCCCATTTTATTGATTCTTATTGATCCGTTGATTCATTGTTATACCGTTATTCCATTGTTCCCTGCTTTCTCTACTTGCTGTCCATGACTTGCTCTAAGGACAATTATTTTCTCTTTTTAGATGAAGTAATTACAGGTGTTGATGGAGAATTACCAGATGGATTAGCAGAACAACATTGGTGAATGAATTGATTGCATCGCCACTTAATAAATAATTATTGTTTTGTTTGGAGACTTAATTATTGGATTATTGTTATTTTTATTGTATTGGGCTTATGACCCGAATATTGCTATTTGTTTCTAGACGTTGGATTATTTTATTGTATTTGGATATTTTTATTGCTTAATTCCAAGTATTATTTGTTCATGAGATTATTATTATCGTCTACGCAGTTGTTCTGTACTGTTTATATTGTTGAGTTGGTCGATTAAATAGCTTATGGGTGACGTTAGTCATTTGCTGGGCTTTTGTCATGCACTCGTATTCCGTATTTTTGGGAAGCGGGGCGTGACAATCCTACAATGGAGAATCAGACCTGACAGACCATATCGAGATGTTTAAAACACTCATGATGGTCTATAACGTCACCGATGCACTGATGTGTTGGACATTTCCCGCAACACTAAGCAAGGGAATGGTATTCACGTCTGACTCCCGAATCTTTATTTTCTTTCTATCAACTCGAAGAATTCTTCATTGCACACTTCGTTACTAGTCAGAGAGCTAGAAAAACAAGTATCGCCCTGTTAGAACTGAAGCAAAGAAATGGAGAACCGCAGAAAGACTTTTTCAAACGCTTTACAACTGAAGCAAGGTTGATTTTCTCCTTGAACACTTCAGTAGCGGTTGCAGCTTTCCGCCACAATGTCACTAGCTAAGTCCTGAAAGCTTCCCTAGCAAAAAAGCCACCCAAAAGTTTCACTGAGCTCCTGGAAAGGAGTGACAAGTATATCAAGGTCGAGGAAGCTCTCTATCCTCAAGGCAAGAATGATTCATTTTTTGGGAACAAATGGAAGAATACAAGCGAGGAAGAACCCAGAAAGTTTCAGAAAAACAATGCAAGTCAACGCTATACAACTCTAGCACCACGCTTCGACAAGTTCACTCCTCTCAATGCAAGCGTATCACCCATTCTCATTGGAGTCGAGAAGGACGGAATAATCCGCCCTCCCCCCACGATGTCAACATCTAGCAGGAGAAGAGACAAAAATAATTGGTGCGCATTTCACAGGAATCATGGACACACTGCTGATAACTGTCGAGCCCTTAAAGAAGAACTGAAAGCCCTGATTCCTAGGATCTATCTCTCCAACTTCGTTCAGAAAGACAACGACGCCGAAAACCCTCTGCCCTGGGGGGCTAATAAGCGTCAAGAGAGGCCATGCGAGCTGCAAGACTCTCAACACATGGTCTTCATCCACTCCATTCATGGACGCCTGATTGGGGGAGATTCCAACTTCTCCCGCAAAGCTTTCGTCAGGAAAGTCAACTCCATAGATTACATTCTTCCCGCCAAAAACACCGGGGTCCCAATATCTTTCTCTGACGAGGATTTAGAAGGTGTCCGAACACCTCATTATGACGCATTGGTCAAACCTTTTCATGGTGAATCATGAGGTATGCCGCATCCTGGTGGACAATGGTAGCTCAGTAAATATCCTCTTCATGGCCATATTCGAGGCTCTCAAGCTATCCCGAGACCAACTCTAGCCATCCGGTTATACATTCCACCGATTCTCCGGTGTTCCCGTTCAAGTAGAAGGAGTCGTCACACGGGATGTGGCAGCAGGGAAAGACCCCGCTATTCGAACGAAAGCACTGGACTTTATGGTAGTCGATGTCAAAGCCGCATACAGCGCTATATTTGGCCGTCTCGACCTAGCGGCCTTCCATGCAGTTGCCTCCGCCTTCCAAATGAAAGCAAAGTTTCCAACAAAAGCTGGCATAGGCCAGTTTGTTGGAAGCCAACATGCAGCGCGAGCATGCTACACCGCTAGAATGGGGGGCTCGGTTCTCCCCCTCAACGCCATAGAGTTACCACCAGAAAGAAGTCACGATAATTTCAAGACTGTAAACGAGCTTGAAGCCACTGCCACAAACATTTCTACCAAGAACTTCCAAACCCAGCTACATCATCTCCTGCTAGGTCCACACTAGTTCCCATCATAACACAGTAATAAACCTGAATCCCTCACCCGAAGCCACTCTGCTCTTCAACGGAAACAAATAATCTTGCCTAAACACATTGGAGCATAAGAAGATTTCCCTTTCTCTATGTGAAACAATGAGGGACTCCCTCCGAATGGCTCATCAACTTGAAAGACCCCGGGGGCAAGGAGATATCAGTAGAACTTGGAAGGTAGAACATCGTGTGAAGGTGAACGAGGGCGTCTGAAACGTTCTCTCTTAATAGTAGTAGCAAATTTTCTCAATTTGTAACAACGGCCAGCCACTAGAGCAGTCGGTTAGTTTTATTTTCTAGCAAATTTTCTCAATTTATAATAACGACCAGCCACTTGAGTAGCCGCTTAGTTTTATTTTCCAATAAAATGCAGTATGAACTTTTGCAAAGCTATTGTACAAGCCAACAGAAGCATACAATAAGTTGAGTGCCCAACTTATACATGAAAATGGAACCAAAAACTTGTTAAAAGCTTCCTACAAGAACGGTTCGGAGTCCATACCTATTAATACATCTCTTTTTCCATACAAGAACAAGAACGGTTCGGAGTCCATACCTCGGCCTTATTTAATAAGCTCGAGGACTATCTATTTGAGATGAAAGAGGCACACCTCAATCTATCTTTGGTAAGTCCGCATCTGAGAAGAGAAGGAGAGTTTCTTCCTTTGGGTACTTGACTCCCTTGGATACTATACTATGCTATTCTTCACAGTTTCCTACCTTGACTATTTAGGATATTTCCATTCGAGAAAGAGATGTACTAATAAAGGAAGCTGACTCGACCTGACAGGGAGAGGTTGTTTAAGAATCGAGATAGCCAAATAGAGAGGGAAAGAAAGAAAAGAGTGAGATAGACGATGAAGCAAGTTCAGAGTGCGCTTCGCCATTCAATCGCTCCTATGACCTGTTAATTCATTACAAACAATGAGCTAAAACGCCCAACTCATACTTATAGCGGCGCTAAAGACTCGTTATAAGCTTTCCAAAACACAAGTTCGGAATCCAGATCCACGACTCGGGGTTACTCTCGCAACATGCAATCCCTCACATTTAGAGCACAACTCATCGATCGATCTGTTCTTGAAACTAGTTAAAGTTCCTTGGAGACTTATAAAATGAGTTGAGTTCCAAACTTATACACATAAACGACACCAAACACTCGTTACAGGTCTTCCCGTAAGACGGATTCAGAGTCCATACCGATGGCTTGAAGAGATTCTAACACTTTGCAGTAAAGCAAGTTCATAGTGCACTTTGCCATTCAATATGCTCCTGCAATCTGTTAGCGCCTCGACGTAGTTAAAGTTCCTTGGAGACTTATACAACGAGTTGAGTGTCAAACTTATACACATAAATGGCACCAAAAACTCGTTACAAGTCTTCCCGTAAGACGGATTCGGAGTCCATACCCATGGCTCGAAGAGACTCTAACAATTTGTGATAAAGCAAGTTCATAGTGCACTTCGCCATTCAATCTGCTCCTGCAATCCGTTAGTGCCTCTACGACCGGTTCGGAGTCCATACCCATGGTTCCACAGAGACTTTCGCAATTTGCAAAGAAGCAAGTTCAAAGTGCGCTTTGCCATTCGACCTGCTCCTGCAACCTGTTAATACTCAAACTAACAAGTTCAAAATTCATACCCATGGTTCAGAGTTACTCTTGCAACCTGTAATTACACACTTTCAGAGTTCAACTCACCATTCGATCTGTTCCTGCAACTAGTTAAATTTTCCCAATGACAGATTAAAAGGTCCAAAATCGTGGATCGCAGTTACTCTAGCAACACTTGTAAAAGCAACACTTAGAGTTCAACTCTCTACTCGATGTGACAATTTGTTAGAGGACCCATACATCATGTTTGGAAAACAACTCTCCTTCAGAGTTGTCCCTACAACTAGCTGAGTTCAAGACAGAGTAATGCCAAACTCTGTCATACACCGTCGGTAGTTCGTTAGCTATACGCAACAGACTTGAGGCCCTGTTATTTAGCTACAAAGAACCCCGTTGATGGCAACCCCAACCATGACAACAAGAATCAAGCATATGAAAGGAATTCTTCAAATTACAGAACTATCGCAAACTCATATATTCAGATCTAGTACCACTACAGACATCTATAAATACAAAATGGCTAGTCCAGAGTCTGACTCTCCCTAAGAGCAGCTCATATGACCAGCCGACCCCCAAATGATGAATCACTGGACAAGACACTGGCACATAGAAGATTTCTTATTCTACAAACTACAAGTCACATTATAACACCAGAATTGCAATGAGTCTACGTTTCATGGCTAAGAATCACTACCGAATGTCCTGTAGGTACACAACTATCATGTAAGTTGTTCTTCCAACTACACACTGGAGGGATTTCCTACCTAAGAGAAACGAACCTCTTCACCGGCTTCCTACCAGCTAACAGCTCCATAGGGCTGCCTCAACTCTTGATGATGAAATTCAAGACAAGTCTTCCTTAGGCAGGCAAGCTATAGGTTTATCCGACCACCTTCACTTGAGCAAGCTCCAACTCTGTCTTTCTTAAAGCACCGTGCTAATGGGAGAGTCCCAACTTTGTCAAGCACATCGTATCATGAAGGAGAGCAAGCTCTATGTCCCAAGGACCTCGTTCGATGTACGCAGCTACTTGTCAGCAAAGAGAGGAATGGAATCACCTCAACGCTGATCAAGCATAAGTGACTTCACTTCAATATTGAGAAGATTCAGAATACCCACAACTCTTTTGCTCTAAAAATGTGTTCAACGCTATGCGCGCTACTTGAGTTCCTCCAGCCAACTACTTGTCAACATTGATCAATGAGTTCAATGCTCTGCTCTCCGCATGAGCTATGTCTACACCTCATTGGCTCCAAAACATGAGTTCAATGCTCTGCTCACCGCTTGAGCTTTATCAACAACTCGTTGGCTCCAAATGACGAGTTCAATGCCTTGGTCTTCGCTCAAGCTCCACTAAATAGCTCGTTGGCTCCAAACAACGAGTTCTATGCTCTGATTACCGCTTGAGCTCCGTCAACAACTCATTGGTTCCAAACAACGAGTTCAATGCTGTGCTCACCGCATGAGCTCTATCAATAACTCGTTGCCTCCAAACAAAGAGGTTAATGCCTTGGTCTTCACTCAAGCTCCACCAAATAGCTCATTGGCTCCAAATAATGGGTTCAACGCCCCATCAACAACTCGTTGGCCCTAAACAACGAGTTCCACGCTGTGCTCTCCGCCTGAGCTACGCCAATAACTCGTTGGCTCCAAACCACGAGTTCAACACCTTTGTCTTCACTCGAGCTCGTTGGCTCAGATTGCCACTTGAGCTCCGTCAACCACTCATTGGCTCTACACAACGAGTTCAATGCATTGGTCTTCACTCAAGTTTCTCCCAAACAACTCGTTGGCTCCAAACAAATGTTCAATGCCTTGCTTTTCACACGATCTCCATCAACAAGTCCTTCACTTCAAACAGCGAGTACAGCGCCCCGCTACTTGCTCGAGTCTTTCTAAACAACCCCTCATCTTCGTGCAATGGGCTTGGCATCCAACCCCAGTCTAAAATTGTCCTGAGAAAACGTGCTGGACGCAACAACAAGTTCCAGCTCCGTCTTCAAGTTTGTCTCTACAAAACTCGCTGGGTGCAAACAACGAGTTCAACGATCAAAATGGGGAGCTCTACACACAACCCCGTCACTGAGTTGTCCCTCCAAACTCACTGGGATCAAACAACGAGTTCTATGTCGACTCAGTCAAAGAGTTGTATCTCTAAACTTATCGAGTTCAAATGGCAAGCTTAGACATCCAATTTCATCAGAGAGTTCTCTTACAAAGCTTACTGGGCATAAACGACAAGATCAACACACAACTCTATCACATAGTTCTCTCCAAATTCGCCTGGATCAAACGGCAGTTTCTACATCAACTCTGTCTTAGAGTTATCTCTCCAAACTTACCGAGCGCAAACAACGAGTTTAACGACTAACCCCATCATGGAGTTTCCTCTCAACAAAACCTGTTGGGCGCAAACAGCAAGTCCAAACATCTAACTCTGTCGTAGAGTTCTCTACACTTGCTGGTCGCAAACGACAAACACAAATGTTTAACACCGCCATAGAGTCCTCTTTAAGCTTGTTGGGAACATACAACAAGTTCAACGACCAGCTCCACTACGAGCTGTCTCTCCGAACTTGCTAGGAACAAACAGCAACCTCTACGCCAACTCAGCCAAAGAGTTGCCTCTCTAAACTTGCTGGGATCAAACAGAAAGCTCCAACCCAGTCAAAGAGTTGCCTCTTTAAACTTGCTGGGATCAAACAGCAAGCTCCAACTCAGCTCCACCACGAGTTGCCTCCACAAACTTGTCGGGTTCAAACGATAGTTTCTACATCAACTCTATCTCAGAGTTGTCTTTAAACTCGCCGGGGTCAAATGGCAGTCTCTACATCAACTTTATCTCAGAGTTGCCTCTAAACTCACCGGGATCAAACGGCAGTTTCTAAATCAACTCGATCAAGGAGTAACCTTCATAAACTTGCGGGGTCCAAACAGCAAGTTCAAGCTCAACTTTATCTCATAGCTCTCCCTACAAACTCGTCGGGATCAAACGACAATTTCTGAACCAACTCCTCCTACGATTTGTCTCTGAACTAGCCGGGATCAAACTACAGTCTTTGCATCAACTCTATCTCAGAGTTCTCTCCAAACTCATTGGGATCAAACGGCATTCTACACCGATTCAGTCGACGAGTTGTCTCTACGATCTTGTTGGGACCAGACAAAAAGTTCAACGCTCAATTCCGTTGTAAAGCTTTCTCTAGAAACTTGTTGGGATCAAACAGCAAGTCTGCAACAGCTCTCCTAAGATAGCTATATACGTACAAGATCCATCAATCGAGGGTGATGGAGTTATAAACCTGGTACACACACACACACACACAAACACACACACACACACACACACGTATATATATATGTATATATATATATATATATATATATATATATATATATATATATATATATATATATATATATATGCAAACCCACGTCCAAAAGACTTCAAAAATCTCCACCAAAGCTCCAAAAGAGTTGCAAAAATGAAAAATTTCCAAAGCAAATACACTCCTAAATTCGTGAGAGAGGAGGTAGAGTATTGGATAGCTTCAGAGCGGGTCGGGTTACAACCCAAACCCGCAAGAGGAGATTCGAAAGAATAAAGGTGAAGGGGTGTTAATGGGTCGGGTTTAAGCCCACAGACCCGAAACCAACAACCCGCCTTCCCTTCTCCTTATTCTTCTCTAAATCGAGCGCCCAAAAACCCAAAATTTTGGCCTCCGTCGAAAATCCTCCTTCACAGCTCCAACTTCGAGTGCCACGGCTACAGCTCCAAGCTCTGCTTAGTCAAGAGCTCCGCCAAAACTGCTGGTCGACAACCTCACCATCAACAGAGCTCAAAACAGACCACAGGTAGCTCGATCGAACGAGAGCTCCATAGCTCGACGAGGCTTCAATGCTCCGTAGTTCGACGACTACCAACCTCCATACCTCGGCCATAGCGAGCTATTGCCAAAGTTCAGTTGAGAGTAGAGCTTCAAATCATGGCGGCGAAATTCAACCTTGATAGCTCTGTGAGCTCCAAATTCCCATAGCTCGGGCAAGAGGAGGTAGCTCGATGCTCCCAAAGGTCAATGACGGCGTGGTAGTTTGACGAAGAACAGAGCTCGACCACCATAGCTCGAGCAAAATGCAGAGATCTACCAAGAAGCTCAATCCTATAGCTCGACCAAAATAGCTCGATGACGACCCCTCATCATTGCTCGACGGCAGCACTATAGCCTAATAGTACGATGGAGTCCCCAAAAATCGAAGAAATTGGCCGTAGCTTGACCAAACGGTCGGCCAAGCTAGGGGGTCTCCGCATCGATTCCTGACCCTCTGATCTCTCAGATAATCGAGCTCGAATGCGAGGGACGGCTCAGATGCGTCCACATTGCTCGCCTTCATCCCCAGTGCTCTTCTCGCTTCTCCACCGTCTGGTTCACTCAGCGGGCGAGCCAGGGCATGAAGGGCGCTCCAGATCACGCCACGTTGCCCTCTATCACAGTAGAGAAATCTCCACTGTTCAATCTCTCCGACGCGTGAGCTGCCATCTAATGAGCGATCCAGATCGCGTCAAAATTCGTGCACAAGTCATTTTTTTTACAAAACTCCCCCTTAAATTCATTTTAATTCGAAAAAATAATTAAAAATTCAAAAATAATTATTTTAATGCGGAAAATCTATTTTAAAATCCGAAAAATAATTAAAATTGAATTTATTAATTATAAAATTTGAAAAAAGTAATTTTAAATTGGAAAAAATTACGAAAAATTCAAAAAAATCTGAAGAACTATGAAAAAATCCAGGAAAATATTCACTGCCTTCAGAAGCAACAGATCAGTTCCAGGTATCTCCAAACACTTCGATTGCTAAGATTATATGCCAGATTCTAAAAGTAAGACGATATACTCCTCAAAAGCCAAGAAAATTACATTCCGGGAGTGGGGGGCTTATGATGATGGTAAAAAACACAGCAGATCAGAGCCGTACAATTTCTTCACAGATCTCAAAGCATCCACAGACAGATTGGCCATCACAGGCCTCTTTTACAGGTCTGGACCCACTCCAAGATATGAGCTTCTCCCAAGCCCATAAAAAGTGACAGACTAGGCTCGCTAGGAGAGACACCCAGCTCTTGCAGGCTAGGAGACAAAAAAACCCTCACCCCTAACAATGATATCTTATCTCTTGAAGGGAGAGAAATGAAAGAGATAAGGTAGTTAAATCGATCCAACGGACAAAAATCAATCTCTTGAAATGTCTCTCAGGCCTATAAATACCCCTCTCCCTCTTCAGTCCGAAGGTAATCAACAATTTGTCAGTTTCCATGCTCATTCTCTCTCTTTTTCTGGTTTTGACTTGAGCATCGAAGGGTCTGTCGCCGGGGCCATCCCCCGGTGTTTCAGGCTTTTGGTAGGTTCATCGGCCGCATCAACAACCATTGAATTCAGATCACGGTGGCCAATCAACGATCCAGATTCAGTCTTAGTAGCTATAGCCTTCTTTAACGACCAAGGTCACAGGTCAAAATTTTAGTAGTTTCCATCAATTATTAACTCACTATCTGTTTGCTCCCACACCGAAATAAGCAGCAACACTTAGTGTATTTGTATGTCAATAAAATTCTCTTTCAAGTATCAAACTTTTTTGTTATTCTTCCTAGAAAAATGTCACTATACTATCAAATACCAATTTGCAAATTACAACATCATAGTATAAAATAGTGCCTAATATATGCGTTCAGATAATAATTTTAGTGCCAACAGTTTTTTTTTTTTTTGAAGAAAAGGCGGAGTATGGCCACCCTGTTTTATTAATAAGGGGTTAATAAAACAAACTAAGAGTACTGAGCCAAGTACAAGGTCCTACAACATAACGAAAGTATATAACTCCACCCCAAGCATGAGGGGTGGGACAAAAGAAGAACAGAATGGGCAAAACATACATGTTTCTAAACAAAACACACCAAATCCCCCTAAAAAACCCTGGGGTGGTGGGGATCTACCAACAGTAAAAGGTCAAGCTAACAGTCAGTCGATCGTTGGGCCTATCTCGACCTCATCATCATCATAGTCCTCTACCTGGAAGACGCTCGCAATCCTCCCTCTGGGACCTGTTGCGGCCACATTAGCCCAAAAGAAAATAAGATGCATAATGTGAGTCAAATTACCAGAAATATTATAACAAGTCCCGTGAAAATAATTATTCCTGTCTAGCCAAAGAACCCAGGTCATGGCGGCGATAGCGGTAAACGAAGCTTCTCTCACAGTTCTTGTCTCAGTAGCGAACTTTGGACCTACCCACAGATCTTCATACACAGCAGGGTACTGATTCATCCCCAGGGCGCTGAGTACCTCAATGAGTACCGCTTTTCTCCTAGGACACTATAGAAAAAGGTGGTCTCTAGTCTCGGGGGCAGCATTACAGAACCCACAACAAGAATTCACATTCGGTTGGCATTTAGTGAGGTTCTTTCTAGTGAAAATTGCATCGTTCAGCACCAGCCATAAAAAAACTTTAATTTTCAGTGGGGCTTTCGGCCTCCAAATAACGCTCGACCAATTTGGGGTACATTCCCTAAAGTGAATACGATTATACAGAGAGTGAACAGTGTACGTACCTTTCTTTTTCAGTCCCCAAGATTTCCTATCGGGACCCTGAAAGCAATTAATTCCAGCATTGGTGATATAGTTCTGAAGTTCCATGAGTCTAAGCTGATAGCCTGAGTCCAGCGAGTGTTTAAAGGCCGGTTTCCTGGCGCTTCTTTTCCAGGCTGCTGCCACCGTACAGTGCGGTTGTGAAACAAGATGATATAGATAAGGGAGCAGAGCTCTAAGTGTGTAGTCACCAGATCACTTATCCCACCAGAATTTGGTGATTCTGCCATTACAGATGACTGATGTCACACAGCTAATGAAGGGTTCATAGGCCTTAGCGATACCTTTCCAGAATTAGGACACACGTAGGCCTACCCTGAAGCCTAAATTTCTCGTTCCATTCCCATGCATATATCCCTGAACAAAAATCTTGCCACCCATCTCCATTGGGGTGTGAAACTTTCCACCACCATTTACCCAGGAGAGCAAGATTCATTTCTCGAAGATAATTAATACCTAGTCCTCCGTGTATCTTTTTCATACATGCTTTCACCCATCTGATAAGGTGATAGACGCCTCTATCAAGGTTTGCCCCTTTCCATAAACATCATTTTCGATTCCGATCAATTCTCTGAATAACCCATCGAGGCATTTCAAAGAAGGACAAATAATAGGTTGGAAGATTTAAGAGGACTGCATTAATAAGTGTGACTCTCCTTCCTAATGATAGAGCTTTACCTTCCCAACCTGCCTGACGGTTCTCAACCCAGTCAATGATGGGTAACCCGTCAGCCTTCTTGAGTTTCTCCGGTCTTAGTGGCAGCCCCAGGTACTTAATGGGGAAACTCTCGATGGAGCAATTGAGAATCATGGCATGTTCTATTGCCACCTCTGTAGTTAGGGCATTGGGGATAAGAGCACTTTTGTGAAAGTTAACCCTGAGGCCAGATCAAGCTTCAAAACTATATAGAATACCTTTGAAGGTGGTTGTTTCCCCGAGGTTTCCATTTCCAAATAGGAGAGTATTATCTACATATTGAAGGATTGAGTAATCTTGGCGATTGGCTCCCTTGGCCACCGGCGCGATCCAGCCTGGTCTACTGCAGTTAGCCATCATGGACCAAAGTACGTCTGCCACAATGGTGAAGAGCAGGGTGGAGAGCGGATCTCCTTGTCTGAGGCCCCATTTGCATGAAAATAGGTGGTTCGATACCCCATTCACCAAAATTGCAGTTCTGCTGGTGGTAAGATATGTGTGGATCCATCTGATCAATCTATCCTCAAATCTTCTTACAGCCATTGCTTCCAGAAGACAGTCCCATTCAACCGAATCGTAAGCTTTCTCGAAGTACAGTTTTAGGAGATAGCGCTTAGCATTCGACATGTGGCATTGGTGGATAGTTTCTTCAATCATGTCTATACTGTCCTGAATACATCGTCCTTTAATAAACCCCGTCTGATCGTGACTAATGAGACCATCTATCACCTTTCCCAGTTTATTAGCGAGAGTCATGGTAATGATCTTGACTGAGCAGTTTAGGATGCTAATAGGGTGGAAGTCTCCCACTCGCACGGAGTCTTCTTTCTTAGAAATCAGCACAACCTCCGCAAAATTAATTCTACCTAATTTAAGCTTATGGTCGTAGAAATCAGCAAACAACTTTAGCAAATCATTTTTGATTTCCTCCCAGAATGCCTGGTAGAAAAGGATTGGGAAACTATCTAGACCTGAGGCTTTGTCAAAGTTGCTGGAATGCCTCCCAGATTCCTTCTCCATAAAGGGTGTTTCTAGGGATCGAATCATAAGGTCAATGTTGTCCGCCGGGTCCCGCCAGCACTCGTGGTTGAGAGGGACTCTTAAATCCGCTTTGTGTCCAAAGAGGAGCTTGAAATAGGACTGGAATGCCACTATGATATCCCCATCACCTTGAATCATTCCCGAATCCGAGTGGATCGAGTGAATGAGCTTAGATCTACGTCGGGTACTGGCTACTCGATGGAAGAATATCGTGTTCGCATCTCCCTCTTTGAGCCACGAAATTCTGGACCGTTGTTGCCATTTGATTTCCTCAAGCCTATAGAGTTGGTCTATTTCCGGTAGGAATTGGAGCAACCTATTCCGCTCTTTCTGTAGCAGGTCTCTAGTTTCTTCAGTTTTCTCAAGCTCCTCGATACCTTCAAGAAGAGAGTCTTTTTCCCTCCAAATCAGCGCAAATCTGGTTCGGTTCCATTTCCTAAGCTTGCCCGAAAGTCTTCTAATTTTTTCACACCATATTGCAGTCGCTTCAGTCCCTCTAGTCGAACAGGATCAATTCTCGTAGACCATGTGATGGAAGCCTTGGATTTCTAACCACGCTCTCTCGAATCTAAACTTCGATGATTTTCTGGGTTGCACTTCACCAGAAGATAAGATAATAGGGACGTGATCCGAGGTGGGTTTAGGTAGGGATTTAGCCGAAGACAACGGAAATTTGGTCTCCCAGTCAGCAGAGACCAAGATCCTATCAATTTTAGCTAAAATGGGTGACGATTGCATGTTTGACCATGTAAAAAGCCTATCAGTGATGGTAATGTCAACCAGTTCCAGGTCCGCGATAACTTCATTAAATGCTTCCCTATCAGAATCACTGGAACCTCTGCCTCAGTGTTCTGAGGCAAACCTAGAGATGTTAAAATCTTTCCCCACCACCCAGGGGTGTGGCCAGTGTGCATGAATCGCTCTTAGTTCTGTCCAGAAATCCCTCATATAAGCAAAAGTGTGCGAACCATAGACCACTGTAACTGAGTGAATCCACAGGTCGACTTTACGTTGGAGCAAGATCGATAATGAAAATTGCCCGTAGATTTCGTCTAGGCAGAAAAACGTCTTGAGGTTAAAACCTAGAGCAATACCTCCAGATGCCCCAATAGATGGGCACATTCTCCATTCAGAGATTCGATTCCCCCCCAATCCACTAAGTCTAGACATATGGGTAAGTTTGGTCTCTTGCAGACCAACAATATTAGCTTTTGATTTAACGATGACCTCCCTAACCATTTTCCGCTGGCCCCGCCTATCCAGGCCTCCAATGTTCCAGAATAGAGCCTCTATCAACAACGGACAGGTAAGGGATCATAACTTGATTTGGAAGTTGATTTCGAAATAAGGTTAACCCTATCGTTCTCCCACCCCCTAATCTTATTTAGGAGAAGCGCATTCCGATCAGTATCGCCTACAGCGAGATCACAGGTTTTGGCTAGACTAAAAATCTCGGTATCAGACATGAAATTAAAAATAGATGCTAGGAAGGAACGCGTACCTCCGTCGCTAGTCTTAATGGATTTAGCAGCCGCAGCAATCTAAAGATAATCGTCTAGGGACTCCTCAATAGCCTTCTTAGCCACTTTTTTTACTCTAAAACCTTTGTCGCAGCGAGTAGGGACAGGGGCAGTAGGTTGTGTGGGAGGAAAAGTGGAGGGGACAAAATCGAGAGACATATCCAGTGCATCTTCAGCAAACTCCTCTGACTCCAAAGATTCATCTTCAGAGTAAACAAAATTATCTTCGAGGTTTAGTCTCGCCTCTCGATCATCCTCCTCAATGTGGTTCTCTAGCACGGAGTTAGACACCCCAGTAGAAACATTAGATGTCCGAGCAACTCCAGAATTATTGGTGGGGCTTGTACACTTGGGCTGATGTATCTTGTTCAAAAAACTAATGGACTTCCCCAAAAACAAATTTGCAGCTCCGTATTGGGCCCTTTTTAGGCACATCGATAACTATATGCATATTTGGTGGGCACGTGGGGGAGCCACGTGCGATCGTCTCGTATATGGGTAAAGTGAACGAGGAGAGACATGTGGGGGAGCCACGCGTCTCTTCATCACTCGTTGGCGCTGCGAACGATGAGAGGAGCGTCGTAAATGAGGCGCTGCTCCTTGGAAACGAGGAAATGACCTCTTCATATCTGTTTTCCCCTACTCTTATCCCTCTTCCCCAAACCTGCCTCTTTTCTCATTTGAAACCAACTCCATGGTTTCGATCACTCCCCTGTACGTCTTCTTCTTAAATTAGCACCATTTTGCTGGCACTTCCTTCCCAAAGTTCCAAAAGTTTCCATTTCTTTTGCTTGGTCCTCTTCCTCTTCTAAAAAGCTGCCTCTTTTCTCGATGGAAACCAGCTCGTTGGTTTCGATCAAGCCCCCGTTCGTCTTCTTCCCCAAATTAGCACCATTTTGCAGCCGCTTTCTTCCCAAAGATTCCATATTTTCCCCTTTTGGTGATCTTCTTGGTTAGTTGGCTATGTTTGGGGTCACCTGCTCCCCTCAAGGTCTCTCCTTTGTAGTTGTTAGGGGTTGACTTTCTATTTGAGCTTTCTGTTTAATGGAGGTTCCAAGGTTGGGTACTGAGTCTGCAAAACTTGTCGTTTTGGGTCAAGATGCTGTTCCACCAAGTGCTGACCCTCTTGACCATTGGGTTATTTGGTGAGGCTATGATTTTGACCGCCACTGCGCGGCAGAGTTCTTTGGGGTTCAGGGTTTGCCATTGCCTGGCCTTGGCACACCTCCATACCTCTAGCCGCTCTGATGACTTCACGGTGTGCACGCTCAATCTCGTGGGCTCCGTCCAAGGTAAGGTCTCACTCTGGTGAGACCACATGCTTGTACGAGGGCCCATCTCTGAGTGCAGAGGTAGGGGATGAGAGAACTAAGGGCTCCACCGTCTCCGGCTCCTCATGCTTATCCAGTACAAATCTGATGAGGTATGACTTCTCAAATGAGAAAACCTTTAAAAATCTGAGCATTAGTGTGATATCGGGGCTTCGAATTAAGATCTTAGTGGATACAATCTCCGACTGTCGCACCGTCTTGTCGTCGATGTCTTCGATGGTTCCAAACTCTGATATGATATTTTGCAGAGCTTCTTTTTCCAGAAGTACAACGGTACATTGTGGATCCAAATATAAATTCTTTCCCCTTGCGGCAATTCAGCTCCGAATCTGGGCGACCATGGGAAGAATTCCATCTTAAAGTGTCCAAAATTCACTATACCCATGGCCGTTACCTCTGTCATCTTCTCCGGTGATGGGAAGGACACCATGAATTAGAGGTGGCACATCTTTTTCACAACCCAATCCATGTGAGCTCTCATCAGCCATTTAGCATTCAAGGCTTGGAGGAAATGGTTCTCCGATGGGCACCATGCTGTAACTCTTACAATGAAACACCATTGGCGGAGCCACTTCTTTTCACTTTTGATTGTCTCTAGGCTGTTTACAAGGCGGATGACCATGGGGTTGTTTGGTGACCGGCCTCTTCTAACAGGTCGATCGTCATCGTTGTTGGATGCCTTAACGTTTGTACAAACGTAGGACATGAGCCACCATTTCATGCACTTTAAATACCGAATCTCTTTCGTACAATCTTGCCGAAAATGCCCCAGATCACCGCAATTGAAACATGGCACTGGTTTGCATTTTCCTTTCTTTTGTTTCTTTCTGAATTCTGGTTGATTTTGGGGGGGGGGGATGTTGTGTCTTTTCTGTGTTTTACTATGGACTTCAATCCATGGCTCATCCTCTCTGAGGTCCCCACTCCACATAGGTCTTCCCTCCATTCTGGCCGCATTCTGTGGACACCCTTCTTGGGCCCGCTTAATGCTGGGCTTAAATGGAGGTTGAACCACCTCTATTTGTAGTGGGGATGAATGGGGAGGGTTGAATGTGGGTTTTTTGGGAATGTGGGTGAAGGGTAAGGTCTGGTGATCTTGGGCAACAGCAGGTTTAGCCTTCCATTTCGGAGGTGGGGGACGCTGGGGGAGTATGTGTGATGTGTGTTGGGCATTGTGGTTGTATCTAGATGCCGTGGTTGTGGTGGTGTTTGGAGGAGACCGGTGGCCCTTTGTGCCAGGAATGGTGATGGGAGGCATGGTAGTTATGCCCTTGAGATTTCCCTTTCAACTGATACAATGTGTGATGATGCCGCTGATCACTTCTCTTCCCATAGTTGTGGCGATGGTCCGTGGAGGGGGGGCACTTTTATGCTCGAAAGAGCCAGTAGGAGGACCCCCTCTGTGGGCCTGTCCTCTGGGGGGCAGAGATGCGGGGCGATGATGACTAATCTCTCGCCCATATCGATGCTGATGCACACTCCGGTGTGCATGCTCATGGGATTGAGGACGTCTGAGCCGCCTTTCTTCCACATTGATACCGTTGAGAGGGGGGGAGTTGGGTGGGGCACAGGTAGGGTAGGGTAGGGTTGTAGGCTCTGTGTGAAGACGATGGCGGTAGAGGAGGAGCGGTGGGGTTGATTTGTACGTTGACAGAGGGAGGTGGAGTGGCTATCGGATGGTCGGACTTGGGAGACTGGTGGCGCACCCTCTAGTTGGGTCCATTCATTTCCCACTCCGACAGCACCATGGTAGTGTTGGTACAACTCTTAAAGAGAAAGAAGAATGTAGCTTAGTGAGGGAGTTGGGTATTGTGATAAGAAAGGGGAAGGATGTAAGGGAAAAGGTGGGGTGGGGGTGGTGCAGGAGCTGATTAGACTAAGGTAAGGGAAAGGGAGAGGAGATGGGGGAGAGGGAGGGGGAGAGGTGGACGAGCTGGTGCTTCTTCATCCTGCTTCTCTTTTTGTGATAAGAAAAAAAACTGTTCAGATGCTTTATTATTGGATATGGATGGTTAGTGTTTGCTAAAGGAAAGCCTTACTCTCTGGCGTGTTATTTTTAGCTCAACTTGGAAGCAATGACTCTGAAATTGGATGTTGTTGTTGTTGGCGATGGAGTTTGGGTTGTGGGGTCAGTGGAGTTGGGAAGAGGAGGATGCCGCTGGAGAAGGTGGATTCTTCGGGATTGGGTGTTCGTGATTGACGACGGAGTTGGGTTGGGAGGTTGCCGGAGTTGGAGTTGATGGTGTCGCCGAAAGTTGGAGGTTGACGCCGATGGGTTTTTGTTGTTGATAGTGGCTAGGATTTTGGTAGAGGTAGTTGATGACGGCTATGGTTTTTGGATCTTTTTGTTTGATGGCAGCTAGAATTTTGGAGACTTTGGGTGAGAGATGCTGGGAGGTGGAGTGATTCCGATGAAGACGAGAATCACTCCACCTCGACGACGATGATAAAATTAGTATATGCCTTATAATTGTTTCTATATAAAAACCATTTTGTACGCGTATGGGGTCCAATTTTCTTCTTTTATTTATACTAGTAAAAAAGTCTAAATATGAATTCATCAAATATCCGAATATTTCTTTTGTAATATGGAATTGATCTTTTTAGGCCCGAGATTTTGAATTGATACCGTATTTCTGCATTGTGATTAGACGGTGATTAGGCGGTGCAACATTTCGAAATAATTAATGGAATTGATTCAGGAGGGTTTTCATCTTGGAATTCGAATAATATTCGTTACTTCCAATAAGTTTTTCGAGTATTTTTGGAAAGGAATAGATGATGATGAAATTCGTTTCAATTTGTCCAGTTAAAATATATATAGGCTCTGATACCATGTTAGAATTATGGATGGAAAGAAATGCTTTATTGATTGATTATTGATTGAATAAATTGAGTACAATATGTCTCCTATATATAGAAGAGAATGGAAGACTACACTAAAACATTATTCGATATGGAACTAAACTAATTTATCTCATAATATAATATCTAACATAAGTATTAGCTCAGTAGCAGAGATTTTTACATGGTATCAGAGCAACCTAGGTTCGAATCTCACTGGTTACGCAATTTAAATGTGGATTTTAACATAAAAACACTGCCACGTACAGTCCAGATCTCGGTCCATAATTTGGTGGGAATTTATCTTGTTTCCCATAAAAAAATGGGCGCTTGAATTGAGGGAGTGTGCTATAATACAAGTGTAATTTTTCTCAATCATTTTATAACTTCGAAGTTTTAGTTTAGTGATAGAAACTTTTACATAATTTGATATTTATAATATATGCTAATGTGAGAAAAATATGCATAATTATGCATGAACACTTTGAAATATTGTGACATTCAAATGCATTGTTTCACATCACGTGCAAGCTGCACGCACTTTAACTATTGGGTTAGGCAATCTTTAGGAAAAGTTACTGCATGGGCCTTACATATTCTGGCCACACGTGTCAAGTGACACGTGTCAAAAGCTGGGTGGTGATTGTGACATGACAGTGGTGAAGGTTTGCTGGGAAAGCATCACGCTCTCGCACTAGACATACTTTTGCTATGATAAGAATTTGTGTGCTACCTCTTCATTAATGTTTTGTGCTCGAAAATGTAAGAGCTTTCCCTTTCTCTCTTTCCAATCTTATATCTTCTTTTGTTTTCTCTCTCTCTACATATCTTTCGATATATTAAACTATTTTTTTTTCTTCCATATTTTGCTTTCCCTTTCTCTCTTTCCAATCTTATATCTTCTTTTGTTTTCTATCTCTCTACATATCTTTCGATATATTAAACTATTTTTTTTTCTTCCATATTTTGTATTTGTTGATACTTTTGCAAAGGGGACCAGGTTATTTATTCATGCAAGATGTTCAAGGAATTGAAAAAGGAAGATGACACGGAAACAAAAAGTTAACATTGACGTTTCAAGAATATAATTAATGTGATAGTGTTTCCCTTGACTAAGGTGTTGCCCACGTTGCCAACCACACCTAGACTACTTTAAGATAGATAAGTATAGTATACTTGTATAGTTATTTAAAATATCTCATACTTGAAGAACATTTAAGTAAATTAATAATTAGTATAGTTCATTTATTTTTTTATAGAGATGTCTAGACTTCGAAGTCGGGTTCTATACTAGCCACGGTTTTCGTCTTCAATTAGAAAGGCATCAAAGACATTGCCCAGTAGTTAGTTCGCTTATTTTGTTAGGGAGAGAAAAAATAATATTACAATATCACGTGTAATTCTTTTTATAATTCTTTGGTGCATGAACGGGTAAAATGGTTAAAAGGTAGATTATGGCACTGACATAAAACATCTATCTGGCCTTTGTCCATAACCCAACCCGTGCAGCGCACGTGCAGGTATTTTTTTTTGCCCTTTTCATTCCCCCAACTTTTTTCCACGTGCACTGCACGTGTATAATACTGGTATAATAAAACACAAAGAAAGCTATCAAGTGGCTCAAAGAAAGCTATCAAGTGGCTCTCATTCATTCCCCCCTAACGAAGGGTTCTTAATAAATATATTTTTTTAAAAGTGAAATTAATTCAAACGTAATCTGGGTTTGAACCTAAGACCTTATTTATAATAGTTATGCACGTGTGTTGCACGCGTTAGTAAATTTAAAAATGACACTAAGGCATTCTCCCATTATAATATTAGAGATTAGAGATTAGAGATTATATATTATATATTATATCATAGACACTACAAAAGAAAGTAGCTTTCCCGGCGGTTTTTGACGTCTATACCGGCGTTTTTTTACGCCGGTGAAACTTTCACCGGCGTTTACAATAGCGCCGGTCCAAATGCCGCCGAAGCGGGCGTCGCTGAAACGAAGGGGTCTACACCGGCGTTTTTGGTGGACGCCGGTAAATGTTGGACACTACAAGGAATTTGACATATAGTGACAGCAAAAATCCGTGGGTAAAAGGCGAAAAACCGTAGGTATAGCCCGTAAAACCTATACCAACGGACATATTTTTCCGTCGTTTTTAATTAGCTATGCCCACGGCAAAATGCCGTCACTATAGCCTATAGCGACGGTTTTTTCACCCGTTGGTATAGGTATCGGTGTTATACCCACGGTTTCGTATCCGTTGGTATAGGTTTTAAAGACACCTTTTGCTTTCCTATACCCACGGTTGAAACTCCATTGCTATAGGTTTTAGCAATGGTTTTAGCATCCAATTATTTGAATATATACCCATCGCTCTATACAAAATTTTTTCTTACTAATTACGCGTATGATAATTTAATATTTTCTTTTATAATATTAATTCAATTATAAACTAAATACACAATAAAATAGATAAATATATTTATGAAACAAACATAGATAAAATTAAACTTCAATCATATTAAAAATTAATAAAATATTACAAGGATGTCAAATTACAAAATAGTTAATAACCAGATACACAATTGAAGAAATCCACACTTGGGCTGAATCACTCATCATAAGGCAACTACAGTTCTCTCGGCTCTTTAAGGAGCTGTGGCAGTAACATAAGATACAACTACAGTGATGTCGTCGAGTTTGCCTCCATAATAACGATATCCAGCATCTTGGGCTGCAGTTGAGAAGGGCATCTTCAATACAACTAAAGCACCTTGATAAAAGTTGAAATTTCAACCAAGGACCAGCATATAAAGTAACCAAACATTTTCGAAGGACTTCTTCCAGGCATAATTACTGAATAAATTCATAAGCAGAAGAGTGATGAATAGGGCAGAGAACTTTTTTTTTCCTGCAAAAGATATTAACTGGTTGAGAAAGACAAGATACATCAGATTTCCTTTTGACTGAAATAAATACGAGTGTTTTTTCTTCACAAATATTACTACGTTCAACTGGAAAATAAATGTAATCTTACCATCAAACACATATGACTGAATTTGTTCCCTTGTGTTGCTAAGCTTGTAAAAAGCATCAAATGCCTTGTTAGCAAGGGCTCGATATTGAATAGAAGCAACAACCGTAACAAAGACATTATCCTGAAGCATACCAAAAGAAGAAAAAAAAATGAATATTATACTATTAAGTGTTCACGCCATCACTTTTTTTTCTTCTTCCAATGCATATACCTCTAAACTAGCAAACCAAATAAAAATGTAGTACAATCATTTCCAGCTTCAGGACGTGACATCAACAAATTCCTATCAACTTAAAAAATGTGTTCTGCCATACACAGTCTACAGAGATGAACAAATCACAAAACTCTACAATGTATATAGAGGTAAATTTTGTACAAACAGTGCTTTTTACTTGCTTGCGTATTGTAGTATGTGATAATGTTCAACTTAGCCTTCTCCACTCTTCATATACGATGTAAATGAAATTATACATATGAAATTAAGGAGACGGAGCTCAGAGATAAACCTTTGTCTTTGCTTCACAATGAATATCAAGCTGTTGAACTCTCAGTGAAAGATAGCCAACAACCTGTTGCCCTAAAACCCATGGCAAGCAGTGGAATCCAGGCTCGAGCACATTGCTAAATTTCCCAAAAGATTCTTTGATCGCCACTGTTGACTGATTTACCTGTAAGCAGCACAATGCTTGCCCCATTTCCTAACCTACATGACACAAGAAAATGGCTGGAAAAAAGAAAAAGAAAAAACTTGATACTGGGAGAGAAGAGCATGAATATTTACCATGTCGCAAAAAAGAAAAAGAAAAAACTTCATGACACCATAATATCAGGAAGCTTGGATCTTTTTACCATGTCGCAAATTTTAAATTTTGAACAAATTTTGCTAGTACCATGGTATTTGGTCAAAGTTAGCGCCTCTATAGACATCAATTATCATTTTGTTGACTCGTGCTTTTATCAATACCAATCTATACTTCTAAACTAATATATAATGGAAGAAGGGCTGTGTAGTTCTACTCTTACATGTAATGCACATGGGTATTCGGCATTCCAATGAGTAACTAATCTAGCATGGCATTAGTTCATATTGTCTATAAATTATAAACTCAATACGGCAACTTCTTGAAGAGCAAAAACCAATTTTATGGGGAAACTTTCCAAGCTCATAACTCCAAAATAAATAAATAAATAAATAAACAATAAAAATACACTTCCCACACCAGAGAGTGAGAAGAACCCTGATAGCTCAAGACAAGATTAGCAGCTCCTTCTCCCTTGTAAACCCAATCTTTTGCATCTTGTTCCATTAGAGTTGCTCCCATCTTCTCCACCTACGAGGAAAAAAGAGGAAAGTGAAGGGAATGAATTGAACTTAAATTGAACTAAAAAAATAACCAAACAACAATACCAAATAACTCAGGTTTTTTGAGACTTACGCCACAGACAATGTAGCTGATCCTTTGCCAGTCTTTGCTTCCACCACCTCAGTACCACCATCCTGAGTTCTCTTTGTAAGAGCAGTTATATCCTCTGCTGACAATGCATTAGTTGAGGGAGTTGCCTGACAACAGAGATCAAAGAAATATCCAAAAGAAGCATTGTCAGTCAATCTAAATTGGAAAGAACCGTGGAAAAAGCCATCATAAGCATGACGCCATGAATAAAAGATCAACCTGCACAATTTAGTTTTACTTCTAATTAGAGTTTTCATGTTCACATGCATGTCTGTACAAACAAAAGCACACACAGTTGAGTAAAATTGAGTAGCAAACAAAGAAAATAAATGTTTCAGTAAAGTCAATAATGAAAGAATCAAGTATATATATACAAGTGAATTAAACAGTATATGTACACCATCACACATACAATCCTATGAACTAAAGAAAATCCATGAAACAAATTTTGAAACCATTTCAAGAGCAGAAAAGAGATGACAACTTCACATATCCATATAAGGGACGAGGGATATATTTATTAATTAGGAGAACCAGGACCAATAAGACTATGATTCCTTCTCCAAATGTCTCCCTAACAGATACCAATAACTCTCTCTCTAAACAACTCTCGGCTGCAACCAATTTATAAGATAGAAGAATTGAAGCAAGCAGTAGCCAGTAGGATGATATTAAGTCTAGGATTCAGATATATATTACATTTATGGTTGCAAGTTCAAAATGAAAATTTTTCCAAGTAGTGCAAATCTGTCTTCCCACAAATTAATATATATATATATATACTGTGCCAGCAAATCATACGTACAAACTAACAAAGAATATGTAGATGATGTACGTAATTTGCAAATTAGAAAGCATATATATACCTTAATTTGTCTCCGGCCCCAAGGAATGGCATTGGTGTACCACCATATCCTTGTCCTTGAGAAGATTTTGATGGATCATTTCCATTAGCATCACCATTCGCACGAGCAGCTGCATTTGCTCTGGCTTCCCATGCTTGAAGATTTCCGAATTCAGGAATAGGGATATCCTTAACTCTTGCAAGCTGCAACGTCAAAGGCAGGCTTCAATTGCTCCTGCAACCATTTAATCTTTAGGTTAATTTCAGAAAGGCCTAATATAATTCCTATTGTGAAAGGCCAGTGTGTTGCCAGATCAAGGATCAATTATCTAGTAGTGTTGGGCGAGAGAGCAAAAATATATACCTAAACAAACACCCCAATCGAAACCCTAATTATTCAGAATAAAAGATGTATATATTCAAAAACGGCGAACCTCTTGCCGGCGCCAGCGATGGAGGAGGAGGAGGCGGCAGATGCGGGGGAGATCTCGTCGAGATCGACGCCGAGGAAGAAGAGGAGGATGCGGGAGAGATCTTGTCTTCTTCGTGAGGGAGAAGGGGCGCTTGGGAAGGGGCGACGGCGACGGACGCGACTCGGGAGGCGGATGATTTACAGGTTGGGGGATTCGGGTGTGAGCGTGAGAGGGATTGGGGAGAGAGGGTTTGGGGAGAGAGATAGAGAGGAGAGAGGGATTCGGGTGTGAGCGTGAGAGAACTTTATAAATTGGGGGTATTTGGGATTTGGGGGGAAATGAAAAGATTGAGGGGAAAATAAATTATAGAATATATCCACCTATACCCACAGTTTATTATATGTCTGTGGGTATACAATGTCTATACCCACGGTTTTAGTGATCCGTCACTATAAGTGTCCGTTGGTATATGGAAAATTTCTTGTAGTGGGAACTACACCGGCGGTCATAAAACGCCAGTGTATGTCGGTCTCTGAGTGCCGTTCTTGTGCACCTATATACATTCACCGGCGGTCGTAAACCGCCGGTATTTATCCATTCACCGGCGTGTATGAAAATGCCGGTGTAGATCGAAAGTATACCGGCGGTCAGGGAACGCCGGTGTATGTGCGTTTATGAGCGCCTGCTTTTCCCTATTTACGAACACCGGCGCGACCAAAAAACGCCGGTGTAGTTATATACGTCGGCGTTTATAAAACGCCGGTGTACGTCTGTGCCGTTACAGCTGATAACATTCACCGGCGTGCGTTGAAACGCCGGTGTATCACACACTCCAACAATTAGATTATATAGACCGCCGTTTTTTAAAACGCCGTTCTGGCTATGCCCGTTTATTTTCGATACTCCGCTTTTCCGTTCGATTTCAATTCACAGTTTCTTTACAAAACCTGTAAACTAATACTCACAACTGATTCAATCAATTTCGTTGCATACTACTGCGCAAACCACAACCAAACACAAGAATAATTAAAGATAATCAAGTTTCACACGTGTCATATCAACGTCCAAATTCATTGATTAATTAACAGTGTCATAATTAACAAATTAATATATAGACTAACATCCCAAATATACCAATCCTTCCTCCTTGTGTTGACTGTCTTTTCCAAGATGCTCTTGATCTCTCTGTTGCTAATCTCCACCTGCCCACTGGTTTGAGGATGATATGGAGTTCCCACTCTATGTGTAATCCCATATTTCTTCATCAAAGAAGCAAATGGGTAGTTATTGAAGTGGCTCCCTCCATCACTTATTATTGCTCGTGGTGTACCAAACCTAGTGAAAATGTTCTCCTGCAAAAACTTGACAACAACTTTGTGATCATTAGTTTTTGAGGGGACAGCCTCAACCCATTTAGACACATAATCCACACCAACAAGTATATATAAATAACCAAATGAGTTAGGAAATGGACCCATGAAGTCGATTCCCCAAACATCGAAAAGCTCGATTGCTTGTATGTTGTGTAGTGGCATTTGATTTCTAGAAGAGATGTTGCCTGTCCTTTGGCATTTGTCGCAAGTCCTGCAAACAGAAAAAGCATCTTTGAATACTTTAGGCCAATAAAAACCAGATTGCAATACCTTAAGTGCTGTTCTCTTTGGCCCAAAATGTCCTCCACATGCATATTGGTGGCAATGTTGTAGAATACTCCTTTGTTCCTCGTCTGCCACACATCTTCTTATAATTTGATCAGAGCAAAATTTGAATAAATAAGGATCATCCCAATAATAGTGTTTGCTCAGATCCACCAATCTTTTCCTTTCCTGATGTGTCATACCTGGAGGAAAAACATGAGCAGTTAGAAAATTGACAATATCAGCAAACCAGGGGAACTGTTCAGAGAGTCCAGTCGACTGGTGGAAGGACCAGTCGACTGCCCCGAGAGTTTGAATATTTATTTCAAATAGATGTTCATCTGGGAAATTTTCATTCAGCGGGGGCACATTTCTTTCTTCCTCGTGCAGTAATCTGGACATGTGATCTGCCACAACTTGTCGCATCCTTTCTTGTCTCTAATCTCAAGATCAAATTCTTGAAGCAACAGCACCCATCTGATTAACCTAGGCTTAGCATCCTTTTTAGCAAACAAATATCTCAAGGCAGCATGGTCAGTAAAAACAATAACTTTAGAACCAATTAAATATGATCTAAACTTCTCTACAGCAAAAATAACAGCTAACATTTCTTTTTCAGTAGTGGAATAATTTAGCTGTGCATCGTTTAAAGTTCGAGAAGCATAGTAAATAACATGAGGTTTCTTATTGATTCGTTGACCTAAAACAGCCCCTAAAGCATAATCACTTGCATTACACATGAGCTCAAAAGGATGGCTCCAATCTGGTGCCATGACAATAGGTGCAGAAATGAGAAGAGTTTTCAATGTATTAAAAGCATTTGTACATTCTTCTGTCCATACAAACTCAACATCTTTAGCCAACAAGTCACAAAGGGGTTTGGAGATTTTTGAGAAATCTTTTATGAATCTTCTATAGAACCCTGCATGTCCTAGAAAACTCCTAACACCCTTAACTGTAGTGGGAGGGGGTAGTTTTGATATTATATCTATTTTGGCTTTGTCTACCTCTATGCCTCTTTTTGAAACAACATGCCCCAAAATAATACCTTGTTGTACCATAAAATGGCACTTTTCCCAATTCAGCACTAAATTGCATTCTTCACATCTTTTAAGAACAAGCTGCAAATGGTTAAGGCATTCATCAAAACAAGATCCAAAAACACTAAAGTCATCCATAAATACCTCAATAAACCTTTCCACCATATCTGAAAATATGCTCATCATGCATCTTTGAAATGTAGCTGGAGCATTGCACAATCCAAAAGGCATCCTCCTGTAAGCAAAAGTACCAAAAGGGCATGTAAAAGTGGTCTTTTCTTGATCTTCTGGAGCAATAGCAATTTGATTATAGCCACTATAACCATCTAGAAAACAATAATGACTATATCCTGCTAATCTTTCTAACATTTGATCAATAAAAGGAAGAGGGAAGTGATCTTTCCTGGTTTCATTGTTCAATTTCCTGTAGTCAATGCATACCCTCCATCCTGTGGTTACTCTTGTTGGGATAAGTTCATTCTCTTCATTTGTTACCACTGTAACTCCACTTTTCTTAGGAACTACATGTATAGGACTTACCCATTTGCTATCTGAGATAGGATAGATGATGCCTACATCTAGTAATTTCAGAATTTCTGCTCTTACCACTTCCTTCATGTTGGGGTTGAGCCTTCTCTGTGCCTCTCTGCTAGGTTTTGCATCGTTCTCAAGGAGTATTCTATGCATGCATTTGGATGGACTTATTCCCTTGATGTCTGCAATGGTCCATCCTATTGCCTTTTTGTGTTCTCGCAATACCTTCAGCAACTTATATTCTTCCTGTGCACTCAAGTTCGCAGCAATTATTACTGGTAACGTCTGGTTCTCGCCTAAAAATGCATGTTTCAAATGATCGGGCAGCTGCTTGAGTTCTATGTCTGGACGCTTCTGTACAGTCGACTGGTCCATGTCAGCAGTCGACTTATTCTGGGTGTCTGGGTTTGGTCGACTGGTTAGAACACCAGTCGACTTACTCTGTTCATCAGTCGCCTGATCTGTAGAAGAACAATTTTTATCAGACACCAATTTTTCAAATAAAGGTGCAGGCTTACCTGAATATGACTGTGGAGTTTCAAGGTGATGTACTGTCTCTGCAATCCTCCAGTCATCGTATTCCTGTTCAACATGAGATAAAGTTAGAGATTGAGTGATTGTGGCTTGAAGTGGTTCAACGCTATGTACCTGAAATGTTTGATCAACAATCTCCTGCACCACATCAATATTATAGCATTCATGATCATCTTGTGGTAATTTCAGTGTATCAAACATTTTAAATTCCACTTTTTCTCCGTTTATCTTCATACTTATAATGCCCTTTTTAACACAAATTTTTATATCAGCTGTACTCATAAAGGGCCTACCTAATATGATCGGTAGAGATGATGACATAGAAGATTCCTCCATATCAAACACAATAAAATCAGCAGGCAAAATAAAATCATTTACCTGAACTAGGACATCTTCTAAAATACCTCTAGGTCTTTTTATGCTGCGATCAGCCAATTGCAAAGTGATGGATGTTGGCTTGAGTTCCCCCAATCCAAGCTTTTCGTAAATAGAATAAGGAAGAAGGTTGATGCTTGCCCCCAAGTCTAGCAGTGCTTTTTCAAAGAAGTGCTCACCAACTTTGCAAGGAATGGTGAAACTACCTGGATCTTTCAGTTTAGGTGGTAGTTTTCTTAATAATACGGCGCTCACTTCTTCTGTCAAGGCCACATCCTCCTTAACCTGAAATGTTCTTTTGTGAGTACAACAATCTTTCAAAAATTTGGCATACGAAGGAATTTGTTTAATAGCATCAAGTAGGGGAATATTAATTTCTACCTTTTTGAGAGTTTCAAAGACGTCATATAAATGTTGTTCTTTCTTTTTATTGACTAACCTTTGAGGGAATGGTGGTGGGACTGTCCCTACTTTTTCACTTACCTTGTTGGAATCCACAGCCTTTGGTAGTTGTGTTTCTGATTTGTCTGTGCAGTCGACTGGTTTGTAAAAACAGTCGACTGGTTTACTGACTGGCTTGTATGTGTGTGTTCCAACCTTGTTGTCAATTATCTTACCATTTCTTAGGGTTGTTACTGCTTGGAGCTGTTCTTGACCTCCTGGGTTTGGTATGGTTTGTGAAGGGAGTTCTCCTGCCTTTCTTTCGCTTAGCTCTTTTGCAATCTGACCAATTTGGGTTTCTAACTTCTGAATTGCTTGCCCTTGTTGGTTGCTTGTTTGATGTTGTTGTTGGAGCAATTGAAGAACGGTGGACTCAAAATCCAACTTTTTCTGTTCTGGGGCTGGTCTTTCAAATCCACTTCCCATCTGAGGGTTCCTTGCATGTCCTTGTGTGAATTGATTCCCTTGATTATTTTGATTATTGCTCCATGAGAAGTTTGGATGATTTCTCCATCCTGGGTTATATGTGTTCGAGTATGGATTGTTCTTTGGTGGAAATACTCCTCGACCCACATAATTCGCATGCTCCTGATCTGTGAAAGTAGACATGGGACACGTATCAGTTGTGTGATCTAAATGAGAACAAATTGCACACATTTCATTTGTTTGATTTTTAACTCCACCCATTGTCGACATTGCATTAACAAGCATATCAATTTTCTTATTCATGTTTGCCATTTCTAATTGAATGTTATTACTATTAGAGATTTCGTAAACTCCCTGTTTTTTCGTAGGTCCCCTTCTTGTTGAGAATTGTTGGGAGTTCTCGCTGAGTTCTTCAAAAAGTTCAATGGCTTCTTCTCCACTTTTCCTCATCAAAATTCCGTTGCAAGCTGCATCCACAATTGCCTTATTAGTATCATTTAAACCTTCATAAAAAGCTTGTACCTGATCATCCTTAGGCAGATTGTGAGTAGGACACTTGAGAAGCTTGCTCTTGAAGTCCTTCCATGCTTCGAAGAATAGATCTCCATCTTTTTGTTGGAAGAGTTGAATCTCCCTTTTCAGCTGTTTGGTCTTTTGGGCTGGAAAGAATTCTTTCAAAAATTTTGTTGCCAATTGCTCCCATGAATTAATTGATCCTGGTTCCAAAGAATTATACCACAACTTAGCATTAAGTTTTAAAGAAAAAGGAAACAAGATTAACCTGATTTGTTCAGCGGTAAGCCCTTGGACGCTTTGTGTCCTGCAAAGATCGAAAAAGTCTTGCAAATGAAGATGAGGCTCTTCATCTGGTTTGCCACTAAAGTGGGGAACCATACTAAGTAAATGAGGAGATAGGTGCATGTTCCCTGTAGCATTAGGTTGAAAAGCAATGCAGGAAGGTTGCTCAATATTCTTAGGAGTGAATTTGTCCTGCATTGGTACTCGATTTTGTATTTCTTCAGCCATTCTTTCCTGTGAAATCTGTCTCTGTGCAGTCGACTGGGTCAGTACAGCAGTCGACTGGTTGGCTGAAAACAGCTTACCTAGTCTGTGCAAAGTTCGTTCTGTTTCTGCGTCAATAGGTAGTAGCTCTGGTCGAAGTGATCGTCTACCGTGCATTCACCGAAGTCCTGTAACCTAAAAGAAAAATTATTAATAAAAGAAAAGAAAAACTAATAAAAAATTCTACTGACTTGTAAGTTAAAATACTAAACAATCCCCGGCAGCGGCGCCAAAAACTTGTTGTGCTAATCTAGCTACCTAAATATATAGATAAAACTAGACACAAATTATAAAACCTCGCAAGTGCACGAATCGTTTATAGAATCGTAGTAATAGTAAGGGTCGATCCCACAGAGATTGTAGATTTCAACTTACTAATCAATAAAACTAATAATAAGAATGAATAAGGGTTGTTGTAAAGATCTAAAAGAACTAAAAGATTAAAACTAAGATGAGAGGTGTTGAATCACAAATATCTCTTGAATAGTTGGGTTGTTGATCTCCACCAATAGTTAGTAATGCTAAGTTGCCTTCTGAATTTACTTCTAATTACTCATGTTTGTTCACTTCAAGGGCATGGTATCTACTCCTTAAAGTAATGTTTCCCTAAGACAAGAATTAGGCATGGTATCTACTCTAATTCGTTTCTTTCCGTAAGTATCTAGCATGTATCTACTAAGTTATACTTAGAGAAAACATAAGAACAGTGGAAACGAACAAACACTTAAAGTTCTAGAAATTGGTATCAGATCTAGATCCTCTAAGTTGATTGAACCAAGAACCCCTAAAGATTCCCTTGTTACAAATTATGAGCACGAGATTCGGTCGTCTCAATATGCTCATATAACAGATTCAGATAAATGACATCCAAACTTGAGCTTCCCAAGTTCTGTACGTCAGTCGACTGGCTCTCACCTCAGTCGACTGCTCTCAGTCTTGAGAACTAGTTTGACTATCATAAACCTATACCAATTCAATTAGATTCAATCAATAAGTAACTTAGAAGAGTTCAGAAGAAGATAGCATTACATAACTACGGTTTCGATCTACCCAACTATGAAATTAGTTCCTCATAATAATAACTTTATTGCATAACAAGTTTGAATACATGATCAACATAAAAGAATAAAGAGAGAAGAAGAAATAAACTAATGGATTCCGGCAATATGGTCGACTGGCTGTCACACAGTCGACTGCCTTCTGGTTGCTGGATCTTCTCTCTCCTTCTTCGATGTTGATGGAGTGATGCTCTCGATGTTGTTCAGGAACTTGGTGATTGAGTCGCTTCCCAGAGATATATCTGATGATCCCCCTCTAAGTTGACCTCTTCTGATATTTATAGAGTACGGCTGAGAATTAGGGTTTCCACTTTTTCAGGAAGATCCTTCTTTATTTTATTTGATGATTAATATCTTTCTCTTTTCTCCTTTCCTTCCTTATCTGTTCACCACGTCCACTTGGAAATACCCTGTCTCTAGATTTGATTCTTTGTATAAAATCTTGATCCAAGTAGATTTGAAATTAGATGCAGGTGTATCTTTGAAGATCTTATCTGTTTACTCCGCCGCAGACCAGTCGACTTGTCTTCGAACCAGTCGACTGAGTCGAGACTTCTGAAGATTTTATCTTTGATAAGGCCAGTCGACTGCTCTTGGGAATAAGTCGACTGTTCCTCTGCATTTTTCTGTGTATCATCTTTGAAGTCCTGAATCTGCTTCGTTTTGCTGTTTTATGCTGTTTCCTATGGAAAAGAGAGAATAAGAGTTAAATACCATATATAGAGCTTTTAAATGTCTAATTATATTAAGATTATTGCTCTAAAAAGTGAATAATAATGTGTTCATCACCAAACTAAGTATGCTGCATAGCATCCCCAGGTTAGTGAAGCTTATTTCACAAACCTGATGGTCTTCTTAAGCTATTTTATGGTCCCATTTTCACCTCCTCCAAATCAGTACAACAACACGACTGAACAATCCTTGTTTGCAGGTCATACAATGTCATCTATACCAGGTTATGTGCCAAAGTGGGGTTGGGCATACGATGCAAGGACGACAAGTATTAGTTGTTTGTGAGTATGCAATAGGATGCAGCTATGAACATGGGCTCATATCAAGTGTAGTATTACGGACTGTCATCGTGGAAGGAAACCAATTTAATATAGAAGCCATATATGGAGCCAGAAAGAGGGATGGTAGAGAATGAGGATACACCAGGCTAACATAGCGGCATTTTCCTCATCTCTCTCTCATCCCTTCATTCTCTTCAACACACGCAGACAAAGAGACATCAGCAACAACAGCAAGAGGGGGTTGGTCCAACAATAAGTGTAGATTATAATAAACAAGATGTCTCTATTTTGGGTTTCCAGATCTCCACTCCAGCCCTTTCTTTCTAATCACAGCCCACTTAAGAAACATAGACGAAATGCTTATAGATGACAGCCACAATGCAGACTCACAAACACTAGTACGTGTCTTTCATGCATTCAAGTAACATAATCGCTTTAAAAATACCAATTTTAAGACTTACCGATGTTTTTTGACAGTGGGCGGCGTGCTACCCTCACTCTCATATGTTTGCCTGCCACTATTATTTAGTGGCTGCTCATCCCCATGGCTCTCGTTGCCATCATTTATATTTACCCTCTTTCCACGCCTCGGCATGTTGTACCTGTCAAGGATTCGATAACTTCCTTAGATATGCAAATTTAATTAATAACATGTTTATAATAACTATCATAAAATTTGTACTTTAGTAGGATTAACAAACCAACATAATTATATAAAAATTTAAAAAAAATAGATTTGTAACAGATTAAATTACAACGATAGTTTGGTTCAAATGACACTAAGCATAGTTTAATGTAAATAATACCAAGCAGTAGAAAATAGAAAGATAATTAAACCAGTGTATTAAATTCACAATGAACATATTCGAAATTACAGACATAATATTACAACAAGATTTAAGACATAAAATTACAGACATATAATAAACCCAATTGAAAATCATGTAAACTACAATACGACATCTTCCAGTACATCGCCCTCTTCTCCATCCTTGCGGAGCCAAGTCCCGCAAATTCCAACATCGGTTGTGTTTACATTAAACACAGGAAACTCAGAAGCAATGTAACTGTTCATGTCTTCACCGTCTTCATCGTTTGAAGTATCGCCCAGTTGGAATACATCTCTTGGTTGCATAGGGATAGCCACATACGATTTTGGCAGGGTTGGATCTTCAATGTAGAACACTTGTTGCACTTGGGATGGAAACACAAATTGCTCATGGCTAATGTGTGTACCGATGTGAATCAATTTTGAGAAGTTTACAACTGTGAAGCCAAGCTTGTCCTTGTTGTTAGAAAAATTCCTATCAAACTCAGCCCAATCCCCACGAAATAAGACAACACGGAAATGGCCAAAATAATTCAACTCAATGATATCCGTAAGCACTCCATAGTAGTCGAGATCTCCATCTACAGGCCTCGTGTCCGATTTGGAAGCATAACTTCTAGTCTTAGACGTCACTACCATTCCACTATTTTGAGACTTCAAATTAGATTCACGATCCTTAGTACGAAATCTAAAACCATTGAATATGTATCCTCCGTTTCTTTTGACCATTTGATAGGGACCTTTGGCAAGTACTTGTATTTCCGATGACGCACCTTCAGGACCCAAAGAATGTACCTATTAATTTTGCGCAAATCGTATCAATACCATAGAAAATGTAGATATAATAAAGATTAACTTGCATAACTGTAATTCACCTACATGAGATTCAAACCACTTATGAAATTTTTCATTCATCAGCTTGTTTTGTTCACGTGGTGGTAGTCTTCTTGGTCTAGCCCTTCGTTTGATGTCCCTGACAAATTCACTAAAAAACAAGCAATTGAAATTAGGAATAACAAAAGTATCAAAACTATCGAACTCCGCGGTGTTCACTGTATTCGATTTAAATTCAAAAGCAACTTACTTTCGAAATGGTTCCTCTGATGCATGATGGTCTAGCACATATCGATGTACCTGTTCCCACGCTAAGCTATCGAGCTCAAATGCATCAACTTTACCAACAGTGGTTCCAGCGGTATCAAAAAGATATTGTGCACCATCAAGGTTGGAAATGTCTGGATTTCTACGTGGTCTACTGGAAGATGTCTCCACACCAGGCAAATACCTGGAAAAAAAATGTGAGCACTCCTCTGATAGATATCCCTGGGCTATTGACCCTTCAGGATATGCTCTATTTTTCACATAACCCTTTAGCCGGTATAGGTACCTGAACATGTACAATTAATAAACTAGAGCGGATTAGGGGATTAAAAGAAATGAGCTTTTGAAAATTCAATTTCGTAAGATGAATGAATTATTTTACCTCTCAATGGGGTACATCCACCGATAGTGTACAGGACCGCCGATTCTGGCTTCACCAGCAAGGTGGATTATCAAGTGAATCATAATCAGTGTTCTAAAAAGCGGCCTAGGCAGCCGTCTAGGCGGCGCCTAGGCGCTAGGCGGCCCTCCAACGCCTCGCCTAGGGCCTAGGCGTTTAAGAAAATCGGTTAATGGTTCTAGGCAGTTAAAATCGGGTCTAGGCGGTGCGTAATCGGTGTAAACGGGTCTAGGCGGGGTAGACCCGCGTAGACCCGCTTAGGACTTAATTATTAAAAAAAGGGACCCAACTTATTTCAACCCCATCCGCTCTAATACACTCAAACCCCTAAAACTTCTCTTTCTTCTCTAAATCCCCCATAAAAAAAACGCCCAAATCAATTCTATTATCTAAATCCCTAATTCCTTTTCTCTAAAACCCCCAAATCACCTCCTCCGCCTCCCTCCTCGCAGTCGGAGGCTCGCAGCTCGCAGCTCGCAACGTGCTTCAATTTTAACCTCCTCCGCCTCCCTCCTCCTTCGCCTATCTCCTCGTAGTCGTTGCTCGCAGTCGTCAACACAACCTCCTCCGCCTCCCTCCTCGTAGTGACGCAGTCGCAACTCTCACTCACTTTGTCACTCAGTCGTCAGAACCTCATCCTCCACCTCCCTCCTTGCAGTCGCAGCTCGCTTCAGCTTCAACTTCAACCGACATTAACACAACCTCTCTCTCATCTCTTCAGCTTCAAAGTCAAGTCGTCAACATAACCACACACTGCCTCCCGCCTTGCTTCACCTCCGACGTCAACACTACGACCTCCTATTCTCTCTCAAACTTCTCCTGACGCAACCCTCCCTCATCCCCCGACTCAAGCCTCTCGCTTCCCCACACTGTTTGCTCCTTAGACTGGAACAGCCGAACACGTAATCTCCACTACTGATCTTCGTCATAAATTAATACTAGTCTAATAGATGAGTATATGACTATACAAAAAAAGAAAGACTAATAATAATACACCGATTCGATTTTGTAAAGTTCATCCTGCAATTGCAAGGAGAAATATCAAAAGTAAGAATTGGTAACAACAAAACAAAACAAAATGATAAAATATAAAATAAAATATATACATAAATAAATAAATATATAATATATAAATAAAACCGCCTAGCGCCTAGCCGCTTAAGCTCCGCTTACATGGCCTAGGCGCTAGGCACCCATCGGCCGCCCGACTACCGCCTAGCGACTTTTAGAACATTGATCATAATAGTGAAAAACGATGGAGGAAATATCATCTCCATTTTACTAAGTGTCAATGCTGCCTGCTGCTCCAATTGATCCAGATCTTTAACACGAATCATTCTTGAGCAAATACCTTTATATATGCTACAAAGATCTTTCAGGACAGTAGTGACTTGCTCACACATTGAAGACCTTAGGGCCACAGGAAGGAGATCTTGCATTAGGATGTGGTAGTCGTGTGACTTTAGACCCTGAAGCCTCTTCTCTTTAAAGTTGACACATTTTGCCATATTAGAAGAATAGCCATCGGGGACTTTAAGTTCAAGTAGTACTTTGCAAAACAACTCCAACTCCGATTTTGACATTGAATAGATTGCAGGAGGTAGGAGTACTTTCCCGTTCGGCAATTCTTCTGGGTGCAACTCATGTCGGATGCCCATTGACTTCAAATCAAGTCGGCTCTTGAGATTGTCCTTTGTCTTCCGATCATCTCCCATAACTGTTCCTATACAATTCTCACCAATATTTTTTTCGATATGCATCACATCTAAATTATGTCGCAGTAAGTTGAATTCCCAATACGGCAACTTGAAGAAAATACTCTTCTTCTTCCATGCACCTAAACTCGTCAAGTTTTGATCCTCATCCTCGCCATATAAATCGGTCTCCTCACCTTGCTCCGGCCTTACCCTTTTCTTGCCCTTTGTCCTGACTTCTGGTTCCTTTCCATATTTGAATTGATGACCATCTACCCGCCTCAAAATATCTGAACCAGAAGAAGACCCAGGAGCATGTTCCCACTCGTCGGTGCCATCAAATGTCGCTGCCTCTCCCCGAAATATATGTGTGTCAGGCAACCATCTCCTATGACCCATATAGCAAAACTTTCTGCCATTGTACAACCACCTTGAACTAGTTTGGTCAGTACAACATGGACATGCATAACGTCCTTTAGTACTATATCCAGATAAATTTGCATATGCTGGAAAATTATTGATTGTCCAAGACAACACGGCACGAAGAGAAAATGTTTCTTTAGCCACAGCATCATAGGTTGGAACACCCACCCACAACTTCTGAAGTTCATCTATTAACGGTTGTAGGTACACATCTATATCATTTCCAGGACCTTTCGGTCCAGGAACTATCATGGACAAAATAAATGAGGACTGCTTCATGCATTTCCAAGGCGGCAAATTGTATGGTATCAACACAACCGGCCATATGCTGTATGTACTACTCATTTGCCTGAAAGGATTGAAACCATCACTAGCTAGTCCAAGTCTCACATTTCGAGGATCTTCCGCAAAATCAGGATATCTTTCATCAAATCTTTTCCAAGATTGAGAATCAGCAGGATGTCTAAGAATCCCATCATTAGTGCGACCTTCAGCATGCCATTTCATATCAGAAGAAGTTTTCGTAGACATAAACAACCTTTGTAACCTAGGAATCAGAGGAAAGTAACGCAATGTTTTGGCATGCTTCTTTTTCCTACTTCGCTTAGTAGATCCACTGGCTCCCTCGTCTTGATTTGGTCTTTCTTTCCATTTCGAAGAACCACACACTTCGCAATTTTCCAGACTTTCCTTACCACTCGTGAAAAGCATACAGTCATTTGGACATGCTGCTATCTTCTCATATCCTAGATCGAGAGAACTTAGGAATTTTTTGATTTTATAGGCTGAGTTTGGAATACAGATTTCAGGAAATGCTTCATTCAACAATTCAAGTAGCATAGTGAAGGACTTAGCAGACCACCCGTTTAAACATTTAATCTGAAATAGTCTGACAATGAATGAGAACTTAGAAAATTTGGTGCAGTCGCGGTACAACGGAGTACTAGCATCTTCAAGTAACTTAGCGAAGGATTCTTGCTGCTTATTATTTTCAGGGGTGGGGCCAGACATTTCCTCGTCCACCCCACCACCAATCTAGTTTGTTTCTGTTGACTCATTGTGAACTTCGGTTGTTGGGTCATTGGTGTGGAAAGGAACATTATGAATCCCCATGGCATCTTGTAACAAAGCATGCATCTCATCGGGAATGCTTAAGTCTTCGTTCACTAAGGGCTCAGCTTCATTTTCTAATACAACCGGACGAACAGGAGCTGCCGTATGATCCTCTCTATGACAAAACCACCTTGTGTACCCTTGAAGAAAACCGTTGACAGCCAAGTGTGTATGTACTACGTCACATGTCCTCAACATACAGTTTGTACAGCGAAGGCATGGACAAAGGATTAGGTTGGGATCACGGGAATGTCGTTTGGCAAAGATAATAAAATCTTTAATACCATCACGGTACTCCTTGGATAATCGTGGTTTACTAATCCAACTTCTATCCATTATATCAATAGCACACAGTCTGAAATTAAAATTTGATATATTAAATAGTAATAACAGTAAAAGGCATTTTGTATATTAAATTTCACCTATTTGAAAACCATCCCTAGCTGCAAATAAATAAACGATATAATCTTTAACTGTAAAATAAAGAAATTGTGGCTCCAAAAAATGTACAAAAAAAAACTACAACTTAACACAATCTACTCTATTCACCAAACCCTAAACGACCTTTTGTGGGAATGATCACAACCACCTTAGTGGTATTTTATCGCACACCCTGTGTTCGAACATAAAAAAAAATCGACTATAGTCTCTCCTGTATTTGGCTTTCCGTTCAAGGAGATGATGATGGTAAAGGGTATTTTGCTGATGAAGAGGAATCGGCCGAATAATGAGCGTGTCGTGCTGTAACTACGGTAACAAGAAGATCTGATGACTCATGAACTATTCTGTTCATCACTACTAATAATCACTTATCTCATAATAATAATAATAATAATAATAATAATAATACTAAACAAAAGAAACAGTAAAAGAAAAATTAAAATGTCTAGTATGTAAGCATATATTTTTCAGAGTGAACCAATTGTTGTACATAGCCGGAGGATTTTGGCATAGAGCTATAACATCCTCAGTTCACAGTGAACCCATTTTGGTCAAAAAAACATGCCAAAATGACAATCAGATGCATGGGATAAGCTTCAATTCATTAACAGTGAAAGAAACTGGGGATGCTATGCAGCATACTTAGATTGGAAGTGAACCCATTTTGTTAAAAAACCATGCCAAGGATTGCAGTCAGGTTACTTTAACAGTATCTGAAAATGAAAAATTTCCCATTATCTGAGCTTATATGTTGCTCTACTACTTCTTCAGCCCAACTAAATCTAAAACCCAATTGTAGCCGCATATCCGGCCGGAGGATTTTGGCATACGTACCTATACCATCCTCAGTTCACAGTGAACCCATTTTGGTAAAAAAACATGCCAAGATGACAATCAGATGCATGAAAATAAGCTTCACTAACAACAAAAAAAGAAAATGGGGATGCTAGCAGCATACTTAGATTGGAAGTTAACCCATTTTGGTATAAAAAACCATGCCAAAGATTGACAATCAGGTTACTTTAACAGTATTTGAAAATGATAAATTTTCCATTATCAGAGCTTATATGTTGCTATACTACTTCTTCAGCCCAACTAAATCTTAAACCCAATTGTTGTGCATATCCGGAGGATTTTGGCATACGTACATATACATACATATACATATACATATATATATATATATATATATATATATATATATATATATATATATATATATAATCCACAAATTCTATCTATTGCCCCCATACCAGATTCAGTGGCAACATATACATATATATATGATATGGCTAAAAATGGGGTTTAATCGGAACCGTCCAAATCGGGCGCGAATCTCGAGACCTGAGGGTAAAACGGTAATTCCACCCACAAAAGGACCAAAACGGATATTGGATCTGCCCTCCTAGGGCCCAATAATCCGCGAATGGATCCACCACCAAGAGGGTGCGGGTCTCGACCCGCTGCGTACCCAATCCATCAAGATAGAGTCAGGGTTCCTGATTAAATACGATCAACGGCCCTGATGGACGTCTATCTTTTCACGGGGGATTAGGGATTAAATCCCTTATCTGATTACAGGGAATATATATTGTCAGATTACCTTCCTCATCTGATTATGGAGGACATTCCTTATCAAATCACGGGGATTACATTCCTAATCCGTTCCCTAAGACGCCTATAAATACCCCCCATCCATCTCCATTAAGAGGTAATCAACTCTTCACCAGTTTTTACGCTCTTTCATAATCTCTTTGATTACTGACTTGAGCGTCGGAGGGTGCGTCGCCGGGATCCCCCCCGGTGTCTCGCACTTTTTGCAGGTGCACGGCAGGAACGACGAACGAGGCCCGACGGAACAGGTACGCAGGTCTTCCTATTCAGTTTCCCCAAGAATCCACAAGTTCTATCTGTTTGCCCCCACACCAAATTTAGCGGCAACAGATTGGCGCCGTCTGTGGGAAACAAACGAATAGAGACCTCTCCCCTTCCCGGTGAACAGGTTTTCTCCTGCCATGCCACCTCGCAAAGTTAGATCTAGGGGCTCCAACCGAGCACCCAACCCTGACCAGCAAGAAGTCCTTCCTGATCCCGCTCAGCAACAAGGGCAACTCCCTCCTACCATAGAAGAGCCGCTCCAACGGAACCCTCCACCTCCTGATCCAATACGAAGACGAGTCCCGTGGTCCGGCGAATTACCGTCGGAGGGATGACATCATGGACCGCCGTCTCAACGAAGTGGAAAAGCTCCTGGGTCAGATAAACCGAGAAGAGGAACTCAGGGGGAGGACCCTACGTCCTAGCCGGCCCCCGTTCTCCCGAACCATAGTGGATGCCCCTGTACCGTTCGGTTTCAAACCTCCCCAATTCGAAAATTACACCGGCGAGACCGATCCAGTTGATCACATCGAAGGCTTTAAGACTTTGATGCTCCTCCACCAAGCTTCCGATGCCCTCCTCTGCAAAACATTCCCCGCGACACTCAAAGGTCCGGCTCGAGAATGGTACTCTCGTCTCGCCCCGGCATCGATATTCTCCTTTGAACAGTTCGAAACCCTCTTCATCACCCACTTTGTCAGCAGCCGAAGGACCGAGAAAACCAGTATCTCACTATTGCACCTCCGTCAGCAAAAGGGGGAAAAACTGAGGGACTACGTGAAGAGGTTCACAGCCGAAGCTAGAACTATTGCCTCCCTCGACCAATCGGTCGCTACCGCAGCATTCCAATCCAACATTCTCAATTCCAACCTCCGCTCCTCCCTTGCCAAGAAACCCCCACATGACTTTTCCGACCTTCTTCTTCGCACCGAAAAGTACATTCGGGCCGAAGAGGCCGAGCAATCCCCCAACTGGGAAGTGCCAGCCTCCGGGCTTAAAAGGAAGGGGGCAGAAGAAGAAGGAGCCAAGAAGCTCCAGAAGGATAATGCCGGCCAGCGCCGACCTCCCCCTAGATTTGAGAAGTTCACTCCCCTCAACGCTAACCTCTCGGCCATCTTCATGGAGGTCGAAAAAGACGGGGTCTTGCCTCCAGCTCCCAAAATGAATACTCCCGCCAAGAGAAGAGATAAAGAGAAATGGTGCCGCTATCACCGGGACCACGGGCATGACACCAACGACTGCCGTGCTCTGAGGAACGAGATCGAAGCCCTTATCCAGAGGGGACAGCTGACGAAGTTTGTAAAAAAGGACCGAGCCGAGCTCCCTCTCCCGCCTCGGGGGGCTAACAAGCGTCCGGAAAGAGAAGAAACGCCAGACTTCGAGGAAGAGCGAGTCCTCCACCTCATCCATGGGGGTCCGATGGGAGGCTCCTCGAACTCCTCCCGAAGAGCATTTATCAGAGAGGTCAATTCAGTCCGAACCACGCCTCCTCCCAAGGGCCTCGGAGTGCCAGTTACCTTCTCCGACGAAGATCTCGAGGGAGTCCGTATCCCGCATTGTGACGCTCTCGTCATCAGCCTCCACATGGCAAATTTCAAAGTGGAGAGGATCTTAGTCGACAACGGCAGCTCCGTCAACATCCTATTCCTCTCCGCTTTCAAAGGCCTAAAGCTCTCCAGAGACAGACTCAAACCCGCCGGTTACACTCTCCATGGGTTCACGGGGGTTCCGGTAACTATAGAAGGGGTGATCACCCTCGATGTAACTGCCGGACAAACCCCTACAACCAGGACGGAGCCAATGGACTTCATGGTAGTGGATGTTCCCGCTGCCTACAACGTCATTTTGGGCAGGCCCGGCCTCGCGGCTCTGGAAGCAGTTCCCTCGGCATATCATCTGAAGATGAAATTTCCCACCCGATCCGGGGTCGGAGAAGTAAGGGGAAATCAGGAGCAGGCCCGGAAATGCTACATGACTTCGACCCTTGGGCCCGTCCTCTCTTTAGAGACCCTGGAAATTCCCCAAGATTCCACAAGACCGACCTCCGAGCCAGCGGACGAACTGGAGGAGGTGCTCTTCTCCGAACAAGAGCCGACCCGCAAGTTCTTCGTAAGCAAGGCCCTCCCGTCCGCCCTATACTCAGATATTGTGGAATGCATCCGAGACAATCAAGACCTCTTCGCATGGTCCGCAGCTGACATGCCCGGTATCTCCGAAGAACTCTTAGTCCACCGCTTGAGTGTTGATCCGGGGTCCAAACCGGTTCAGCAGAAGAGGCGTAAGTTCGCCCCCGAGCGACAGCTCGCTATTAAAGAAGAGGTAGATAAATTGCTGAAGGCCCGATTCATACAGGAGGTAAACTACCCTGAATGGTTATCGAACGTAGTAATGGTGAAGAAGTCCAACGGAACATGGAGAATTTGCATTGATTTCACCGACCTCAACAAAGCCTGTCCCAAAGATCCCTTCCCTCTACCGAGCATCGACACTCTGATTGACGCAACCTCGGGACATGAGCTTCTAAGCTTCATGGACGCTTTCTCGGGTTACAATCAGATAAGGATGTTCCCGCCGGATATCCCAAAGACGTCTTTCGTAACCGACCAAGGCCTTTATTGCTACAGGGTCATGCCATTCGGCCTAAAGAACGCAGGGGCAACATACCAGCGCCTCGTCAATAAAGTTTTTCAGGCTCAGATCGGCAGAAACATGGAAGTGTATGTCGATGACATGCTGGTGAAAAGCATCCGAGGTCTTGATCATGTGACCGACCTCCAAGGAGCATTTGATGTTTTAAGAAGGAACAATATGAGACTCAACCCGAACAAATGTGCGTTCGGTGTCTCATCAGGCAAGTTCCTCGGCTTTATGGTTAGCCAACGAGGAATAGAGGCGAATCCGGAGAAGATCAAGGCCATACTGGACATGGCCCCCCCTAGAAATGTCAAAGAAGTTCAGAGGCTGACTGGTCGCTTAGCCGCCATAGGGCGCTTCCTGTCGAAGTCCGGGGAGAAGTGCCTCCCGTTCTTCAAAGCCCTCAGGGGGGCTAAAGGATTCGAGTGGGGGCAGCAGCAACAAGACTCCTTTGACCAGCTTAAAGCCTACCTCGTCAATCCCCCTCTCCTTAGCAAACCAGTACCCGGCGAACCGCTCTACCTCTACCTCGCGGCTTCCGAACAGACGCTCAGTGCGGTCTTAGTCAGAGAAGAAGAAAGGGCTCAGAAGCCCATATACTACGTCAGCAAGGTGCTCCGGGATGCCGAACTTCGGTACCCGAAAATTGAGAAAATGGCGTATGCCCTGGTAATGGCCGCGAGAAAACTTAGACCCTACTTTCAGTCTCATTCGGTGGTCGTCCTTACCGACCAGCCACTGAAACAGATTCTTCACAAACCCGAGACTTCTGGTCGCCTCATGAAGTGGTCGATCGAGCTGAGCCAGCACGATATAACTTATCGGCCTCGGACTGCAATCAAGGCACAGGCACTGGCCGAATTCATAGTTGAGACTACAATCCCCGAGTCTGGCCAAGCAGCAAAGGGACCCCCCGTCTGGTCGGTCTATGTTGACGGGTCCTCTTGTAATGAGGGTAGCGGGGCAGGAGTCATCCTGGCAGGACCAGATGGCTTCATCCTCCAATACTCACTCCGGATAAATTTCAAAGCCTCGAACAACGAGGCCGAATATGAAGCACTAATAGCCGGGCTTCGAATGGCCCGAAATGCTGGGGCACATCGGCTACAGATCTTCAGTGACTCCCAGTTGATTGTTAACCAGGTCCTCGGCGAGTATGAAGCCCGCGACGATAGGATGGCTAAATACTTGTCCAAAGTAAAGAGCCTCATGGCGCTGTTCGACGAGGCTCTCATCCAAAGGATCCCTCGAGAAGAAAATGCTCAGGCCGACGCCTTATCCAAGTTAGCCTCCTCCTCCCTTCAAGGTCTGGAACAGACCGTTTTGATAGAAGTCCTCCTAAAGCCGAGCATAGAGGACGAAGCGCCAGACTCCGTTGAAGCATTGCCCGTCCTCCTCGAAGACAACTGGATGAAACCCATTGTCGAATTCCTGAGGAACGGACTCCTCCCTGAAGATCTGAGGGAAGCACGAAGAATTAGGGCCCGAGCCGAGCGTTTTACTTTACTCGAAGGCATCTTATACAAACGCTCCTTCACCCAAGCGGATGGTCGACCGTATCTAAGGTGCCTCTCCCCGAGCAAGCCGACTACGCCCTACAGGAGCTCCATGAGGGGATCGGCGGAGCCCATTCTGGATCCAGGGCTCTGGCGCGCAAGGTATTGAACTATGGATATTACTGGCCCACTCTCCTACGGGACGCCGAACGACACGTTCGGCAGTGCAGCTCCTGCCAAAAGTATGCAGACATCCGACGTCTTCTGCAGGCACCGCTGACCTCCCTATCAAGTCCCGTTCCCTTCGCTATGTGGGGGATGGACTTACTGGGACCATTCCCTCCAGCCCCCGGACAGCTAAAGTTCCTAGTCGTGGCAGTCGACTATTTCTCTAAGTGGATAGAAGCCGAGCCCCTGGCTACGATCACCGAACATAGGGTCGTTCAGTTCTTCTGGAAGAATGTGATTTGCCGGTTCGGCGTTCCCCGAGTCATAGTCACAGATAATGGGACACAGTTTACTGGAGCCGCCTTCCGAGCCTTGCGTGAAGACCTTTCCATACAACACCGATTCTCCTCCGTCTCCCATCCCCAGTCGAATGGCCAAGCTGAGAATGCCAACCGACAGATTCTTGCAGGAATCAAGAAGAGGTTAGACAAGTGTTCCAAGGGACTATGGGTCGATCAGCTGCCGAACGTACTCTGGAATCACCGCACCACCAAGCGGACCCCAACAGGCGAGAGCCCATTTAATCTCACCTATGGGGCCGAAGCCATCATCCCCCTAGAAGTCGGGATACCCTCTCCTCGCCTGATCGCTTATGAAGAAGAGCAGAATGCTAGAGAACTCAGAACAAGCCTAGATCTGATAGACGAAATCCGAGAGAGAGCTGCCAATCATTAGATGTTAATAAATGAAGCAGCCGATCATTAGATGTTAATAAATGAAGTTTCTTCATGTTTTCACTACTATTACATCCCTCTGCTTGTAACTCTTTAATGTCACAATGGTTCCGGAGTCCCACACTTGGCTCGATTCTACTTCGCGAGCTCGCTCCTAAGCGAGCTAGAAGTAGCTCGCCATTCGAAAATGCTCCCACAGCCGTTGAATGGTACGGAGTCCAACACTTGGTTCGACCCTACTCCGCAAGCTCGCTCCTAAGCGAGCTAGGGGTAGTTCGCCATTCGAAATTGCTCCTACACCCCTTAAACTGACAATGGTTCCGGAGTCCAACACTTGGCTCGATTCTACTTCGCGAGCTCGCTCCTAAGCGAGCTAGAAGTAGCTCGCCATTCGAAAATGCTCCCACAGCCGTTGAATGGTACGGAGTCCAACACTTGGTTCGACCCTACTCCGCAAGCTCGCTCCTAAGCGAGCTAGGGGTAGTTCGCCATTCGAAATTGCTCCTACACCCCTTAAACTGACAATGGTTCCGAAGTCCAACACTTGGCTCGATTCTACTTCGCGAGCTCGCTCCTAAGCGAGCTAGAAGTAGCTCGCCATTCGAAAATGCTCCCACAGCCGTTGAATGGTACGGAGTCCAACACTTGGTTCGACCCTACTCCGCAAGCTCGCTCCTAAGCGAGCTAGGGGTAGTTCGCCATTCGAAATTGCTCCTACACCCCTTAAACTGACAATGGTTCCGGAGTCCAACACTTGGCTCGATTCTACTTCGCGAGCTCGCTCCTAAGCGAGCTAGAAGTAGCTCGCCATTCGAAAACGCTCCCACAGCCGTTGAATGGTACGGAGTCCAACACTTGGTTCGAACCTACTCCGCAAGCTCGCTCCGAAGCAAGCTAGGGTAGTTCGCCATTCGAAATTGCTCCTACACCCCTTAAACCGACAATGGTTCCGGAGTCCGCCAAACGAGCTAGGGACAGCACACCGTCCCAAAAAACGCTCCGACGACGTTAACCTAATCAAGCAAGTGCACAACTCGGCTCGACGTTACTTCGCGACTCCACTCATGATCGACCTAAAAGAAGCTCGCCATTCGGAGTTCGACAGTCCAGAAGTTACCCCATGACAGACAACATTCGCAGCAATAAAACACGCAAGTTCGACAATAACGCATTTATTAATGAAACAGATGTGATACAAAGGCAAACACAAACAGGAGCACGACTCAACAAGGGTATTTACAATACCGACCCGTCACACTTAGCGAAAAGCAAAAAAAAAAAAAAAAAAGAGAGAGCAAAGAACGCGCGGAACCGACCACTTCAGCGCTTCTTCGGAGCTGGAGCATTCCGCTTCAAGGACACTCGAGAGTGACGACGCTTGTCCCCGGAGCGCGACCCCAAGCCGGCAAACTGGGACGTATCTTCGGCACCGCTCCTGGCAGCTACGCCGACAGACGCCCCGCTCGAGGAGATTGCCACCGAGCTCTGCGCGTCCCCCGGGCTTGGTTGGCCGATCCGCTGACGGGTCGCCATCTCATAGAAAGTAATGCCCCGCTCACTCTCAGCACGAGTGCATGACGTGCTTCGAACGTTGATCGGCCCTGAATGTGGTTTCAGACGAGCCACTTCCGCCTCCAACTCTGAGATCCTGTCCCGCAACGAGTCGTCTTTAACGTCGACTTCGAAACGTGGGGGTATCGCGGAGTCCGGCACTCCAGATCGACTAGCGACGAGGCGCCGAAGGTGGGTGACTTCGATGCTTTTATCCACCGTCGCCCTCTTGAGCGCTTCGACTTCAGCAGTCAACTCGACTCGTTCAGTCGTCAACTTGGCCACCTCGGCCGTTAGCCCCTCGCCCTCACTCCGGAGCTTCGCCTCTACGGACTGCAGATGCTGTATCTCGGAAAGCAACTCGTCCTTCTCCGCTGTTATTTTGGACAAATTATGACGAATGCACTGAACACGAATCTCATTACTGAAATCAGTGGGCAAGTGTTCACCTTCGGGTATGAGCTCGGCGATTCGGCTTTCCAAACGACGAATCTCGATATCACGCCGGCCAAGGACGAGCTGGAGATGCTTCCTCTCGCTCTCGGCTCGGCGCAATCCGAGCTCGACCTCATAAAGTTTCTCCCTACACCTAGCCAGACACAGCCTCGTCGCCCCTAGGCCAGCTTCGGCTTTAACCTCTTCGTCCGGGCCGGAAAGCTCGACGTCTTGGGGGATCACCATAAGCTGCAAAGAAATCGGAGCAATCAGCGAAAACGTTGAGCGTGGCCGAAGCACCGCACTTGGAAAAATTTTCATCTCTAAAAACAAAGTTTGACGGTTCGGCAAAAGAGGGGGCATAAAACAGAAATTTTCGAGCACCAACACTTGCAAAAATTTTGATTTCATTTACGTCAAAAGAAGCTGTGGCCAGTCCGCTATTAGGCATTACAAAGTTCGATAAAAAAAAAAGAGAAAAAGAGCAGAAACAGCCAAAAACAATAAAACGAGAGGCGGATTCAGTGCTCGACCTCTTTCCCCGGGCGACGAGGCGGAGTAGGGGTCGACTTCGCCGAAGGAGACGCCGCCGCCAGTGGAGTGGCCGTGACGCTCGGGACCTCGCCAGTAATCCCGGCATCGGCATCAGCGCCGTCCTCCTCCTCCTCCTCCTCTTCCCCTTCGGACTCGGGGTCGAAGCCCTCGACATGTCCGGGGAAGAGTCGCCATCCCGAGACATCCACCCCGGGGTACGCCTCTCGCACCCGGTCGAGGGTAGTGGCGAAGGCCTTCGCCATGTTCTGCGCGAGGTACCCCTGGGCCTTCTTCAAGGTGGCGTCCTCCACCTCCTTCACAGCCGCCGCCTGCTTCGCCTCGGCCTCGGCCAACTGATGGGCCGACCCCTCCTTCTCCCGACGCAGCTCGTCCTCCAGCCTCTTCACTTCGGCCTCGAGGTGCTGGATCCTCGCAGACCGGCCTTCATGCTCGACTCGGAGCTTGTCGAGCTGGTTCGACATCCGAGCCTTCTCGTTCCGAGCCTGGTCGGACTCTTGCTTCAGCTCCTTCTCGAGGGCGGTCAGCCGTTCGGTGAGGTGACCGAAGTGGACGACGATCTGCAAGGGAAAGAGGAAGAACTCAGAGAGTTAGAAAAATTTTGTGATTCAAGATGAAACGAATGAAGGGAACTCGGAACTTACCGATACCGCCGAACGAGCGATCTCGATCACATCGTCGCCCTGCCTCCCCGCGTCCATGGCAGCGCGGTCCTTCGGGGTGGCGAGATGCTTGACGGCCTGCATGCTCGCCAACGAGTTCCCGAGGAACCCATCGTGCCTCCGGACCTGCCAGTCCGGAATGTGGATCCGCTTGTGCTCCTCCGTCAGGAGCTCCTCGCCTGCCACGGTCAACGGCGGGGTCGGCATGGCGAGGGCGGCGGCGATGGGGAACTCGCCCGCAGATGCTGGAGCCGAGGTCGACACCACGGCGACGACCGGGTCGTCGGCAATCTCCACCGCCTGGACGGGGCCCTCGATCCTCGGCGCCTTTGAGGATGAGGGCAGCTTCGACGCTACCCTCTTGCGCTTCCTCGGCGCCTTACTGGCGAGTCCTGCCCTGAGCGCCAACACCGCCTCGTAGTCCATAGATTCTACATCAAAAGAAAAAAAAAAATTTTTAGCACAAAAGAAGAACAAGGCAGCAAGTACGGGAAAAAAAAAAGAACTTGGCGAAAAGCCGCGTACTAGGATCTACGCGGCCGAGCCCTCCCCTGTAAAGAACGTCCTCCGTCAACTCCTTCCAGTCGTACTTCGGCCGGTCGAGAAGGGTCCGAACCGCCCCTTCTTCTTCTACTGAGAGTCTCGGCAGCGCCGTCGCCCTCTTGGTCACCCCTTCTGCCCAATTGGTGGGGATCGGCCAGGCCTCTCGACTCCGCACGATGACCCACTTCTCTCGCCAGTGCTTGATAGAGTCCGGGCAAACCACGAGCCTGCCGCCGTGCCTCGGAGTCAGATAATACCGGTACTCCGACTTGTTCCCTTGGTGGAGCCGGTATATCGTCCGAAGCACGTTCAGCTGCGGTTCGATCCCCGCGGCCTGGCAATGGAGAACGAAGCCATTAATCACTCGCCACGCGTTCGGCATGAGCTGAATAGGGCAGACCCCGTACCAGCTCACCACGGTAATTGCGAACGCGTGGAGAGGTAGCCGGGCACCGGCGATAAAGGCATCAACCGGCCAGCAACACATGGTCACTGGCAGCGGCGAATTGGCCCTAACCCCGGGGCCCGGCAGCATGATTTCGTACTCCTCCGGGATGAAAAAAGCGTCCCGGATCGCCACCAACTCCTCCTCGCACAGGATCGACGCCGCATCGTCCGCCTCCGTCGTCTCCCTCGCTTCATTCTCCTCGAAGGTCCTCTCCCTCCCATGGATGATTCGTTCGGCCTGGTCCTTCGGGAGCTCCCGGACCCTGTGTAGTCCTGTCAGCGGACCCGGCAGCTGTCCGAACTCTCCCATCCTCTTCGGATCCTCGACAATCGAATCCTTGCCGAACACCTTGCCCTTTGTTGGAGTCGGAGTCGAGGCTTCGGCGCCTATAGGGGAGGACTCGGACCCAGAGACTTCATCTGAGACAGAAGCTACAGACATAGTTTATAAATTACCTCGAGAGAAAGAGCTGCCGAAAAGCTTCGCCTGAGCTAACGCCGGTGCCGGAAAAACTTGCCTGAAACACTAGAGAACGCCTGAACAAATGAGAGGAGAAGTGAGAAATGAGGGGGGGGTGAGGATTTATAGAAGGGGGGCACGCCCCACGAGGCTAATGGGCTTGTACGACCGGCCCATCTAAACCAAGCGGCGGAGCGATCCCAATCGTCACCTCGTTAACCGCAGCGAATCATGAGATGCATTTAATGCTATCCCATCTGATGGAATCCCAGAGGTCACAGCATTTAATGGGCGTCCCATCTGTCAGGGTTGTCAGAATTGTCAGAATTGTCAGACGTTCAAATGGCGCACAGAAGAGACAAACTCACATAAACGACAAGTCTGCATGCTCGGCACCCACTGCCGAGCATTCGTGACACCGACCCTGTTATAGGGGAAAAAGTCACGCTCGGCACCCACTGCCGAGCATTCGTGACACCGACCCTGTTATAGGGGAAAAAGTCACGCTCGGCACCCACTGCCGAGCATTCGTGACACCGACCCTGTTATAGGGGAAAAAGTCACGCTCGGCACCCACTGCCGAGCATTCGTGACACCGACCCTGTTATAGGGGAAAAAGTCACGCTCGGCACCCACTGCCGAGCATTCGTGACACCGACCCTGTTATAGGGAAAAAGGTCACGCTCGGCACCCACTGCCGAACATTCGTGACACCGACCCTGTTATAGGGAAAAAAGTCACGCTCGGCACCCACTGCCGAGCATTCGTGACACCGACCCTGTTATAGGGGAAAAAGTCACGCTCGGCACCCACTGCCGAGCATTCGTGACACCGACCCTGTTATAGGGGAAAAAGTCACGCTCGGCACCCACTGCCGAGCGTTCGTGACACCGACCCTGTTATAGGAGAAAAAGTCACGCTCGGCACCCACTGCCGAGCGTTCATGGCACCGACCCTGTTATAGGGGAAAAAGTCACGCTCGGCACCCACTGCCGAGCATTCGTGACACCGACCCTGTTATAGGGGAAAAAGTCACGCTCGGCACCCACTGCCGAGCATTCGTGACACCGACCTTGTTATAGGGGAAAAAGTCACGCTCGGCACCCACTGCCGAGCATTCGTGACACCGACCCTGTTATAGGGGAAAAAGTCACGCTCGGCACCCACTGCCGAGCATTCGTGACACCGACCCTGTTATAGGGAAAAAGTCACGTTCGGCACCGCTGCCGAGCGTTCATGGTACCGACCCTGTTATATGGAAAAAAAAAACAGGTCCGGCACCGCTGCCGAGCATTCGTGACACCGACCCTGTTATAGGGAAAAAGTCACGTTCGGCACCGCTGCCGAGCGTTCATGGCACCGACCCTGTTATATGGAAAAAAACAGGTTCGGCACCGCTGCCGAGCGTTCGTGGCACCGACCCTCTTATAGGGAAAAAACCGGTTCGGCACCGCTGCCGAGCGTTCGTGGCACCGACCCTGTTATATGGAAAAAACAGGTTCGGCACCGCTGCCGAGCGTTCGTGGCACCGACCCTCTTATAGGGAAAAAACCGGTTCGGCACCGCTGCCGAGCGTTCGTGGCACCGACCCTCTTATAGGGAAAAAACCGGTTCGGCACCGCTGCCGAGCGTTCGCGGCACCGACCCTCTTATAGGGAAAAAACCGGTTCGGCACCGCTGCCGAGCGTTCGCGGCACCGACCCTCTTATAGGGGAAAGACAAGTTCGGCGGACCGCCGAACTCGCTCCTGACGCTCGCAGTCCTGCCGAACTCACTTCCCTCTCTGGAAAAGCTCGCCGAACCGCATATGGACCTCGGCCCCTTCGCCAGCGAACTCTAGGGGGGTCTAAAGCGTGCTCCAAGTATACAAGACCACCGAATGACGAATTGACACTTTGCGAAGTTAATAAGATATCCCTGCAAGAATACCACATGACCATCAGAGTTCAGGAGCGACTCAGAGTTCAATCCGCTTGAAGAATCACCAAACTACCTCCTTCAAGATTCAAAACCTTCCGTTTGGGCCCCGATACAACTCCACCAGCCATTAAAAAACTGCTAAACTACTCCTCAAAGGCCGATCAAGCTCAGCCTTTAGGAGTGGGGGGCTCGTGATATGGCTAAAAATGGGGCTTAATCGGAACCGTCCAAATCGGGCGCGAATCTCGAGACCTGAGGGTAAAACGGTAATTCCACCCACAAAAGGACCAAAACGGATATTGGATCTGCCCTCCTAGGGCCCAATAATCCGCGAATGGATCCACCACCAAGAGGGTGCGGGTCTCGACCCGCTGCGTACCCAATCCATCAAGATAGAGTCAGGGTTCCTGATTAAATACGATCAACGGCCCTGATGGACGTCTATCTTTTCACGGGGGATTAGGGATTAAATCCCTTATCTGATTACAGGGAATATATATTGTCAGATTACCTTCCTCATCTGATTATGGAGGACATTCCTTATCAAATCACGGGGATTACATTCCTAATCCGTTCCCTAAGACGCCTATAAATACCCCCCATCCATCTCCATTAAGAGGTAATCAACTCTTCACCAGTTTTTACGCTCTTTCATAATCTCTTTGATTACTGACTTGAGCGTCGGAGGGTGCGTCGCCGGGATCCCCCCCGGTGTCTCGCACTTTTTGCAGGTGCACGGCAGGAACGACGAACGAGGCCCGACGGAACAGGTACGCAGGTTTTCCTATTCAGTTTCCCCAAGAATCCACAAGTTCTATCTGTTTGCCCCCACACCAAATTTAGCGGCAACAATATATATATATATATATATATATATATATATATATATATATATATATATATATATGTTGCCACTGAATCTGGTATGGGGGCAATAGATAGAATTTGTGGATTCTTGAGAAAAACAAACAAGGCAAATCTGTTGACCTGTTGACCTTCACCAAATTGTTGACCAATTTCTTGTTGCTACCGCGAACCTGCAAAAAGTGCGAAACACCGGGATGGATCCCGGCGACGCACCCTCCGACGCTCTTTTCAGTACTCAGAATGATTAAGAAAGAGCTTTTATGGGAAAAAGATTGATTTCCTTGTTACGGTGGGAAAAGAAGGGTTTTGATAGTTGCCTTAGGGATCTGTTTTGAGATAAGAACAAATCTCTACTTCCCGGTGCAGTTGGATAGAAGTGGTTAAAACCACCTTTTAGGGATAATTATGAATCTGAATTCTTCTTTATCCTTCTGAACTGGTTTGTAACAGATCCAAACCCGTACCCAGTAAGGCAGATCCGTTCATGGGTTATTGGTCTTTGAAGAAAGACCCATTTTCCATTTCAGACTTGTTTGTAGGTAAAATTACCGTTTTGTCCCTAAGCTTTAAGATTCGCATCCGATTTGAACGGTTCCGATTTAATCCAATTTTTTGCCATATCACGAGCTCCACTCCTGAAGACTGAGTTTAACAGCCTTTGAGGAGTAGTGTGTTGTTCTAATGGCGTACGAGATTTTATAGGAGTTCTCGGGGGAGTTGGATCTAGATCGGGGTGTAACGGTATTATTCTGGGCTTGTAAAATATCCAAAATTATTCTCAGATTTTTCTGAATTTTTTGTCATTTTTTCAGATTTTTTTGAATTTTTAATCATTTTTTTGATTTTTTTATTCAATTTTCGAATTAAATAATTAATTACTGAAAATTTTAATTAATTATTCTAATTTAATAATTATTAATTTTAGAATTTAAAAATTATCTTCCGAATTAATAATTATTTTTTGAATTTTTTAATTAAATTTTTCGATTTTTAATTAATTTTTTGGATATTTTAAATAATTAATTCAATTAAATATTACCTTGACACGTGGCACAATCCTGTGCGTTGATCATGATCAGACGAGCGCGCATCTCAAAGAGGTAGATTTTTTCCTATAACCAGCTCGGAAACACGTTTGTTCGCCACCGCCCGAACGAAACGCTCGCCAGCCAACCACGACATGCCACGTGGCCGGTCAACATTGACCGTCACGTGGCAGCCTTTTTTTTTCGCCTGTGCCTCTTCTTTCTTCTCCCGTGTTCGACACCTTCGCCCATTCGATGTTCTTCGACTTCACCTTCTTGTCTTCTCGACGTCCACCTCCACATCGACGAGCCCCCATCGCCGGCGAAAGCGAAGGCGCCAGATATGGAGCTCAACGACGGCTGAGGGGAGGAGAAGAGCTCGTCGAGGAGGTGGTGGAGTGCTTCGGCGATCGGTTAGGGGAGCTCGACGATGGGGGAGAGCTGGCAATCATTTTTCCCCCTAAAATGATCGAAAACACGTCAGTGCGGCAAGGTCGGCGAGCGCGCATCGAGCACGGCGAGCAAGCTGCAGCGATTATTTGCTGTGTTATCCCCTAAAACGATCAGAAACGCATCTGTGCGGCAACGGCGGCGAACGCGCGCCGAGAAAGTTGTGGTGATCGTTTGGTGAGGGCTCGATGAAGCTTTGCGAGGAGGGAACATTCGGTGATGGGTTTCTCGAACTCGGAGGTGGTGAAGTAGTCTCCTCGACATTGGAGGTGAGCTCAAGGGTGTCGAGGATGATGATGGAGCTCTATTTTGGAGGTGTGGAGCTCGGCTCGTGATATGGGGAGCTCGACTGTTGAGTTCGACGAAGTGGAGAGCGTAGCTTGACGGCGATGGAGGAGAATGGAGTTCAGCGTCGTGGGAGCTTGGCGAGGAAAGTGCTTGGCAATGGAGCCGAGGTCGGAGCTTGATGTCGATGGAGGTGCACGACGCTGAAGTTGGGTGGAGCACTACAGGCCACGGGTTCGTCCATTTGGAGCTTGAGGAGCAGTTAAGGTAGAGATCGATAGTGGGATGAGTCTGGCAGTGGTCTCGGCGACGATCAAGGGGAGCTCGTTGTCATGGAGCTCGGTGCCATAGCAACGCTCAGCGAGGTTGGCGAGCATAGAGAGGAGGGAGCTCGCCAGTGGTGGAGTTTTGGCGAGGAGATGGTCAGTGGACGACCAAGCTCGATATGTTGAGAAAGAGGTGAAGCTTCGGCGATCGCTCGCTGCGAGCTCGGCGACGAATGTGGCAAGCTTGGCGAAGGGTCAAGCTCGACGTCGATGGAGGGGCTCGATGCCAAAGTGCTCGCTAGAGCTTTGCTTGAGCTCGGTGAGGAGTTGAGGTGGAGCTCGTCGGTGAGTAGCTTGGCGAGTTCGCTGATGGAGGAGCTTGCCGATGGAGGGCCTCGACGGTTGAGGGCGGAGCTCGTCCATGGAGATCGGCGAGGGGCGCAGCGGAGATGGAGTCGAGGAGGGAGGAGTTCGGAGCTTCGAAGAAAGAGGAGAGCATGGCGTCGTGGGCTTTTTGGCAGGAAGTCTGAAGGATAAGAAGAAAAGTGAGAGGAGGGTTGCGGATCCTTAATGGGTCCGACCCGTTAACCCGTTAGTTCACTCCTTTTTGTTTGTTTGTTTGGCGGATTTGGGCTGTGGATCTAGAACTGAGCGCGGATTTTAAGGAGAATTTTTTCTCATTTTTTTGTTCAGGAATAGCTCTGTTCGGCGACTGCGGCGAGTTTGGCAAACGAAATGTCGAACTTGGAAGATGTTGACTGGTCAACGCAATTTTGGGTGTTTTCAGCTCGGAAACACGTCTGTTCAACATCTGCGGCGAGCTTGGTGAACGAAGTGGCGAGCTTGGCAAACGAAATGGCGAGCTTGGCGAACAAAATGTCGAACTCGGAAGGCGTTGATTGGTCAACGCAATTTTGGGTATTTTCAGCTCGGAAACACGTCTGTTTGACATCTGCCGCGAGCTTGGCAAACTAAGTGGTGAGCTTGGCGAACGAAATGGCGAGCTTGGCGAATGAAATGTCGAACTCGAAAGGCGTTGATTGGTCAACACAATTTTGGGTGTTTTCAGCCTGGAAACACGTCTGTTCGACATCTGCGGCGAGCTTGGCGAACGAAATGGCGAGCTTGGCAAATGAAGTGGCAAGCTTGGTGAACGAAATGGCAAGCTTGGCGAACGAAATGTCAAACTCGAAAGGCGTTGATTGGTTAACGCAATTTTGGGTGTTTTCATCTCGGAAACACGTCTGTTTGACAATTGTGGCGAGCTAGGCGAACGAAGTGGCGAGCTTGGCGAACGAAATGTCAAACTTGGAAGACATTGACTGGTTAACGTAATTTTGGGTGTTTTCATCTCGGAAACACATCTGTTCGACAACTGCGGCGAGCTTGGCAAACGAAGTGGCGAGCTTGGCGAACGAAATGTCGAACTTAGAAGATGTTGACTGGTCAACGCAATTTTGGGTGTTTTCAGCTCGGAAACACGTTTGTTCGTCAACTGCGGCGAGCTTGGCGAGCAAAGTGGCGAGCTTGGCGAATGAAGTGGTGAGCTTGGCGAACGAAATGTCGAACTCGGAAGGCGTTGATTGGTCAACGCAATTTTGGGTGTTTTCAGCTCAGAAGCACGTCTAACTGCGGCGAGCTTGGCGAACGAAATGTCGAACTTAGAAGACGTTGACTGGTCAACGCAATTTTGGGTGTTTTCAGCTCGGAACACGTCTGTTCATCAACCGCGGTGAGTTTGGCAAACAAAGTGGCGAGCTTGGCGGACAAAATGTCAAACTCGGAAGGCGTTGACTGGTCAACGCAATTTTGGGTGTTTTCAGCTCGGAAACACGTCTGTTCGACAACTGCGGCGAGCTTGGTGAGCGGTTGTGTTGTAACTCACTTTCCCGGGGCTACGGAGGTCAGATCGGGGCGTGTGACCCCTTGTTTTGAAGCTGACTTAAATATCTACAACCTCTCTTTAGTGATAAGTTGAGGAATCATAATTCTTCATGGTCAAAATGGTCCCGCAACATACTTATCTTCATGAAGTTGAGAAGTGCTTTGTATGGCTCTTGGGAAGATTCATTCTTGGAGAAGAGCTTAAGGAGCAACTCTAGGAGAGAGTTTTAGCTCTGAACTTGCTGAGAAGAGGTCCTCTCTGGAGGCGAGCGGAGCGGAGAGCTTGGCTCTAGGAGAGAGTCATCTGGGAGACAAGTTTGCTGAGCAACTCTAGGAGAAAGTTGTGCTCTGAACTCGTTGAGAAGAGGTCCTCTCTGGAGGCGAGCGGAGCGAAGAGCTTGGCTCTAAGAAAGAGCCATCTGGGAGACAAGTTTGAGGAGAAACTCTAGGAGAGAGTTGTGCTCCGAACTCGTTTAGAAGAGGTCCGCTCTGGAGGCGAGCGGAGCGGAGAGCATGGCTCTAGGAGAGAGCCGTCTTGAGGGACAAATTTGAGGAGCAACTCTAAGAGAAAGTTGTGCTCCAAACTCGTTGAGAAGAGGTCTGCTCTGGAGGCGAGCGGAGTGGAGAGCTAGGAGAGAGCTATCAGGGAGACAAGTTTGAGGATCAACTCTAGGAGAGAGTTGTGCTCTGAACTCGTTGAGAAGAGGTCCACTCTGGAGGCGAGCGGAGCGGAGAGCATGGCCCTAGGAGAGAGCCATCTTGGGGGACAGTTTGAGTAGCAACTCTGGGGGAGAGTTTTAGCTCTGAACTTGCCGAGGAGAGGGCCGCTTGGGAGGCGAGCGGAGCGAAAAGCTTCACCAGGCTCTAGGAGACAGTTGGGCATCGAACTTGTCGTTTGAGCCCGACAAGTTTGTAGAAGCGGCCCGAAGAGGGGGTTGGTGCTGACCTACCGTTTGGACCTGGTAGGCTAGTAAAAGCAATGTTCGGATGGAGTTGGCCTCCAAACTTGCTGTTTGAGCCCAACACGCTAGTAGAGGCAACTCAACGAGTGAGTTGGGTACCATATCAGATTCTTGAAGGTGAACAAGTTGCGGGAGATCCTCTAGGACGAGCTGGGCTCCAACACCCTTACATGGAGTGAAGGAGTTGCTGGTTTGGCTCGGGAGAGGAACTGAGCACAGAGCTCACTGATGAGGATTGTCGAGCCGTACGAGCAGCTACAAAGGTGAATCAGGCCTTGGGGATAGCCCTAAAAAAGAGTCAGTGTTCGAACCTGCTTGTTGGAATCAACCAATTTCGGGAGTAGTTCGAATGGTCGTGTCGAGCCCTGAACCCACATACTTGTAAGTTGTGAGGGCGATTTCGAGCAATGATTGTGAACTCCGAACCGGGTTTTTTTCCTTCTTTTTTTTGTTTTTAAAAAAAAAAGATTTATCAACGGTTGTGGGAGCAATTTCGAATGGTGAGCTGCCCCGCACTTGCTTATTTGCGAGCGACTAAGGCAACGTCGAACCAAGTGCTGGACTCCGAACTCATCGTTGGGATGTTTCAACTAGTTGCGGGAGCAATTCCGAATGGTGAACCACTTCGTACTCACTTGTAAGCGAGTAGTTGAAGCAGAATTGAACCAAGTATTGGACTCCAAACTTGTTGTTAGAGGGGGTTAACGAGTTGCAGGAGCAATTTCGAATGGTGAGCTGCCCCGTACTTGCGTGTTTGTGAGCGGCTAAGGCAACGTCGAACCAAGTGCTGAACTCCGAACTCGTTTTTTGAGCTTAGTAAGTTGTGGGAGCAGCCATGTAGGAGAAACTGGACTCTGAACTCACCATTTAACGAGTCGTAGTTGTGACTCGAAGAGATAGAGATGAAGCAAGAACAATAATTTTCAATGAAAAAATGCAAAGTATTATTGAGATAAACTAAGTGGCCGCTTCAATAGGACGAGCCATTATTACATATTTCTTGGCCGTGTTGCAAACATCGGCTTATTGAAAACCGAGAACCTACTTTTACGATAGGGTGAAGGCCTCTTGGGAAGAGTTGGGTTCTCCCCCAATAGGACTTCCTTGGATGAGGTGGAAGACAGCCCCAGGTTCTGAATCATGGAACTCGGCGGACGTCTCTCTTCGCTCATAGGTTCCTCGGGGTGGAAGGTCGGCCCCGTCTCTTCGGACGAACATGTCCAGGTATCCCCGCTGTATGAGCTCTTCGTTCTCCTCTTTGAGAGCCCGACAATCATCTATGTCGTGGCCATGGTCCCTATGAAAGTGGCACCACTTATCCCTGTTTCTTTTCTTGCCAGGGGTATTCATTCTAGGAGGAGCACGGAGTAGCCCTTCTTTGTCCACCTCCATAAGGACTGTTGATATACTAGCATTGAGGGGGGTGAACTTCTGAATATAAGAACTTCTGAATATAGCTCGTCTTCTCGGTGTGGCGACTGCTCACGAAATGCATGAGGAAAAGAGCCTCGAACCGGTCGAACGAGAAGATGGAGGCCGGAGCGAGGCGAGAGTACCATTCTCTCGCAGGCCCCTTCAGCGTAGCAGGAAAGGTCTTGCAAAGGAGCGCATCCGAAGCCTGGTGGATCATCATAAGAGTTTTAAAACTCTCGATGTGGTCGGTGGGGTTCGACTCCCCATTGTATGACTCTAAGTTAGGGGGCTTAAAGTTTTGCGGGACCGGGGCTTCCATGATGGCTCGGGAGAACGGGGGCCTGCTCGGGCAGAAATTCTTTGCCCGTTGTTCCTCTTCTCTGTCAAGTCGTCCAAGGCGCCTCTCCATCTTATGTAGACGGCGGTAGACCGAGTCTTCCCTTCGGTCATATCTTGTCGATCCCCTAGACTCTTTCCCATGCGATAGGGGACTAGGAGTGCGGTGGTTACGGCTTGGGGCAGGTTCAGGACTAGGTGCCCGTTGCTCATGGTTGGGAGCGGCGTTGAGGGCCCGCAGAACGGCCTCTTGAAAATCTTGGAGCTCCGCATTTATGACTGGTGCCTCTCCAGCTTGGCGGTCCCTATGTGTGGCTCGGCTTACTGGAGAATGAGTTCTCTGCCGATGACGCTGAGGGAACTTTCTTCGCCTCCTCGGGGGAGGGGATCTTCTGGTCCTCGATCGGCGGGGGGTCCGGACTCTTGAGACCCCTCGGTGCTTAGGTTGATGGACTCTCCCAAGGGCTCGCCATCCTTTCAGGCGAGTTCGGAGGTCGACCCCCTTTTGGTGGTCGGCAATCACTTGACGAAGATCCCCCTCGGGAGGACTTTGAGAAGCCATAGAGCCAACTAGAGGATTATGGATCGCGACATGGTCTTGAAGAGGATGTTGCTTTGGATGACTCCCACTAGCCCCCCTGGTCAGCCCCCCGAGACCTTGGAGAGGCCTATTGAGGAGGCCTTCAGTTGGAGGAGGGGGAGGAGGAAGAGAAGTGGTTCTTCGGCTGGAGACCGCTGCCTTCGCCTTCTCTTTTGGATACATGGTTGGAGCTGGTCTTAACTAGTGGAAGAGGCTGGATTGCTATTCGATATTTCCCACAGACGGTGCTAATCTGTTGCCGCTGAAACTGGTGTGGGGGCAATAGATAAAATTTGTGGATTCTTGATAAAAATGAATAAGGCAAACCTGTTGACCTTCACCAAATTATTGACCAGTTTCTTACTGCTACCGCGAACCTGCAAAAAGTGCGAAACACCGGGATGGATCCCGGCGACGCACCCTCCGACGCTCTTGTCAGTAATCAGAATGATTAAGAAAGAGCTTTTACTGGAAAAAGATTGATTACCTTGCAACGGTGGGAGGAGAGGGGTTTTCATAGTCGCCTTAGGGATCCGTTTCGATATAAGAACAAACCTCTACTTCCCGGTGTGGTTGGATAGAATTGGTTAAAACCACCTTTTAGGGATAATTATGAATCTGAATTCTTCTTTATCCTTCTGAACTGGTTTGTAATAGATCCAAACCCGTACCCAGTAAGGCAGACCCGTTCATGGGTTATTGGGCTTTGAAGAAAGACCCAGTTCCCATTTCAGACCCGTTTGTAGGTGAAATTACCGTTTCCCCCCTGAGCTTTAAGATTCGGGCCCGATTTGAACGGTCCCAATTTAATCTTATTTTTAGCCATACACACACACACACACACACACACTTACACACACACACACAGTTATGGAAACATGGAGTTTTATACCCCAATTTATAATTATTTTTCAGCATATACTAATAAAAACATAGACTTTTATTTAAAACTAATTATTGTCATACTATTCAAACTTAAGCTATATAATTGTTGATTTACTGTTTACAAGGCTTTTCATATACTTTATCGTTCTGAAGACATGCCGTAGGCATGTGCCTACGGAAAAATCTAGTACATAAACAATACTTGATTATGTTCATTTTGCATAATTTAGAGTTTTTTAAAAAAAAATTAAAATAACACCGTAGCCATATATATCTATACTTTACCCAACTATATGCTGTAAGACTAGTATTTTAAAAGCAGAATGAGTTGTAAGCGCATCCACAGTCGTTCGATGTAAAAAATGGCGAAATGCATATTTCGGCAATCCATTTTGACGAAACGCTGCAGTCGTCGAATGACAAAAAATGTATAAATTCGTTGAAAAAGAAACAGCTGTCATTAAAAAATTATTTATATAGTCAGAAACTGAGAAAATATTAATAAAATATACGGGACGATTTTTCGTCCCAAAAAGGAAAAAAATTTGCAAAATGAATGTTTCGTTCGAGTTTTAAGGAGGTTCTTTTGCAAAAAAATGCAAAAACATTTACAAAATTGCAAAAACATTTAAAAAATCTCAAAAAACAATTTATAAATTTGCAAAATTTTTTAAATAATTGCATACAGTAACCAATGATGATAATTTGCAAAAAGAATTAAGCAAATGTGACCAATGGCCTGGACGAAACATCATATATGCATATTTTTGTGGGTTATTTTATAAGTTTTTTAATTTTTTTTAATGTTTCGTCGGATTATTTAAAAATATAATTAAATAATCTAGATGTTTCGTCTGCTATAATATGCATTTTGCTATTTCGAATGCTATTTTTTCCCTTTCTACTGTAGTCGAATTGTCAAAAATGGCAAAATAGCTTACGACGGTGTGCGCTACAGTACACAAAAAATAAAAAAAATCATAAACAAGCAAACGAGCTGTGGATGCTCTAAGGGATGTTCAACTTCACAATTACTGCATATGGATACTCTAGTATAAGTACAAAAGTAAACTTGGCACCTAGCAAAATTTTTTTTTTTATGGAACGGATAGAGCCCGAAGGCTCCAGCCAAAGGCACCTAGCAAAATTTGAACTTCAAATTTTTTTTGTATTGCTGAAACATTTGCTAATTAATTAGTGCTCAAAGAATTTTCAACTCTAATACACCTCCCGAAGGATAATGAACATAAGCAGTGAAATGTTTAACCCTGAGAAAGAGGAATTTTGTTTTTCCATTCTGACAAACTTTTTAAAATATTGATCAAACTGACAAACTTTCACAATTATTTACACAACTGCCCTAGTTTTGGATACGTAAGCATAAAACGTTGTTGACAACAACAATATAATTTAATTCTATGCCATTGTTGCCAATAGGAACATCTGTAAAAAAAAAAATTACATCCGCTTTCTGGAGTAACGACATAAGTATATTTTCTACTTATTCGTGAACTCTCTGACTTGGTAAAAAATTGTAAGTGTGAAAATATCTTATAACTGATACTGCTATCCCCAACAACGGCATCAAAATACCTGATGCTGTTATTGTAAATAGCAGCAACAGTTCAACGAATATTTCAAATTTTTTATTCTCGTTAAAAAGGTCTGAAATTAAAATTTGAAATCTTCTTTGAACTGTTGCAGCTATTTACATTAACGACATAATTTATTTCGATGTCATTGTTGGCGATAGCGACATCAGTTATAAGATGTTTCCACACTTATATTTTTTTTCGAGTCAGGGAGTTCACGAATGAGTAGGAAATGTATATATGCCGTCAGGACCGGCCCCCACCTTGGGGCAGGTGAGGCGGCCGCCTCAGATCCCCAAATTTTTACACTTTTAGGGGCTCTCAAAATTGTATTCCACTTGTAAATATAGACACGTATTTTGAGCGTAAAATTTATATTGTAATTAGGGGCCCCAAAAAATAATTATTTGGGCCTTTTTCCTTGGGCCTAGGGTTGGCATGCGGGTCGAACGGGCTGGACCCGCCCGGATTCGACGTTGACTTGGGCGGGTTCGGGCCGGTTTGGTGACTTAACCGGGCCGGGCCAGGCCGGGCTGAAAGGTGGCTAAGGCGATCCGTCCAACCTGTGAACCCTTTCGGGTCCAACCCGGGTCCGGTCGGGTCGACCTGCGGGTTGGCCCGTTTAGATAGATAGGTTTTTTTTAAATTTTTTTAACTTAAAATAATAATAATAATAATAATAATAATAATAATAATAATAATAATAATAATAATAATAATGAACATTAAAAATCGTAATAATAATAATAAGATTGAAAGAGTGAAATTGGCAAAAAATATTAAAATATTATTCATATGAATATAAGTTATACAAGTTTCACAATTTTTAATGAAATGAAGAATTCAATTCACAAATATGTTTTATACACTAATATATTTCTTATTTACAATTTTAATTTACTTCAATTTTTCTAATTTGAAATAACAAGAAATGATATAATACAATTTCTAACGTGTCGGACGAGTTGCTATTACAAGCAAAGCTATTGTTGTTGTTGTTGTTGTTGTTGTTGTTGTTGTTGTTGTTGTTGTTATTCCGGCGAGTTGCTCCCACGTGTGGACGTTGATAATGCTTTCCCTTGTGTCCTATCTTCAGCCTTCAGCCAGTCTTCTGTGCAAACGAGCATCTCTAACGTGTCCGGCTTCAAACGATTCCTGTAATCAGTTAGAACTCTGCCACTTGAAGAAAATACACTTTCAGAAGCAAATTTAGAGAAAGGAGTTAGTAAATTTTTAGCCATAATTGACAGAATACTAAAAGTGTGTTCATGGTCTTTCCACCATTGTAAAATATCTAGTGGAGAAAAAGAAGACTCAGAATCTTGTTGGTTATACCAATTTAATTCATTTGGTTGATTAGTCCTAGGTTTTTTTGATTGAATTTGTGCAAGTAAATTAAATGTTCTATCATCAAATTTACTGTTACCCTTACTTTTAGAAGTAGCAGAAGAAGAACTAACTACAGAAGTTGTACTACTAGAAGCAAAACATCTATCATAATAATCATACAAGTTATTTAATGTAAATTCAAATTGAACTAAAAAAGTAGTGCAATCAATTACTATTTCTATATTTTTTCCAAGTAATGTAAAAAATATTTCAATCAAACTCTTCGTACCTTCTAATTTGATATGAGAATCCATAACGGTTGCAACACAAATCAACATAGGAGGAAAAAAATAATACTTCAAAAAATTTTTGTATGCAGGTTTTACAATATCAACAACATAAGTATCATTTAACATTTCGTTAAATGTTTGCATCATGCTAACTAATGAAATAAAAATGCTACTAGAAGTAGATTCATATATTTTTGAAAATTTTAAAGTTGCGATTTTAAAAGGTTGTAAAAAAATCAACAAAGATTCGGCATAAAACCAATCGGTGGGAGTCATTTCAAAATTTTGCATATTTTTTGCGATACAAAAATTATTTACAACCGCTTTATATTCGGTAACAACATGTAGTTAATCAAAAGTAGAGTTCCATCGGTGTTTAACATCCTTTGAAAATCTTCTAAATGGTACATTTGAAATCCTACACCAATTTTTCCATTCTTGAAATATGCTGGGACTTAATACAATGAAATGTACACAATTTTTAATTTTAAGTATATACGGATCGGTTATTTTTAATGTATCTTAAACACATAAATTTATAATATGATATGTACATCTAAAATAAAAAATATTGTCAGATGGAGGGTTTAATGCGGATTTTAAAGTAGTAATTGCTGCATTGTTGTTAGATGCATTATCAAAACTAATACACATAATTTTATCGCGAATATGAAAAATATCACAAATTTCTAAAATATGGTTTGCTATTTCAGCGCCACTATGGGGATACGACAATGCCATAAGTGATATGATTCTTTTTTGAAGAATCCAATCATTGTCGATCCAATGACAGGTTATTCCCATCGTTGGAATATTGTTGACACCCATCCAATAATCCGAAGTTAAACTAACTCTATAAAATTGCAATCAAAGCGTCCTTCATTTCACTGTACACTTTAAAGCAATCCGATTTGGAAGTATTTTTCGGAATTCTTCTAAAATGAGGGTTTAAGGCCAAGTCTCTACTCTCGGGATAGAAAAATGGTAACTCTTCCTTTATTACTAATTGGGCCATTTCCCGACAAACAAGGTCGGGATCATAAGGGTGGCTATCAACTAGACCGGTCCTAGGGTTGATTTTTTATTGGCCGGTAGGTCAGCAAGAAGTTCTTTAAGGTTTTTAGCGATGTGTCTACTAATTGTATCAGTTCCATCACTCCTCTTGAATTTGTATGCCTTAGAACATGTTTTACAAACTTTCCAACCTATACCCGGAGTTTGTTCGTCCGGGATATAATCGTAAAACTTATGCCAATCACTACTTTCTCCTATACTTTTCCTACTACTACGGGATTTTGTGGTTTCAGTTGGTTGTTGTTGTTGTTCTTCTTCTTTTAATTGTATGTCACCTACAACGTCGTCGTGTGTACCCCATTGTTGGGTAGGAGGATCATGGTACTCTTGGGCGGGCTCACTAATTGGGACAATCGGTGGCCTACAGGAAGAGGAGGAGGAATCTTGCCTACTTTAGCTACGACCGCTACTGCGTCTAAACATAATGTGGTAATGTATCTAAAAAAAACTATACAATGTAGGAACGATGAATTATAAAAAATAATCTAGAAAATAAGAGGATTGAGATAGAGAAGATCAAAAAACCAACAATAATTATAACTACAACAAAAATAAAATAAGAAGAGAGGTATGGAATTTTGATACCGTTCACCGTGAATACGCGTATATAAAAAAATACATAAAAATAAGAATAGAAGTAGAAGTAGAATTTCTCAAATCCGGAATTGAAGAGTTGGGGAGAGCTTGTAGGAGAGTTGAAGACTTGATCACTTGGAGTTGGACGAGAGTTGAAGAGTTGATGACGTTGAATTTTGATTTCGATACGATCGGAAATTGATCGTGTATATGCCTTGAACACTTGTTTATTTAATACTTCAATTGTTCACAAATTGCTTAGAAATGAGTAGTAATAGTAGAGCGAGTAAGAGAGTAAGTTGTGATTTTTTTTGATGGGATTTTGGGGTGTATTTATAGGCTCAAAAAAAAAACACCAAAAATATCAAAAAAACCAAGCAAAATGGCTATAAGAGCCGTTTGCTCTCAGTTGTACAGTGCCCCTCCCCCCCCCCCCAACGACTCGTTTGACCCGCGGGTCAACGCTCGACCCGTGACGGGTTGAACGTTCGACCCGAACGGGTCGAACTGTTCGTAACCAGCGGGCCGACCCGCGGGTTGGCGTGCGGGTTGGGTATTTTTTAATCGGTTCGCAGGCCGGGTTATACGGGTTCGATTCACTATTTACGCGACCCGGATCGACCCGTTACTGTTCATGGGTTCGACCCGAACCCACCAAACATTTTCACGGGCCGGGTTCAACGGGCGGATCGCCGGTTGACCCGGCCCACTTGCCATCCCTACTTGGGCCCCCGAGAACTCAGGTCGGTCACTCTAAAAGCGACATGTAATTTTTTTTTAACATATATCACTGTTGGCCACAATAATATAGAAATAACGTATGCTGTTATTATTATTAATGTTTTATGCTGACCTGCATAAAATTGAATGAGTTGGGTAAATATTTTGGAAAGTTGATTAGTTTGACAATAATTTCGGAAAGTGGGTCAGTACGGAGAACTTCAATAAATTGAGAGAGGGGGGTGGGACCCAAAGAGGGGGGAAACCAAGTGCATGAATGATGAGTGTGATGATGGATCAATAATTTTGTTGCTTCAATGATCTGTCATGCATCCTCTTTTTGTCCGCCGTATTTAATTCTTCCATCTACCGCTGTCGTATTCATTGGTTACTTTCCGAGTTAGTATTTTATACTTTCTGGCTTTCAGATTATAAATCGTTCTTGTTCTTGAATTTTGCACAACTATTTTGAAATAACTTAAAATTAAATAAAAATATTGTGTATTCTTAATTTTCGAAGCTGAAAATGAAATCATCAATTGTACAATATTCTATTTGTCATTCTCTATAATTTTTTATTACTTCTCTAAAAAAAAGACAATCGTAAAATTAAAAATTTCATAATAAATTAATTAATGGATATTTAAGAATAACAAGACATCTCATCGAACCTAAAGTGACTTATATTATGAAAAAAAAAATTAGAATGACTTTATATATTTTAAAACGGAAGGAGTACTCCAGATGGTCCGTTCCGTGTTGCTCATTCTCTTCGTTTCAAATGATTTGATTTTGTAATTCACAGCACGGAACAATTATGTGACTATAAAAAAACAATTTTCAGCCATACAATTTTGTAACCCTTAAATAGATGGGCAAATGAATTTTAAATGATTTGATTTTACATATTTAGACTAATTTAGATGTAGATCAATGTAAACGGTTCGGATCGTCAATACGAAGGCAGGAAGGCCGAGTGCACACTGAGGCCTAGTGCACAACGGAAGAGGACCCTCTCTCTCTCTCTCTCTCTCTCTCTCTCTCTCTCTCTCTCTGTAACTACTGTTTCCCCGTATTTGTATTTTCTACTGTATTTTGCCATATTGTACTCTTTCATCTATTTGAGATCCGTATTTTATTTCTATTCGAATAAAATCGTTATTTTTGTCTCAACTCAAATTGTGGGCCCTTTTATCAAATTTAATTGTGTGCCATTTGTATCGTTCTTCATGAACAATGGACCAATTCTTCTCTTTTATCTCTCTAATATCCATTTTGGTGCATTTTGATCACTTCTCCTGTTGGGCTCTTTTTGAATCGGATCCCCAAAACCCGCAAACCCGCAAACCCGCAAACCCTATTATATGAACCCCTAACCCTACCCCTAATCAAATCCTAATACTGTTTTAACCCCATACCCCCGCCGCTCTTCTCCATGTTCGTCCCGTTTCCTTCTCCTCCGTTTTCGCAACCGCCCAACCCACCTCCCGATCCCCTTCCGATCGCCTCGCCACCTCCGACCGTCATCCTCGTCGACCCCACAGCACCACCACCTCCATCTTCGCATCGTCACCATCCTCTCCAACCTTCGAACCCAAAAAGCTCCGAACCCATTACCCCACCATCGTTCCTTCGACCACCGCAACACCTCACCGTCGCCTCAAGCTCACCCCCTCGACCTCCTCTCCTCCTCCGTCGCTTCGCCAACACCCCGCACCGCCGAACATCTCCTCCCGCTCTCACCTCTGTTTCGAACCCACGAACAGAGGAGCACACCGCCGTCGCCTCCCGTCGCACTCGCGCCTCCGCCGTGCCGCCGTCGCTGCGTCACTTCACGACGTAGTGCCGCCGTCGAAGAACCCCGCCGTCGCCGCTCGTCCCCATCTTCCTCTCCCTGTTTCGAAGCAGAGAACGAACGAAGAAGAAGGAGGGAAAAGGCGGGATCGAATCTCAGCCATCAGATCGCGCCAAGATCCGCACTGGTGATTGCTGTTCGGTGTTCGTCCACACCAGATCCAAATCCGCTGCACGCTGTTCTGGCACAGATCTGCTGCGATCGAGCCACCTGATTCGCTGTCGCCGCTGTCCCGTGTTCGTGCCGCACCAGATCCGATCGGTTGTACGTTGTTTTGGTCCGATCCTTTGTGTGGGGAAAACTCGATCTTCGGTAGATTTTTGCACGCACTTTTTGAGGACATCTTCGGGGATTTTTCTTCTCAAATTGCTTCAACAAGCGGAGTTTATAATCGTCGATTTAAGGCAAGTATCCTTGTACATTTTATTGTTCTAGTACAAGCACCCTTGAAATACTACAAATAGTTAGATTGTGACTCCTCTTTGAAATATCATTGTAGATCAATCTTGAACCTCCAAATTGATAATTCTAAGAGTCACAAAATTTCCTTGCATTTAAATTATAATTATTGGACTCTTTTATCCTTGAACACATGAAAACATAGACATATGAATTAAGGAGCTCTAAATTTTTAGATACATGTCACATTTAATTTTTGGACGAACTTGCGACCCTATGACTTGAAAAATATTTATTTTTGCTGTTTGATCCCCATTATCATGTATTTATGCCACATAATAATTTAGACGCCGAATGACATTTTTCCATGAAATCTACACTAGCAAGTTAATTCTACGTGTTGCTGTTTGAATATTCTTTTGCGGTTTCGACCCTTTTATCATTTGAATCTGGGCCTGAGCCCTGAATAGAAATTGTAGGTCTGGATGTGTAGATATCGATAGACTCCAAAATGTTCGAATTTGGAGTTACGGTCTAGGAGTTATGGCAGTTATACTGCAGCTGTGTCAGTAGACGCAGTTTTGCAAAACTGCTGTATATATTTACTTTGCAAATTATTTTAGCTGTGTAAACAGCGAGCGTTTGACACGAAATTTTATATGTAGTTGCTGGACACCCTATAGGATATTCCCAATTTTTCTTAGAATTAATTTATATTATTTCAACCCTGCTTCACATGTATAAATACAAGTACACAAAATTTGCCTGAACAAATGTAACAAGCCGGGGTTGAGGGAAGGACTATAGAGTGGACAATATAGGTAAGTGTACTCGGAATGGGGCCCGTGTTTCCCAAGATGTATGTTAAATGGAACTAAGTGCCACGTAGAACTAAGTGCCACGTCATGGTGATGGGGACCACATCTAGAGCCTACGGGGGCCACCTCTAGAGCCCATTACAAGGTTACATGATATATATTTGCGATCACATGGAACTAAGTGCCACGTAGAACTAAGTGCCACGTCATGGTGACGGGGACCACCTCTAGAGCCTACGGGGGCCACCTCTAGAGCCCATGGTTGATCACCTGCTTGTTTGATGTCTGAGTACACCGCCCTATAGACTCCATTACTAGGTCTAAACGCAACTGATTTGACTGTAGCAACCATGTAGTAAAAAGATGGATGCATGTCGTGCTACCTAGATAGTAATCACACAAGACTTGAACTTAATACCTGTTACATGATTACCTGTTACCCGATGATCCTGTTACCTGATTATCCTGTTACCTGATTACCTGGTTACCTGATATCTGATACATGAAACTTGAACATGACACCTGTAACTCGAAACATGAAACCTGATACATGAAACCTGACACATGAAATATGATAGTTGATGTTAGATACCCCAACAAGTTCACCTGACATATGTTTTTCCATTAGCAGTTGTTAACTAGCCTGTTTACTAGGAAGTCCCCCCCCCCCCCCTTTGCTAGCTAATTCCTGGTTGTTCCCACTACTTGTTATAACTCTGTTACATTCTTGATTCCAGTTCCTGTTTCCCATACTTGTACTTGTTTTTACTATTTGTGGCCCTAGCTTGCACTAAGGGCATTTTCCCTTGTTTCCCCTTTGTTTCCCTGTTTATATTATTAAGCAGACTTTGGAGATGCGGTTCCTGCTGGAATTGGCGAGCAGATATTTCAGGTTTTGCTTGGAGCAAGGACCTGTTTAAATGGTTGCTCTCCTTAAGGTATTTATTTCTTCTGCTGTTTAAGACTTGTTTCCGAGTTTATACTTGATCCAGACATGGGGAACTATTTGAATATTATCATTTATTTAAATTGTTTCTGTTGCTTAAATAATTATTCATGCATGCTTGGTTATATAATCTGGTTATATTCTTGTTATCATGCTGAGTCGATCCTACAGCTTATGAATAATATAAAAATCATTCGCTGGGCTTCGTCACGTGCTCGTATTCCATATTTTTGGGAAGCGGGGCGTGACACTCTCTCTCTCTCTCTCTCTCTCTCTCTCTCTCTCTCTCTCTATATATATATATATATATATATATATATATATATATATATATATATAATCATTTTCCGCTGTGCACCACGTTGGTGTGCACTCGCGAAGTAGAGCCCCACGAAAAATCAAAACCACTCATCTTATTCTACACGCCTAATATTGCCTAACAATAAAAAATCAAGTAATTTGAAGTTCATTTGCCATGATTTGCATTATGAATTTTTTTTATGACCGATAATAGGTTACAAATTGTACTCATCCATATATATTGATTACACATTGTGGCTCTCATCTCTAATAATATAATGGAGAGTTGGGATTGTCATTTGTAGACAACTTGTAATTTGTAGACAATCAACTATTCACTTCTAAGTGGGAGCTATATTAATCATTTATTTACTCAACTGTTGTTGATTACCATAATACCCTTAAAGTTCAAATTTATTTACAACATAATTATTTACAAAAGTGCCACTTATATAAAATAAAAGTTTGTACCAATAGAGATAATTTGTAAAAAATATGTATGAGTAAAGGGAGGTCTCAGGTTCGAGTTTAGATTACTTCTTATTATATAATTCCTCCGTTCCAAAATATAAGTCGTTCTAGTTTTTTTTTCAAAGTATAAGGGGGGTGCATTGGATTAGGATTTCATGAGATTTTAAAAGACATTTTTGTGATAAAAAAGTTTTGTGGTATTCAATCCAAACTTTGAAATAATCTAAAAAGTCTTTTGGTATTCAATCAAGACTATCATGATTTTTTAAAGAGTGTGTCCAAATCTAGTGGTATTCAATCAAGACTTTTTATAACTTAAAAAAAGTATTCTGGTATTCAAAAATCATTAATTTTCATGGATTGTTTTGTAGAGTGAATTCTGTGAGACTTTTTGTGAGATGTATAAATATCAAATCAATCTCAAAATCCCACCCAAACCCATGAGACTATTCCCCACTCTTTCATTTTAGGTTAGAAACTTCTTTCTCTCGAACCATTTTTCTTCTTTCTTTAATCACTCATGTATTATGATTTAATGATTATTTGTACCAATCAAATAGGCAAGCTTCATAATGAGTTTGGGTTTGAGAGTTGGAATGACCGACTCTCGCTCAAGCCTTATCACATCCTTGCTCTTCCCCTTATCGTTCTTCTCCTTCTTCCCTGCTTCTGCCATGCCTTCGCAACCATGCCTTCGCAAAGTTAGCGAAAGAGAAAGAAAGGGTTTTGTGTTTTATATATGTCGTGCTTTGGGAATTGAGAAAATCAAAGATTGCTTATAAAAAAGGTGAGAATTAGAGAATGAGCAAGACAAGAATCATGTTCTCAGAACTGCTCCGTTTTATCCAGTGTATTATTATTACTTAATTTATTCGTGAATTATATGAATTATTTTGTTTAAAAAATAATTGTGGACTAGGTTGCTTGTCAATTCCTGATTCTAAGAGTTAATTTATGAGATTTAAAGTAGCCCAAGGTGAGTACTTTTTTTTAAATAATAAATATGTTTTTTATTTTTTATTTTTCATACTAATTTTATATGTATTGTATTTATAATTAGGTAACTAATTCCTAGTGGATTTTGGATTTCCTAATCGACGCCAATTTTTAGCTCCATTTCGAGGTGTGCGATATCATCTACAAGATTTTGCAGGTCATGGTAACCTCAAAATAGAAATGAATTGTTCAATCTTCGCCATACATTCTTGATGAACGTGATTGAAAGGAAATGTGGTATTTTTAAAACGTGATTCATAATTTTTAAGTCAGTGTCTCCTTTTCTATTTAAGACACAAGAAGAACTTGTGTTAGCATGTGCAGTACTACATAACTTTCTTTGCAAAAAATGTTGTTCTGATGAATTTCCAATTGAACCAATAGACGAATCTCGATCTTCATCGTTAACAGTTAATGAAGACAATAATTTTGAACCTATTGCTCAAACCCAAGAGCAGGAACGAGAAGATGCTAATAGATGGAGGGCATAGGCGGATCTAGGGGGCTGGGGTATGCTACAGCCCCCCCCCCTCCCCCCCCCCCCCCCCAACTTTTGATATTTGTTTCTAATTTTTTTTTTGTAATTTTTTTTGGGGGTATATTAGTGTGTGATATGTGCTTCAGCCCCCCAAATATTTTTTAAAGTCCACTCTCATATATATTTGAGCCTTCTATTTATTTTTTTTAGGCCCAAGCCCAACTCTTTTATATCTAGTATCTATGTATAACAACTTTACTCTTCTAGTATCTATAACAACTTTATATATGTTTTGCATGTTACCTTATGCAATTTTTTTTTCCAGCCCCCCTCACTTTTCAATCCTAGATCCACCCCTGATGGAGGGCTAGCATAGCTTTAGATATGTGGAGAAATGATACTTAGGAGGACATGAAACTATATCAAATTAGCTATTAAAAGATTGAAAATTTTGTATTGGGTTTAATTTTTTTGTTTTTTAATTATACTTTAGTTCAATTTTGATTATACTATGGAGAAACGCTAATGTTTTGATTATACTTTGGTGTAATTTTGATTATATTGAAAATTGATAATTGAATGTTTGCTAAAAATCCATGTATTTTTTCAAATCTTATAAATCCATATAATCATTCCAAATCCTTTAAATTCTTATGATACAAATCTTTTAATTAAAATCCCAACAAGACAATCTAGATTATAACAATCTTTTAAAAAAATCTTATTAGTCATTACATTCCTACATAGTCTTTTATAATCTACAAGATTTTTTTAAGCCAAAAAAGTATTTCAAAATCATAATCCAATACACCCCATAAGTCACTTTAGGTTTTGAAGACAAATATCTTGTTGTTATTAATTGTCCATCGAGTAATTCTTTGAGATTTTTAATTTTATCTTTACATTTTTTATAAAAGAATTAATACTAAAATTATAGAGGAGAACAAATTGGATATTTTATGATTGATAGCTCATTTATGAACATCAAAAACTAATAATGTTAGAACTTTTTGTCAATTCTAGATTTTTTCTTAATAGACGTGTAGAAACCTAGAATAATTTATATTTTGAAACGGAGGGAAGGAGTACTCTTAAAAAAATAGCACGCACATCAAACGTGTGGATTACTGGTACTATATAAAAGATAAGAATGTACTTCTCTAATAGTTTACAGTTTGTGGAATATTCTCCAAATTTTTTTTTGATGATCCGGATAGAGTCTTGCGACTCTTGCCAAACGATAATATTAATAATAAAGTGACAGTACAAAAAAACGTTTTACAAGACGTAAAAACCAAAGCCACAGACGCTAAAAACGCGAACAGCGACAAACAAAAAGCTAGGCAAGGCAGGGAATGAAAACTGGAACAACGGCTGTAAACAACGCAGCAGCCAAACAGCAGTACTGCTGGGAGTGCTGCCCGGTGAAACACCAAAAACCATGAGAGAGCGGAGCGCCCTCGCAGACCACGCCTAAGGAGGTGCCGCACTCCTCCAGGGACGAACTCTGGCAATGAGGAACTGAGGCTCCATCCCCCAAGGATCAAACGGGAAGAGCAGCGCAAGAGCAAAAGGCAACTGCTACGGGGCTAGGAGTGCAGGAAAAAAGTCCGATGCTCGCCTGGAAAGAGCTCGCCGAACGAAGCCACGGAACCCATAAAAAAAACAGCCCTCCCAAATGGGAAGCCACAAAACAGGGCAAAACCAAACAACGAAAGAAGAGAAGACCACTCGAAAAGCTACAGCAGCATTCAACATGACTGAGAAGGGAAAGCACATAAAAAGCTCCTTCATTTAGATTATAGTGAATCAAGACTGAGTGGGGGATAACTGAAAAGAAACCTAGTCCCAACTGCAGTAACCAAGAGGGCAAACACCTCTACACACTACAAGGAATTTGACATATAGTGACAGCAAAAATCCGTGGGTAAAAGGCAAAAAACCGTAGGTATAGTCCTTAAAACCTATACCAACGGACATATTTTTCCGTCGTTTTTAAATAGCTATACCCACGGCAAAATGCCGTCACTATAGCCTATAGCGACGGTTTTTTCACCCGTTGGACAAAACCTCGGTGTTATACCCACGGTTTCGTATCCGTTGGTATAGGTTTTAAAGACACCTTTTGCTTTCCTATACCCACGATTGAAACTCCATTGCTATAGGTTTTAGCAATGGTTTTCGCATCCAATTATTTGAATATGTACTCATCGTTTTATACACAATTTTTTCTTATTAATTACGCTTATAATAATTTAATATTTTCTTTTATAATATTAATCCAATTATAAACTAAATACACAATAAAATAGATAAATGTGTTTATGAAACAAAATAAAAAAAAATAAACTTCAATCATATTAAAAATTAATGAAGTATTACAAGCATGTCAAATTACAAAATAGTTAATAACCAAATACACAATTGAATTCATTGTGCAGACATGAGAATCAATACTTTAAACTACAATCAACATATTCAATGACATTATAAGATAACATTCAATTAACTCCTCACTTGAGATACGACACTAACAATTTTCTTATTTTACGGCAACCAGATCTTGATTGATCTTGATTCTCTTTGCAGTAATCTTCTTTTAGCATCCTGCAAATCTTCTTTACAACCTTCTTCACTTCATCGTTGGTAAACACAAACTCGGCTGCATTTTGAGCGAGTTCAATCATTTCTCGCTTGTTGAGAGCCCTTCACAAACAAAACAAAGCAAAAAGATCCAACTTTGGTCATCAACAAATAGTCAAAAAGAGAACAGTGTACTCTAGATCTGATTGATAGGAACCAGTCTACTAGTACGTAGTCAAAAAGAGAACAGTGTACTCTAGATCTAAATTGAGATTCTCCTCTATAGAAAAATTGAACCAAATTACAACTATCAGATTGATGTCAACACTAGAAATTACCTAATTGATGATGAACTTCTAGGCTTAGGCAATCAAGAAGCAACCCTTCAAATTTCCTGAAGACTAATAATAGTCTGTATGTAGAGACAGAAAAAAACAGAAAATTTTAGATCAGCTTGAATCATGGAAATCTGAAAGTGAAACCAACAACACCACCAACAAAAATAAAGCCACTACATGCTTGTATGGTCAAAATATTATATGGACAAGGTTTTAGATCCAAATAAAGAATGGAACATGAGAGTTGTTATGCACATGTTTTTCGTTATAATAGTAGCCATTGAAAACCTCAGTTATCCCTAAATGTGTATTGTCAATTTTCAATGTTGCTTCCTGAAATTCTTGCCATTAAAAGCTCATTTATCAACTCAATGCACAAAAATTTTCATTCAGATAAAAATTAAACGTGCAATACATGTAAGAAGCCACATGTTCACATGTCCACACAGACAAATCCCCAATTCTGTAAAATAATAGTATAAGAAATGACAAAAGAAAATGGGAACCTCAAAACCAAGTTACCTGCATCCGTGTCATTATCGGACCAGCTCGAAGACGCACGGTTGTCATGAATGCCTAGCTGGCGGATAAGTTTTAAGAGAATAGTTGATTGCCTCTGGATGCGCTCATGCTTTTGTTTAACATTTAGGTCTTCTTGGATTACTTCTTCAAGTTTCGACCTCTGTCTATTTGTCAATGTAAATGTGATTCTGTTCATCTCTTCATCATATAGTATGCTGCAGAGGTTAAGGAAGTATTTGGTTCATTCCAGGTAATTCATACATTCAATAACATTTAGACACAAAATTTACAGTAGTGACAATAACAATAACAGAGATGAGTGGTGGTAGAGAAAGAATAATCATACCAAATTTGGAATTACATTATAAGCCTCCGAAACTGCTGTGGAAATTCCTTAACAAGAAAAGGAAAAAAAGGGGTGGTTATAATTCTAACTATTCAGTGCCGAATTCATTCTCTCAAAATGACCTTCATTTAAAGAGTCAAACATGCTTACTAAATATAACTATCTAACTGAAACATGGATAAAGACGATACAGAAAAGGTATCACCGTCATTATATGAATCAGTATCTCAGTATCATATTATCATCATCATTCTTGCTTTCTTTCTTTAAGCGGAATATCCGAAAATATATAATCAACTAAGACACTTTCAACATACAAACTGCTAGTGAAGTCACAAATTAGAGAACCACAGCAAAAGATTAAGTACATCCAAATATGCATATAAACCCTCAAAAACTAAAGCACTGATATATCGGGAACCTGAAGCTCTGATTTCAGACTTTCAGAAGATTCCAAATGAGGCATCAGAGAGTAGCTATGTAGCACAACAGCTTGACCTAATGCTGGTAAGATGGTTTTCATCATGGCTCCAATTCGCAGATTGTGTATCTAGAAATTTTGAATAATAAAAGTCAAGTACAAAAATACAACAAAGTTCCAAGACAATGCAGAAAATGTCAATCAGACACAATCTTTCATTTATATTTCTAATACCTATATACATTTTTATAAAATATTACAAATTACATGTCTGTCTGTTAAATCAAATGTAAGCTAGAAATAATGATAAATCCATGGCTATAGAGAGTTGGGTAAAGTGTAGAAACAAAAAAAGTAGTTCAAGGGTATTGAATTATAAAAAAAGCAGACACATAAGCTACATAATGTTTGTCAATCAGGGTCCCCTAGGGCCCTAACTATTAAGATAATTAGCTCTAAAATTGATATTGTTTGAATAACAAAAAATGATAGGAAGTTGTCATCTAATGCTAGAGCATGAATGCAATTTTCAAATAATCACAAATCTCCTAACAGCTGAAACTTCGAAGTGGTGTCTCAGGGAAGAAGATAAGTATTCATAATATATTTGTTCATGCAGGGAAAAAGATAAGTATTCATAATATATTTGTTCATGGACACAAAATAAGCAGACCGGAAGAATTTACAGAATGAGTTTCCAATAACTGAAGTAATCATCTTACCAAGGTTCTAACAACAAATTTCATCTCCATTTCTCTACAAGAACGCATAAGGCTTACAACAAGATTTTTCCTTCTTGCAGCACTTCCACTCCCTGTTTCCAAACTAACAAATAGAACACATGCAAACAATTCAAGCATGCAAACAGATGAAGTCTGAATAAAGCATTGAATCCCAGTGAGAGGGAAAGAAAAGGGAATTCCAAATTCAACACCAAGATGCAAAATAAATGAATAATTAATGTACACTATTAATCATGAAACCTTCAAATTAAATACACTTGTCCCCGGAATGAGAGAGTGATTTAAAGATATTATTTGGTCTTTCTCAAGATCTTGAAATAATATCTACATGCCAAGATGATAAAATCTGATCGAGCCATCGCCTGGAGTGTTTATCATTTACAAAATCTTGCAATACTATCAATAGTAAAGTTTAAACCAATGGATTTGAGGCATATACACATAAATTGCATACTAATTGAAACATACATTTAATAAACATGTGATCTCCTTGCTACTTCGCATTGTCAAGATGATCAGACTGTGCAGTTGTTGCACATAGATGTAGAAATGGATGTCTAAACTGATTTTGTGAACTTCTCTTACAAGTATGCCACTAACAGTTTATTACAACCCTGTGTATGTCCAGCACCAAATGTTGCTTCAAACAGTTGGATCATCGATTAATACTGCTCAGTAGCATTGTCACAATCAGAATTTCTCGACTATGTACCAGTAAAACAGATTAGCTTTTCCAACTCCTCAAAATTCTTAGTGACGGGCTTTTTACAGCATATTCTAGCAAGGTCGACAACAAATATAGCATCTTGTACAAGATAGAATGCTATACATAGTGTGCTGCATAACCGATCTTGCCGAAGCTCGCTCAATAGTGAAAACCTGGCTGACCATCCGATGAACACACCTGTCCATGGCCTAGGATACTAGCAATAAAAATGGGCACAAACAAAGCTATATTAATAACTCGCCAACAACAAGTTGCATCATTCTAAAATTTTGAGCTCCCTCGGCCTACTAGATCAACAACTATACTGAGCTAAAAAAACAGAAACAAATAAACAACTAAACGAACTAACTTTCTAACATAAAATGAGAAATTATAAACAGAAAACAACAATAAATGATGATAGAAACCATTCATACCTGATCTTCCTAAGAGCAGAAAAAAAATAACGGATGGACAATGGACGAGGAGGAGCGAGTAATGTTTGTGTCTGTCAGCATTCTTGAGCAACATCACCTTCAGGAAAAATGAAGGAAGAAAAAAAAGTATCAATGAACAGACTAAAAAAACATTTTTAAAAAGAAGTACCAGCAAAAATAAGGCATAATCCTGCCAAGATCACCACTAGAATTATACATTGATTTAATCCTAGACTTGTTAGTCCCACATGCCTCCTCCAATGCAGCTATGACCAAACTGCCACCAATGTTCAATTCCAAGCTTAACAGAAAATAGATCAGTGCCAGATTATAATATAAAAGGGAATATAACACAACAGATAAGACTTCTTCACAAAACTAGTTCTCATCAACATTCAAGGTACATCTTAGGAAGAAAAATATAACTTCAAAAGATATTATTCGAGAGAAAAATAATAATAATTCAAATAGTGAAAAATACTAACCATGTTTTCATGATCAGGAGCAATTTTGTGTGTGCATAGGTACACAACTGACAACACATCGTTTGGTGACAATTCAAGCAAACTGCAAGACAAGATATTAACAAAAAATAAAATTCTTGTTCTTGTAACAAAAAAAATTAATTCAGTGGAGGAAGATAAAAGAGGGCATGAATACAACAGAGTACATAATCATGATACTGGACGAAGACGGCTTCGAGGGAGAGATGGAGGGGAGAAGACGAAGAAAGAACGGAGAGGAGGATGGGGAGGTTGTTGATGTGGGATCTTGAAGAGAGGAGCTGGTGGCCCAGGGAGATGGGACGACGATAGCGGGAAGAGGGGGCGACGGCAGCGGGAAGAGGCGACGGCAGTGGGAAGAGGGGGCGACGGTAGTGGGAAGAGGCGACGGCAGCAGGGAAGAGGGGGGCGACGGCAGCGGGAAGAGGAGATTTAGAGATTGGGTTTGGGGAGAGAGGGATTTAGGAGTTTTAGAGGGATAAAATGAAAAATTTTGGGGGAAGAGAGAGGGAAAATGAAAAATTTTGGGGGAAACTAAATTAGGACTATACCCACAGTGTTTTATCTCATTTGTAGGTATATGATACCTATACCCACAGTTTTAGAGATCCGTCACTATAGGTGTCCGTTGGTATATGGCAAATTCCTTGTAGTGACAGCACAATCTCACATTAAACGAACAGAAAATCCCCAATCCAAACATCACAGAGACAAAATGAGCAAAGAGATAAACATCATAAAAAAGCACAATAAAGAGCAACAGAGCTCAGAACCCAGCATCGGGGGCATCCAGAGTAGAGTCAAGGCAAAGCCTCACCACCAAGAAGCCAGAGCTGCCACAAAAATGAAACAAACCACCTAAAAATTTCCTTCTATAGTCCAAGCCAGACGAAGCTGGAATAGTTAACAACAAAGAGATAATTAAACAGGGGGTTTAAAAGAGAAGAAAACATCCACTGCTCCATAAGCACGATCGAAGCAAAATAGGACAAAAACTGCTGATGATCGCAGTATCCAAAATAGAGAAACCAAAGCCTGCCCAAACCTGTGAAATAACATAGGAAGCCGTCAAGAAACACAGAAATGTATAGAAATTAAAAGGCATTAAGGTTGTTGAGACATGTAAGGGAATCTTCCAGTCTTCGACCACAAAGAGATTTTTGCGCTTTGATTTTTAACGTCGAAGAACAGAAGTTAACAAGAAACATAAAATCTTCTATTAATGGATGAATAGCGGAAGCGCGGTGCTTGAATAGTCTGTTATTTCTTTCCAACCACGTGATCCAAATGATGATTTGAACTGACAGGTTCCACGAATAGCGGAACGTCTTATTCGTAGGAGGAGTAGCCCAACAAGATGCTAAGTTGGGAGCGATGGAGGAAATTTCCCAAGCAAGACAGCAAATTTTTCATAAGGGGCTAATGAACTCGCATCCCACAAATAGATGATCAGCATCTTCAAAAGAAGCAGAGCATAGGGGACACCTCTGTCCCCACGCTAAGTTCCTTTTGTTGAGGATTTCAACAGTGAGAAGTTTGTTGTTAAGAGCAAGCCAGGAAAGGATTTTTACTTTAAGAGGTGCACAGGTTTTCCAAATGAAACCAGCAAAAGGGGATTGGACCCCTCGGAAGTTAAGAAAGTTATAAAATGATTTAACAGAGAAAATCCGAGACGAGTTCCAACGCCAAGAAAAATCATCTTTCAGGCCCCATATGTAGTTGTTAAGGGAGGAAAGAAGGTCGTAAAAATCTGTTGTGAGAGGAGCAGGCAGATCTCCCAAGAACGGGATGCTCCAGACTCGTTGTGAGTTAATGAAAGAGAAGGAGTCTGCCACCGTGGCTAGGGGATTGGATGCTCGGCGGAAGAGGGAAGGAAAAGCGTTGGTGAGTTTGATGTTACCAATCCAAAGATCGGTCCAGAATTTAGTTTGGCACCGTCACCGCAGTCATGGGCGATGCCACAATGGAAAGCTGCAGCCGCTTTCCAAACCCCTTTCCAGAAAGGGGATGCAGAGCGAGGAGTTCTAGAGGACTCCTCCCACCCCTGGGGCGAGGGAAGACAGTAGGCCTTGACACTCTGGATCCACGGTAAATGATCGTATTTTAAAAATCTCCAAAGCCATTTACCCAATAAAGCGATATTTTGGTTCCTGAGGTTCAAGACCCCTAATCCTCCTACCTCTTTGGAAGAGCAGACTAAATTCCAATTGCTAAGGTGAGAGCCAGTCTTGAAGTTGGAAGATCCTGTCCAGAAGAAGTTACTACGGATTTGATCATTCCTCTTGATGACCCAAGAGGGAATGTAATAGAAAGACATCATATAAAGGGGGATAGAGGATAGAATCGAATTCAGGAGGATTAATCTACCTCTACGGGAGAGAAGCTTCCCGGCCCAAATATTGAGCCTGGATTCAACCTTATCCACCCTGGGAGACCAATCAGATTTATGAAGTTTTCCCCATCGAAGGGGGATACCCAGATACGTACTGGAAAAGGTGGCAATCTCCAAAATTTTTGAGATAGATTTTTATGAGTAGTGAGCATATCAGTAATCATCTATAATATTATAATGGGAGAAGGCTTTAGTGTCATTTGTCATTTTGTCATTCTACCAATATGTGCAACGCACGTATATAACTAATATAAAGAAGGTTTCCGGTTCAAATCTTCCGTACGTCAGAGTTTTTATTTTTATTTTTTGAAGTTATTAAAACGTGCATCGTGTATATAATCAGTAATCATTATATATAATTATATTACCCACGAGAAAAGAGTGATAATTGTGGCATTAAAGTCCACCTTTTAAAATTTTTTTTAAAAAAATTTTTAAAATTTTTTTCTTTTTGCAGCGAGATCGATATACGAGCAACTCCGATGGTAGTCTTGAAATGGGATTGTCATGTGGAGCCCAGCAATAATGTCAAAAGAATGGGCAGAATCTTCGGAGTATTTCATTCTCCCAAATGTTCTTGCGATTCGACATGCACAATTGATGCCCTTATTACATCGAATAAATTAAAATAGCTGAATTAAAATTCATCATGCTTTTGTTTAATTAATTAGTGATTTTTTAGATCAAATGTTTCGGGTATTTTTAAGTACAGTAGAGTCATCTCATGTGACACCATCCCCCTCTCACGTGAGGTTCGGTATTCTCTCATACCCGCTGATGTGGTATGGATGACGTGGGCCAATTAGGGTCATCAGATCTCCTCAGATTTCGCTCATTCCAGATCAATAACTCAATAGGTTCAACGGGCTTTTGCAAATTCAGGCCCACATGCAAACGGGTCCGACCCGGCCCATTAAGGTCTAAGACTCTTTTATCCCTGCCCATAAAAATTAGACCCCCTCCTCACTTTCACATGTAATGAATCTTTCCCCATTTGAACCCTAGCTGCTCAGTCCCTTTTCTAGGGACTGACTAGATCGTTGGAGGGTCTGTTGCCAGAAATTTTTTCCGGTGTTTCTAGGCCTTTTGCAGGTACTCTGGCCGTCCGAGCTTCCAACCTCTCTTCCGAGCCGACTTCCACAAACCGACCTGAGCCGAGATCGAGATCCGTTCCTTCCGCTTCACAAATTACAAGAACTCGCACCTATTTCCCCCCACACCGAAAACAAACATCATCAGGTTGGCACCGTCTGTGGGAAGCACTGACTCGATCCTAAGCTCGGATCTCTCTTGAAGCCGGGCCCTCCCATGGCTCCCAAAGCCAAAAAAGCCTTCACCGCTGGACGCTATCCCGACCCTTATCCCCTTCACAGTCATGTGAACACTCAGGGATCTAACCGACCACAATTCAATGGTGCAGCGGGACCCAATCCGAGCGCTTCACGCTCGGTCACCCGTGATTTACGACATGTCATCAACAACCGACAGCCCTCTGTTGACCTTCGGCTCCAGCTCAGCCGATGACGGAGCCGGGCAGTCCTTTCTGACCTAGCTCCGACACATACCACTCTTCCATCCCGAACATGGAGCATAACCATAGCAGCTCCCCCAGGGGTGGTTCACCTCCGCCTGGTCAGGGCGAATAGGCTCCATCCACGGGAGTCGAGTTCCGATATTTCAAGAACGAGATCCTCCGAGCCCTCGGGGGCAGCCCCGGGTTCGAACAGAAAACTGTCGGCCCAAGGCGCGAAGAGGGTCGGGATCCCGAGTCTCACAGTTAATCCTAGCCACCTCAACAGAATGAAGCCGTCCTCCACCGCCTCCAGGAGATAGACAATCACCTCGCTTGCATTAACGAGGGAAGGCCACGCCGGCCGGGAGCATCAGCCAAGCCGACCGCAGTTTCCCCCAAAATCCTAAATGCTGAGATTCCCTGGAATTTCAGGTCACCTCAGTTCAAGACTTACAATGGCGAGAGTGATCTAGATGATCACATGGAAGGGTTCAAAAACCTCATGATAATTCACATCGCATCGGATGCTCTCCAATGCCGTGCCTTCTCGGCCACCCTCCATGATCCTGCTCGGTAATGGTTCTCCAAGCTCACCCCGGGTCGGTTTTCTCTTTCGACCAACTCGAGGCAAACTTTCTCGCCCACTTCGTCACCAATCGGAAGGTCTAGAAGATGAGCGCATCTCTCTTGGACCTCAAGCAGAAGTAAGGAGAGCCCCTCCGCAAATTTGTAAGGAGGTTCACAACCGAATCAAGGGCAGTCTCGTCTCCCAATGCCAGTGTCGCCACGGCGTTCTTTCGGCATAATGTGCGCCACGGTTAGCTGAAGGCCTCCTTGGCTATGAAACTTCCCCTAGACTTTTCCGACCTCCTCAACAGGGTTGAGAAGTACATCTGGGCTGAGGAAGCCCTGCATCTCGAAGGACTAAAAGAAACCCCAGGCAAGGGGAAGAGGGAGACTGAGGAGTCCGAACCTATGAAGAAGGCCCAGAAGGATCTGTCCGACCAGAAATGCTCCCTACCAGTCCCCCGTTTCGATAGATACACTTTGCTGACACAAAACATGTCAGCCATTCTCCTGGAGATCGAGGACAAGGGTATCGTCCGCCTTCCTCCCTGTCCTAACAACAACAAGAAGAGGGACCAGAGGTTCTACTGTCGCTTCCATCGGGACAATGGGCATGACACCGATAACTTCCGCGCCCTCAAAGACGAGATCGAAGACTTCATCCAGAGGGGATACATGAGGGAGTTCACCCGAACCCCTTAGAGACCAGAGGGATCCACGTCCGTCACCTCCTCCTCAGACGATCAGCAGGCGGCCTGAGCCCGAGCCTGAACTCGAGGATACCGGTGCGCCGACCATCCTTCACTGTGTTCACGGTGGGCCCATGGGGGGAGAATCGAACAACTCCAACAAAGCAAAAAGAAGTGAACTTGGTCCATAACTATCCGCCCACTATGGACCAGAGACTGGCAGTCTCATTCTCTAACGAGGATCTCGAAGGCGTCTGACTGCCCCATTGCGATGCACTGGCACTACAAGACTAATAGTCTTTACCGGCATTTTTTTTCACATTCGGCATTTTTAAATGCCGCCGTAGATACCACCGGCATTTTATAAAATGCCGGTGCAAGTGTTGCTGAATCGTGTATCGCTGTATCTTAGGTACATTCCCCGGCATTTCATGCGAACGCCGGTATAGGTTAAAACTACACCGACGGTTGAAAAACGCCACCGAAAGGGTGTTTTCGTTTTGGATCCCGTTTTCGACCATCACCTACACCGGCGTTTTTAAAATGCTGGTGTAGACTTTTTAAAAATGCTCAAAGCTACCCCGACACTTGTAAAAATGCCGGGGTAGATATATATTTTTAAATTTTTTTAAAATTAAATATGCTGCTACAAATAAATCTGCTGTCATTTCCTCATCTGATTAGTTTCCTGAACTTCCACATTGATCATAACAGATGACTTGTCATCCGAAATGGATAGAGAGAGAAACTGATGACACCATAGAACTACTCCAACACACCCTAACTACAACAACCCTATAATGCCTCATTTCAATCAAAAACATCAAAAGGAACCCTCAGTGACCAATGTATAATCACACACACAGTTGATGACAACAATCCCTTAACACCTCTTATATTCGTTCCTATGTAGCAAACTCCTTATAAACAGCAACACTAAATTTGTCTAGGACTGAGATAGGAAGCTGAACTCCTAAAATAGCAACCCTAAATTTCTTTAGGACTGAGATAGAAGATGTACCCCTAAGAATGCATAAAGCTAATAATTAAGGCAAACATAGCAATATTAAAATGCCTCAGACACAGCTAGATAATTTATACATCAGTGAAGGTTAATAAACCTCAGCCGGTAATTCCAAATTAACAAATCCTCACAGGCTTTGCATGTAGAAGAAAAATATGATTACAAATAATAAAATAACTTTTAACTAGATACTGGAGTAACCACCATCATCAGAACAGAAGAATTTTTCTCATCTAGAACCTGATACAATCAGTTGTGTAGGAAGGTGTCCTAAGATTAAATTTCTAGCTTTCATCAATTGTTGAATGGCCACATCTACAAGAAAATCTTTAAAACCGAACAAACAAAAACAACTGATAAAAAAATATCAGATTGAGGAAGTAATGAGATTGAAACATCACTTGGAAAGAAATCCTCAGTTCAAGTGTTCGATTATTATAATTAATTCATCATTATCCGATAAATTCACACACAAGAAGATGTAAAACATAAGAGAATAAATACTCAGTGGTGGCAATAATATAAATTGGTTCGATTCTGCTAGTGAACATCCTCAATATAATTTCAGAAGAGGGAGCTCTTTTATCCTCATCGTATTCTTCTCTTTTAAACATCGATTGACATGTATCGTCTTCCTCTAAAAAAATGAAAGGCAAGAGAGAAGAGATTGCTCAGTTCAGCGGGATTATCGATCGGCATGTAAATCTTTCTCTAAAAAGAGAGAGAGACCTACAATACGGTTTGATGAGCTTGAATTTTCTGTATCATCACCACAAACCCTCTATCCAAATTAAAGACCAATCATAGCATATAACCCAGATCACACTAAGCCCAATCATAGCATTACCAATAAGTGCATTGAGCACTTGGCAATGTGGTATCCAGCATAATCTCTTTAGTACTAATTAGACAAAAGTAGATATCATCTTCAGAACCTAAGATACATTTCTTATAAAAACAAAAGTAATAGTACTATACTACTATACCATTAAAATCAATTAAAAAAAAAGCACAATAAAATTTAATCACACAAAAAGGCACTATGGATGAATGAAAATATCATCACAGTTTCCTATAAACACCAGATAACCCAGATCACTCTAAGCCCACACCTCTTACATGAGAATATGTGAAGGCTGCTAGAAAGAAGATATGTTACAAGTTGCAGAACATAAAAATTGAGATTACCTGATAGAAAGAACATATGAACTGCAACTTGTACAGCATGAATTATTTCTATATTAATTACCTGGACTACCTTCTTTTTCTTATGCACTTCTCCCTTAGGAATGAGAACATACTCCTCAGCTTCAAGATCAAATTCCGTAGCGTAAGTATCACATCTTCCAACTCTCTTAACAGCACCACTGTTTGCTGCGATGTATTTAACGTCACCTACAGCAACTAGAAACTATCTCTTCTCCTTCCAAATATGAAAACCATTTTATTTCCTACTTTAAATCTCTTAGATAAACAGTATAATTGATGGAATACACAACTATATTCAACTCTCATCAATGTCAGTAATCCTTCGCATCACTGTTTTTCTCTTGGACCCTTGTAAAACAATGTAAACACTAGTTAAATTTGGGGGTGAAATGGACAGAACTAGATTTTCACCATGGATAGAACTAGATTCTGTGTAAGCAACTTGATTAACTCCTAAACCATTCCTACAATTTTGGAACTACAGACTTTGAGATATCTGATAATCAAACTATAGATTTTGGGATTGAATCGAAACTGAATTGAACCCTAAAACCCTACAACTAACAAATCAATTCAGTAAAAATTGAACCCTAATCAATTCAGTAAAATTTTTCCTGAAGAAACCCTACAACTACCAAATCCCAAAACAAAATTAACCCTAAAACCATGAAATTAACATTAAATTTATTTTTACCAGAATAATCTGAGATCGTTGATGGTGGGAGACGGCGGGGTACTGCGGGGAACGACAGAGGGGGAGGGAGACAGTGGGGGACGACGAGGGACGGCGAGGGACGACGGCAGGGGAGGGAGACAGAAAGGGCGATTATGGTGTCCGGGGTTCGGGAATGAAAGGGCCGGAGAGAGATTGAGCAAGGTCTAATGTGGAAGACGGCGGGGGACAGCGGAGGCAGGGTTTCGATTTGAGTGGGAGAGCAACATTTTTTTGGGAGAAAGTAATATTTGGGTGTGTTGATTTTTTGGGTGGGATTTAAGTAGCAAGGTTCACTACCCCGGCATTTTTTTAGAACAATGGGGTAAGTGGAATTTTATTTGTTAACTTAGGTGCCAGAAGTCTACTCCGGCGTTTGTACTTAAACGCTGGAGTATAAATGCCGGGGTACTGTGTTTTTGTTGTAGTGCAGGGATCAGCCTCGGCATGGTGAACCATGAGGTCCGATGTATCCTTGTGGACAACGGGAGTTCGGTCAACATTCTGTTTCTGGTCGCATTCGAAAGCCTCAAGCTCTCCCGCAAAAGATTGAAGCCGGAGGGGTACACGATCCATGGGTTCTTCGGCGTTCCTGTCCAAATCGAGGGAATTTTCACCCTTGACGTGACCGCCGGTACGGCCCCAAACCTCCAGACCGAAGCAATGGACTTCATGGTAATCAATATCAAGGCGACCTACAATGCTATTCTCGGCAGACCAGGCCTCTGCACACTTGGCACGCCCCGCTTTTTAAAAATACGGAATACGAGCACGTAACATTGGCCCAGCAAATGATTTTCATCATCCATAAGCTGTTCAGGAATCTTTACAACATCCCATAAAATAATCAGAGTCGGAAGCAAAAGAATCAACCACTTATGCATAATTGAATTAATATACCAACAGAATTTACTTGAAACAAAATGTATTAATCTCAAATAAATCAGATCTGAATAAGTCAAATATTCCTGGGTCATATTGCCCAAACAAAAAGAATCCAAGTAACAGATATATTGTTCAAAATGAGCAACATGAAATAAATGAAGATAGCAAAAGCTCCAGCCAACTAGAACTTTAGATCACATACTCCATCGGGCAGCTGATCACCAAAATCTGTAATTTGACAAATTGCAGGAAGAAGAAAAAAGAAACAAGATTCCCGTCAATGCAAGTTACGGGCCACTTATAATGTATGATACAAGTACATGGAAAACTAACAAATCTAAATTATAGCTGAAACAGATATAGTATGATATAGCAGAATCAACTAGCATGGTATACTGACAAGTGTCAAGTGTCAAAAGTCAAACAGCAGGCAGACAGATATACAGATAGTGTCCAATAATGATGTCAAGTGATAGTGTCAGACAAAAACAGGTATTCAGATAATCAGATAGCCAGATAGCAGATACATATAACAGATTCAGATTCAGATACAAATACAGATGTCCGATTCAGATTTTTATAAGTCTTATATTAATTACTAACTAGGTAGCACTTAATGTGCCATCCTTTTATCATATGGTTGCTACATTCAAAACAGTTACGTTTGTAAATTTCGTAGGGAACCATATAGGGCCGTGTACTCAGGGTTCAGACAGATATCAAATAATAGATCAGACAGATAGAACCTAGTGGTTCTCTTCTTCTCTACACATTCCTATAAGAAGTAATGTGGACAGGGTCAGATAACAGATCCAGACAGACAGATAGAACCTAGTGGTTCTCTTCTTCCCTACACCTTCTATAGGAAGTAATGTAGACAGGGTCAGATAACAAATAATAGATAGTTATATGGAAACATGATCCCCCTTCTAAGTACACATTTCTATACTTTTCCACTACTAGATCTTTTCCATAAACCCCGGCTTGATTACTTTTATTATGGTTATCAACAGACATGATAGTGCATGAAATAGTGTCGAACTAACATGGTATAATCAACATTATGTTCAGGAAAACAAATAAATAATCATAGATGATATATGGTCACATAAATGAGCAAAACAGTGTATGTTCATATTCAGGAAGCATGACAATATAGTGCTAAAACAGTGATTCCCGTTACTACAGAAATCTAAATCTAAATCTGTCGAAGAATCTGGAAAATAGACTTCGACAAGAATACATTGATTATAAATAAGTCATATAGTATTTCATAAAATCATAACTCAAAACGAATTTAAATCCAGAAAATACATTCAGTCAGAAATCAGTAAAATGAATTCTTAGTCAGAAAAACAGCATTAAAACTTATCAAATAAATCCAGAAAAAATATGTGGTAATCCCCTAAATGTCTAGTATCAAAATATAAAGTTTCATAATATTCCATTAAAATTAGTTTAGTCAACAAAAATCGGAAAACATCAAGAAATGATAGATTGGCAAATCTGGAATTCCCAACACTGCTGTACGAAAAATAAAATATCTCGCAAACCGTGAAACAAAATCCAAATCTGCCAAAGGAAGATGAAAATAGACAAAATAACCTAACTTTCATATTTCATATATATTTTCCATATAGTAGAAGGAAATAGCGTGAAAATACGATTCTTTACAGAACAGCGAGCAAAATACAGCAAGTATAGCTTTCATAAATAAGCATAAAACGGCATATAAAACTCATCAATAAAATTCACCAAAATTCTGGGTAATCGCTAAATAGATATAGAAGTATTGACTAAAGTTTCAGATCAAAATAATATGTGTAACACAAGTATCAAAATAAATTAGTCATCAAAATTATCAACAAACGAAATCTGGAATTGATCTACACATCTGTAGTAAAATAGTCATATCTCACACATAAGAAAACGAAATCGAGTAAGGTCAGAGGGGTTAGAAAAAAGACAAATTCCTCTAAAACTTATGTTTTATACTGAAATTAAGATTCTGACCTTAATATGGTCTAAATTACTGATCAAGACAGATTATCGGCAAAATACAGAATTTCCTTTAGGAACAAAACCAACATGAATCACACGAAACTTGATCGAAATATAACTAAACATGAATTAGAGTCTACTAAGTGTCCAACAACATGAAATAGGGTATACTAAATGTCCACAACAAGTATATCACATGGATCTCACAAATCACACAAGTTCTCATAATTGTTTCACATATACATTACATCAAGAAATGGTCACTCCTAGGTTAACTCATGTCATATGTGTCGTGAGGCAACTATGGTCAAGTTTTCACTATAGAGACAATATCAACAAGGTGATTCACACACAAATTGTCTCTAAAATCCAACTACACTATAAGAGGTATTTTTGACTTGTATCATACAAAGGAATTTGAGTACAAGTTAATTGCCTGAGAGACGAAGAAGAAAACGATACATGGAACAAGAATAATGAGAACAGATCCTGCGGCACGAACACAAACACAAAGAACAAGATGAAGATGATCGAGATCACGAACACAATCGGGCGGCTGAGATCGAAGATCAAGATCAAGGCGATCCGACGACTCTGATCGAGATCAAAATCAAGATCAAGATGTGATCAGTATCTTGATGATGATGATGATGATGATGATGATCAGATCAGACCGACGATCGAACAGCCACCAATCAAAGTGATCAAAGAACTCCATGACGATGATCATGATAATCAAGAACGGACGGCCAATATTCAAACCATCAAAACCCACATGATCAAGAAGATCAAGATGAAAGATCATGAAGATCCGATGGCCCACAACAAAGATGATCAAGAACTCCAAGATGATCAAGCCAATACCAACAACAACATCCATGGCTGCACTGGCTTGGCTCCGATGGCAGGACAACGACGGCGGCGGCGAGGAGTGCCGGGGGCATCGAGGTGCAGTCACTGACCGAGGGTTGCTAGCTCTGGCCGATGACGTCGTGACGGAGGGGAGAAGGAACGGGAAGTGCACGGGGTCTGGTGTCTGCTGTTGCATTCCCGTCGCCACGAGTAGGGGGCAGCACACCGACATCGAGGTGAAGGAAAAGCACAGCACGCTCGTGCTGTGCTGCTATTGCCGAGGAGCACAGACGAGGGGGGACACCTTGGTGGTCGTCGCAGGGTACAGCGGGTCGGAAGAGGGCGATGGCGGATGAGAAGGGCACTGGGGAAGCAGCGGGGAATGCTGGTCAAGAGAGAGACGGAAGGGAGGTGAAGAGGCGAATGCATGTTTAGATGTATGGGGCGGTGAACAGTTGCATGGGTTATATAGGTGAAGTAGGATTAGGGTTTGGGCTGACGGGGTGGGGAAGGTAACCGGGTTTGGGGTTAAACGGGGTTAAACGGGTTGGGTTTAGAGCTTAATGGGTTTTAGGTGGATAATAGGTAAGTGGGTTATGGGTAATAAGCTAATGGGTTATTGGGTAGTTTACTGGGTTGTTGGGTTTAAGGGGTTTAACAGGTTAGGGGATTAAAACAGGGATTGGGTTAGTGGGTATATAAAACCAATAAAAATATGCAATTGAGATTTTATAGAAATAATAATAATAATAATAATTAAAACAATAGTAATTACAATAATAATAATAATAATAGTATTAAAAATAACAGTAATAAGAATAATACTGAGAACAATAACAATAATAAGAAAAATGATAAAAATAGTAATAGTACTAATAATAACAGTAGTAGTAATAATAAAAGTAATAATAACAATAATAAGAATTGTATTAAAATATAAAATCATAGAAAATAGTTACAAATACAATTATTGATCGAAAATAGATTTTTGTGGAAGATCATACAATATATTTTAACAAAATTAATTTGAAGGCGGAAAACTAATTTACAAAATTTTTAAATACAGAAAATACATTTTTTGGGAAAACATGGTTTACAACACTCCGGGCAGTTCCCTCCACCTACCACTTGAAGCTGAAGTTTCCCACCGATCAAGGGGTGGGTGCAGTCCGGGGCAACCAGGAATCGGCACGTTCGTGCTATATGACCGCAATGGGGGCAGAATCTTTCCCCTTGACGCTTTAGAACTCCATTCCGAACAAGGCTCGGAGCCCATAGACGTGCTAGAGAAGGTTCCCTTCTCCGAGGTAGACATGACCATATGGTTCCGGGTAAACCGATCTCTTGCCCCGGACCTGAAGCTAGAAATCATCACATGCATCCGTCAGAATTCCGACCTCTTCGCTTGGACGCCATACGACATGCCGGGGATTTCCGAAGACATTATAATGCACCAGCTAAGCGTCCGCTCGGACTCGAAGCAGTCCAATAGAAGTGACGTAAGTTCACCCCCGACAAGCAACAGGCATTGAGAGAAGCAGTAGGCAAACTCCTCTCGGCACGATTTATTCAGGAAGTCAGCTACCCGGAATGGTTGGCCAATGTTGTAATGATAAAGAAGACAAGCGGGACATGGAGAATTTGTATAGATTTCACAGACTTCAACAAGGCCTGACCTAAAGACCCATTCCCTTTCCCGAATATCGATGCCCTGATAGATGCAACCTCGGGACATGACCTGCTAAGCTTCATGGATGCCTTCTCCAGTTATAACCAGATGAGAATGTTCTCTCCCGACATAACGAAGACCACCTTCGTGAGCGACCAAGGCCTCTACTGTTACTAGATCATGCCTTTCGGTTTGAAGATGTAACGCCCTGAATACCAAAACACAGTAATTCGTTGCTCAACAGGATATACACTTCACTTCATACAATTTTACAAGAAAATTTGAAACTTTTAATACAACATTGTTCTTTTACATCAATAACGCAGCAGAAAATAAATGAAGTACAACATGATAAATGTATAATTTTAAAAATTTTAGCATTTAAGTAATCATTAGTATCGAATTCATCTTTCTATCTTCTTGTAAATTTCAAGTCCTGCATATGAAACTATGGGCACGTCAGTTGCTTACAACCGACGCAATATTATAAACGGCGATCGTCACTATGCCGTAATATAACGATTCTTTAATACTTTAACAACCACAAACTTGAATGTAAATAAAGTGTTAAAAGTGACTACTCTAAATATGTCAGTGTATGCGATGCCTTAATGCCTAATGCAGATATTTTACGCTAAGATGACACGCATACTTGTTTGGATTCTATGCATCGCATACTATATAGGTCCAAGGGAAAGCACCTACGTACTCCACATTAAAGGGTTTAATCCCTCGCCATGATAACTACTCAGTAATAAAACAAAGTTTAGACATTCCACGAGTACGGATTCCAGTCTCGGAATCCACTGCCCGACTATACAGAATCCTCATCGTGCGAACATCCCGCAAGTGTCCCTCTAGCCCCGGTATACGCATATACACTGGAGTACGGCCTACTATCTACCCAACTAATCATGATCCCGAAATCCACCGCCCGATTAATCATAATTCAGGATTTAATTAAGGCTCGCCTCCATCGCAAGCAACCACAGTCCCGGAATCCACCGCCCGACTTGGTTTATAGTCCCGGAGATCCACCGCCCGACTATATAGAGGCCATCCACTCATGTTTGCCCAAGTTTACTACATCTTCACTTAGTGCCTAATTCTTAAGTTCAAGATATGATTAAACTATAATACCTAGAGTTAGTTTTCCCTCCTACCGGACTTAAACTAAAACACCGAGATAGCCCATATAGCCATATCTCAAATCAATCAATTAATTCAACATGTGTCGGTACCCGGGCCTCACTAAACCTCTAAATCACAACATTTCATGTTCTATAATTCATGGGTACTCATACCCTTCAATATTCATTTATTAAAATTCACTCTATTCAAATCTTCAACTTTATTCATTATCATATTAATCAATTCATCTTACTCTTGTAGCTATCATTCATGAAACCCAATTTATTCATTTATTTATTCACAATCTCTTTCTCATAACATAAAGCAACTCACTTCAACTTTCATATCAATTTAATCATTTATAGCCTTGTATGCAACTCATATATTCTCTTAATCAAAATACTATAACATATCATCAAAAGGATTCTAATTGCATTTCAAATTTTTATTTTTTTCTTTAATCATACAAGATTCATAATGCGAAAACTGCAGCCCAGGTCACTTGTAAAAATCATAGAAAATTGTATACTTCATGAAAATATACGTTCTTTAAATCAAATTAAAGGTATAAGAGTCTACTATAACTTTGTAGTTATAAGTTTCCCAAAATATTAAGTCTATAACCCAGTATTGTTCGAAATATATAGTAAGGTCGAAAAGCTATACTGTAGTTAAGATACTGCCACTCTTTGATCTTGTAAAAATCATTATAAATTAATTTCTTCACAAAATATTAATTTCTTAGACTTTACAAAAAGGTTAACATGTCTACTATAACTTTATAGTTATAAGTTTTCTCAAAATACTTTATTTACAGTGTTGAATTGATCAAAACTCGAAATGTGTTCAAACTTCCAGCAAACAACCAAAAACCAACCAGTCCTAAGCTCGGATTTTGTTAAAATAGTAAACGACCTCTAAATCTTATAAATTTTTAAAGGGATGTTCCTGACACATACAAGATTCTCCTATAAAATTTTCAGCACTAGATTCCATCTAGTCTAATCGTTATAATTTTTGAAGTGCAATTAGAACAAACAGAGCCTCAAAGAAGAGCTCTCACCTCAATTATAGCATGATTTCACACATGTAATCAACTACAATTAGTCTAAGCATCTAGCATGCATCAACAGTTTATCCATAAACTATTTATAATAATTTAGAAAGCACGGAGACACCCACTAGATGTTACTAACTTTTTCTCTTTCTAATTAACATGAATTCTAGCCATTAAATTGAATACAACATCATTTCTACAAGTCATAGCATAATTAAAATAACATGGTGCAATTCACATTCATCACATTAATCAAAATTTTACAACTACCCATTTTTCAAACCAGCATGCATCATCCAAATAAAATTAGAAAGCATTCAAGAAACACCCACCTCAATGAAGATTGTAATGTAGAAGCAAAACTCCTAGAAAAGCTCCTAGCTCCAATACGATTGCCTAGTATTTCTCCACCTAGCAAGAAAAACTCAAAGCCTACAAGAATTGCAAGACAAATATCTCTAACTCTCTTTCTTTTCTTCTCTCTTTAAATTCTTAGTTTTGGTGCAAAAGACAAACAATAGGACGGGGGGTTTATATAAGGGAATTGTAAGGCTAGGATTCACTCCAAGTAACTACCCACTACCCCACTCTCCCACTTCTCCCACTCTCCAACTATAGGCCAGCCTACCCTCTTGTGCATGCACGTGCACGTGTAGTGCACAAGTGCACACACACACTGTAACGCCCCGAATACCAAATACCACTGAATTCGAGAGTTCTACAGGATATTTCCACTTCATTTAGTACAATTTTACAAGGAAATTTGAACTTTTCACTTTACATCAGAGTTACATGAGATTTTACATTTTTCATTTTACAGCGGAAGCATATACATCAATAAATTACAAATAATGACAGCGAAAGCAATTACAACTTTATACAAAAGATATAACAATAAATAATCTTTGAGCATTGGTTCTCCCTTAACCTTTATCAAGCCAATTATCCTGCATATAAAACTGTGGGTATGTCAGTTTTTTTTTCAACCGACGATAATTATACATGGCCATCCTCTCACAGATCACAAACAGTATAACGATTCTCATTTCTTAACAGATCACAAACAGTATAACGATTCTCATTTCCAATTCCCTCCAAAAGATCAAAACCGGCCATGGAAGGAATAGTGTGCAATGCACACCATGGTGCATGCACGTGCTATTCTAGTCTCCATATAAACAAACTTGTGCATATACATTTTTACAAAATCATCTTTTAAAAGAGTTTTTACTTTACAAGTTGTTAAAAAAAATTAATTCTTGGGCTTAAATTAATGGGCCAAAACATTAACTTTTTACAAAGTAAATAATTTAGATTTTGGGCTTAAGTTTATTTGAAACAAGGACCTTTAAAAAGAAATAATTTAGCAAACATATATACATAGACATATACTCATCATTCATTATAAAATTTCATAAAATGGCACGTGCACACTACGTGTAAAATAATAGAATAAATAAATAATTTTCATAAATGAAAATCAGGGCATTACAACACTCCCTCCTTAGAATAGTTCCGTCCCCGGAACTACAGTCAAGAGCGAGAAACAAAACAAGCATAAAATACAAAATATATATCAAACGAAAGGCTCAGGATGGTCCTTCAACATCCTCTCCTCAGACTCCCAAGTAGCCTCTTCAACCAAATGGTTCCTCCAGACTACCTTGACCATCGGTATCGTCTTATTCCCCAAGACTTTCTCTCGACGATCAACAATCTCGACAGGAGACTCGATGTAATTAAGATCCAACTACAAACCTTCCGGCACTTCAGGCAAATGATGACTCAGATCTGGAATATAACCTCTCAGCATAGACACATGAAAGACATTGTGCACCTAAGATAACTCTTCTGATAATTCAAGCCAGTAAGTAGTTTTCCCGATCCTTTTCAATATCTTGTACGGGCCTATAAACCTCGGGGCCAACTTCCCACTCTTGCCGAAACGAATCACGCCTTTACTGGGCGATACTTTCAGAAAGACGAAGTCACCAACCTCAAACTCAAGGTCCCTCTCCGGTTATCTGCATAGCTTTTCTGCTTGCTCTGAGCTTCTACCAATTTTTTCCTGATCAGATCAATCTTCTCAGAAGTTTGCGGCACAAGCTCAAGACCAAACAACTGACGCTCCCCAACTTCAAACCAACAAACAGGTGTCCTGCACCTCCTGCCATACAAAGCTTCGTACGGCGCCATCCCGATGCTAGTCTGAAAACTGTTGTTGTAGGCAAACTCTACCAAAGGTAAATACCTTTCCCAACTACCTCCAAAGTCTAGTATACAACACCGAAGCATATCCTCAAGAATACGGTTGACTCTCTCGGTCTGTCCATCGGTTTGCGGATGAAAAGCAGTGCTGAAATCTGTCTTGGTACCCAAAGCTGTCTGAAGACTCCTCCAGAAATGCGAAGTAAACCACGCATCTCGATCAGACACAATAGTTGACGGAACACCATGAAGCCGGACGATCTCGCCAACATACAACTCAGCTAACTTGTCCATGCAGTAAGTTTTATTGCCAAGAAGTGAGCAGACTTGGTTAATCGATCGACTATAACCCAAATCGCATCATTGCCTTTAGGACTCTTAGGCAATCCCGTAATGAAATCCATACTGATGTTATCCCACTTCCATTCCAGAATAGGTAACGGCTGTAATAGACCTTCGGATCTCTGATTCTCGGCTTTGACTTGCTGACAAACCTCACACTTCGCCACAAATTCAGCCACATCCCGCTTCAAACCTGACCACCAGAAATTTTGTTTGGTGTCTTTGTACATCTTAGTACTCCTATGGTGTACCGACAAATGAGTAGCATGCGCCTCCTGAAGAATACTTTCTTTCAGGTCCGCCTGATTTAGAATGCATAGTCTATCTCCGAACCACAGCACTCCATCCCCGATTTGAAATCCGGACAACCTGCCCGCACCAACCTGCTCCTTCATCTTCAAGATATCAGCATCATCCTCCTGACTTGCAATGATCCTTCCATTCAAAGTAGGCTGAAGCCTCAACTGAGCTAAAGATGCTTCCAATCCTTGCAAGACAACTTCAATACCTGCTCGATCCAATTCCTCAATCAGATGCTTCTGAGTTGTAATCAAACTGGCTAAGCTGCTCTTGCGACTAAGTTCATCAGCAACAACATTAGCCTTCCCAGTATGATACTTGATCTCAGGTCACATGTCCTCAAGCACTTCCAACCATCTTCGCTGCCTCAAATTCAGATCCTTCTGCTGATATATGTACTTCAAACTCTTGTGGTCCGTGTACATGTTCAATTTCTCACCGTACACGTAGTGCCTCCATTGCTTTAGGGAAAAGATAATCGCAGCCAACTCCAAATCATGAGTCGGGTAATTCTTCTCATGCGGTCGTAGTTACCTAGACCCATAAGCGATTACTCTTCCTTCTTGTATTAAGACACAACTAAGCCCACGATGTGAAGCATCGCTGTAAACATCATACTCAACACCTGCTCTAGGCAAAGCCAAAATAGGTGCAGTATTCAGTTTCTCTTTCAACTCCTGAAAGCTTGCCTCACATTGCTCAGTCCACTTGAAGTTCACATTCTTCTTGGTCAGTCCAGTAAGCGGCACGGCAATCTGGGCATAACCTTGAATGAATCTCCTGTAGTATCCAGTCATCCCAAGAAAACTTCTGACTTCCTTCACTATAGTAGGCCTAGCCCAATCTCTCACTGCCTCTATCTTCTGAGGGTCAGTTGGCACTCCCTCCTTAGAAAGGATGTGACCTAGGAATGCCACTTCAGATTTCCAGAAATCACACTTGGATAGCTTGGCATACAACTCTTGCTCTTCCAGCTTCTCCAAAACTGCTGCCAGATGCTCGGTGTGCTCCTACTCTGACTTGGAGTACACGAGGATATCGTCGATAAACACCACGACGAAAAAATCAATGAACGGCCTCAGAACTCTGTTTATCAAATCCATGAAGATTGCAGGTGCATTTGTCACTCCGAATGGCACAACTAAGAATTCGTAATGCCCATGTTGAGTTCTAAATGCAGTTTTGTGCACATCTTCAGCTTTCACTCGAACTTGGTGATATCCTGATCGAAGATCTATTTTGGAAAAAATAGCTGCTCCTTGTAGACGATCGAACAAATCATCAATTCGAGGAATAGGATATTTATTCTGAACAATGACTTTATTCAGCTCCCGGTAATCGATACACATTCTCATCGATCCATCCTTCTTCTTTACCAAAAGCACTGGTGCTCTCCAAGGTGACGCACTAGGTTGAATAAAGCCTTTCTCCAACAGTTTCTCAATCTGCCGCTTCACCTCATCCTGTTCTACTGGAGCCATCCTATACGGTGCCTTAGAAATGGGTGCACTTCCCAGTTGAACAGTGATGCTGAACTCTACATCACGATGCGGGGGTAACCCAGGAAAATCTTTCAAGAACACAGTCGGATAGTCCCGAACCACAGGAATCCCTTGCACTTCCATAGGAGTCTCTTCCTTGCGGATAGTTGCCACCAGTTTAGAACACCTCTTCTTCCCTTGGAAAGTGACTTCAGGTCCACCTGGAGCCTTCACTGTTACCATCTTGGTCTTAGACTCGATGCTTGCACTGTATACCGACATCCAATCAATGCCAATGATAACATCGACTCCCAAGATAGTCAGCTCGATCAGATCAATTCCAAAGATTCGATCTCCAATCACAATCTCCCAATCAGCATAATACCGATCAGTGGTTAGAGTTTCCCCTGATGGAGTAGCTACTGCTAAGATCTTGCCTGGAAAGGTCTTCGGTTCAACTCCCAACACTTTAGCAAATTTAGGAGACACAAAAGTATGAGAGGATCCAGTATCGAACAACACAACAGCTTTCATTCCATTAAGATAAAGTTCTCCTGTTACATAATACACACTCATTACGTAACAGTTTCACTAAATAACGGGAAAAGAAATGACAAAAACCTCCAAACATTAGCCCTCGTACTAGTGATGACATGATCAACCTCATCAGCATCAGCTTCCGTCAAGGCAAATACTCGCCCTGGTTGGTACGGTCTCTTCCCATTCTGCTGAGTTGATCCCCCATGGATGACATTTCGTGGCTTGGAGCATTGAGACATGTAATGTCCCGTCTCACCACAGTTGAAGCAAGTCACTGCAGGAGGTCTTACCACATAGTTCCCAGGTCCTCCAGCCACACTAATAGCGTTCGCCCCTGTCGGTTTGAACCTTTGTGCAGATGGTTGTCCCTTGAAACTCCCAGAATGTGCAGGCCTCTTTCCAGACTGCCAGTTGTTCCTTTGGTTCTGAACAACATGAAACTGCTCCATGTTTGCTTCCATCGCTACTGCTCTCTTGACCAGCTTGTCGAATCTTCTGATACCAAGAGGTATCATCCGGGACCTCAAGCTCGGCCTCAATCCATGCTCGAACTTACGAGCCTTCTTCGCTTCATCCATCACTAATTCAAGAGCATACCTAGAGAGCTGAGTAAATTTGGTCTCGTACTCTCTCACTGACATGCTACCTTGGTGTAGCAACAGAAACTCCATATCCTTCTTCTCTTGGACGTCGGAGGGGAAATAGTGACTGCGGAATTCTTCCAGAAATTCCTTCCAGCCAAGAACTATGCCTCCCATGGTCCTCTTCATCGACTGCCACCAAACAGCCACATCCTTCTCAAGTTGCAGAGTCGCCAGCTTGACCTTGCTGCCTTCAGGGGTCTCCAGCACTTCAAAGATTGTCTCTACTTGATGAATCCAGTTGTCAGCCGCATCAGGGTCTGACTTCCCTTCGAATATAGGTGGTTTCATTCGTTTGAACGATTCCACTAGTTTAATTGCTTCGGGCACCGGATTTGCAGGTCCCCTTCCTTGGTTCTGATTCATGGCCACGGCGTTGAGCGTCTGATAGACTCTCGCAAGTTCCGTTTTCAGATCCAGACCTTCACCATTTCTAGCTCCTCTTCTCGACATATTCTGATGCAAAAGATCCATTAAAATCGAAGTATAAGACCAAAATTTTAAATCAACTTGCATTTCATTGAATTCCAAACTTTATACATTTGAATTGAAAAACATTTCTTGACATCAGAATGAAAGATTGTAAAAGCTACAACAGTCTAACTCCTATGGTTCCTCTTCTCTTCACGAAGTTCTCCCCGTAGTTCATCAACTTCATCCTTCAGCACATCGGTTAGATTCTTCCTCTTCTCGAGTTCCCATACACGATGACTGAGAACTGAAAAGTCGTCCTTACGCTTAGTCAATTGAGCCTCCAATAATCTGACTCTCTCTCGCAGCGTTTCTACCTGCCTCTGAAGAGATATCACTAGATTATTCGGAACTGGTTCTTCTTCTTCATCAGAAGAGTCATCAGATGAATCCGGAGGTGGGGTAATCTCTCGGGATTCAGGCCATTCTTCTCCGTCAGAATCTGCTTGCCCTGGGTAGTACTTGTCCTCGGAATCTTCCTGTTCAGGATGGTACTCTTCCTCGATGATATGCCAGTTGTCGTCTCCAGCAGGGTCGAAGTGGTCAGCCATCTTAGAAATAGAGAGGAAGAAGCATAAGTCATAGAACAACAAAAATGTAAGTCACTTACATTTAAATCTCTAGACTCAAACACACACTCTAAATGTCCACTTCTAGGGTGTCGTTCCTTATAAATTTGTACAAGTTTGGAAACCTAGCTCTGATACCACTCTGTAACGCCCCGAATCCCAAATACCACTGAATTCGAGAGTTCTACAGGATCTTTCCACTTCATTTAGTACAATTTTACAAGGAAATTTGAACTTTTCACTTTACATCAGAGTTACATGAGATTTTACATTTTTCATTTTACAGCGGAAGCATATACATCAATAAATTACAAATAATGACAGCGGAAGCAATTACAACTTTATACAAAAGATACAACAATAAATAATCTTTGAGCATTGGTTCTCCCATAACCTTTATCAAGCCAATTATCCTGCATATAAAACTGTGGGTACGTCAGTTTTTTTTTCAACCGACGATAATTATACATGGCCATCATCTCTATGCCAGAAACAGTATAACGATTCTCATTTCTTAACAGATCACAAACTTGTTCACATATCAAACTAAAGAGAATACCCTAATGATGTCATGTTGTGATTGTGCACTTAGTCCTTAATACAATTATTTATATTATATGACACTAATGCATACTTGTTCGGATTCTATGCATCCCATACTACATAGGCCCGAGGGCAAGCCCTTAATCGTTCTTCATCTTTGTAGGGTGCAATCCCTCGCCATGACTTAATACTACTACTGTAACTACAGTAAGTATCTTAGATGATCTATGAGTACAAGCACGTGTACAGAAAACCTGAAGGGGAATCCCACGTCATGTCACGACGCATCGTGAAGATAGCCTGTGGCAATTCAGCCTCCTTCATGGTACACGATCCTCTTGCAGTCACAAAATATCCCACAAGCGTCACCACCGGGACGGTACTCTGGAGCAGTATCCACGTCATGTCACGACGCATCGTGAAAACAGCCTGTGAAATACTCTCCCGCCGCCAATCCGATGGCCCTCATACTTATATTTTTATCTTACTTTCATCACATCTCCACTATGTACTAATCCTTAGTTTTTATTAGAATCATGAACAAAATCAAGCTCTAGAGTTAGCCTCTCCACTAAACCAGACTTATTTATTCATTCAACATGACCAACCTTGGTCTTTCATTTCAATTTCTTTCCAATTGCCGGGGAGACTTAGCTACTCTTTCATTTCAATTCCAATTCACAATTACTAAAAAAAATCTGAGCATTTCCAACTCATGAGTTCATTTTTCATAATCACCATAGATTTTCTCTTTCATGTCCATAGTTCCACAATTATATAACTTTCATAAATTCGAATAAATGATTCACTTCATATTTAATTCATGCAAAGAAAAAGAGAGTTTACTATCACAACCAATATTCAACATAAGATTCACAATCTTTCTTATAAAACAAAGTCATAGAATTTATGATGTATCGATAGGTCATCTGGACAGTCGACTTAGAGCTCATCCAATCGACTTGTTCAGTCAAACAAAGTCCTTCAGTAAACTGCTCGGAAGAGTCGACTGCTGCACATGGCCAGTCTGCAGTTCCGCAGCGTTCAAAATTCAAAATATCATCTACAGTGCAGTCGACTGTCAATCCGCCCAGTCGGCTGTTCAGCAGAGTTCAACTATGTAACTTTTCAAGTTCAGTACAGTCGACTGTTACATACATTCGATCGACTGAACAGGTTAAACTTTCAAAATTAAGGAATTCTCTCTTTATTCTGTTCTCACATCATTTTTGTCACGCTACAATGTGCTCATGCCAACGTAAACATGAAATTATTATATGTTTATTAACATCACAACATAGTTTTCGATAAAAATGTAAATTCCACATAACTGGTGTTTGCTTTTCTCAAAAGGAAATGCTAAACATATATTTTTCCTTTTACTCATCATTTACTCACGTAGATGAATACCAATCCCAATTTAACATTCTAGAACATCAAGTTAATAATTCATATTAAAAAAATACGTCGTTTCATGAAAATCCGAACTGTAAATATTTTCTTTCAATATACCAGTCGACTGTTCATACGACCGGTTGACTGTATAGGTCAGTTCCGATCTTTTAATTTTCATTAATCATGTTCATTCATTCACATCTTTCATACTAAATACAGCACAACGCATTTTAGCATAATAATCACCATATCAATCCATATTTCACAAGCATGATAACAATCAAAATTGCCCTAGCATGATCACTACATTAGAAGTCCTGAGAAACACCCACCTTGTTGACGAAATAAACGAAATCCCGAAAAGCCTTCTAGTGATAATGTGACTCCTCCTCCTTGCTCCTTGCCACCGAGAATTTTTTGAAGTAATGCCGGCTTCCAAAGAATAATCACACTCACAACTCTTTTACAAATATATATTTTCTCTTCTCAAATAAATTTTTGGGTAGATTACAATTAATTGGGGGGGGGGGGGGGGGGGGAGGGTATTTATACACAATTTTGGGTGAAATGGAGGGCTAGGATTTAGTAGATGGTTATGAGATGGAGGGCTAAGATGAAAGTAGGAGTTGCATTAACTACCCACAACTAAGTAACCACCCATGTATGATCTCCATTCAAAATTTCCAATTCCCTCCAAAAGATCAAAACCGGCCATGGAAGGAATAGTGTGCAATGCACACCATGTTGCATGCACGTGCTATTCTAGTATCCATAAAAACAAACTTGTGCATATACATTTTTACAAAACCATCTTTTAAAAGAGTTTTTACTTTACAAGTTGTTAAAAAAGAATTAATTCTTGGGCTTAAATTAATGGGCCAAAACATTAACTTTTTACAAAATAAATAATTTAGATTTTGGGCTTAAGTTTATTTGAAACAATGACCTTTAAAAAGAAATAATTTAGCAAACATATATTCATAGACATATACTCATCATTCATTATAAAATTTCATAAAATTGCACGTGCACACTACGTGCAAAGTAATAAAATAAATAAATAATTTTCATAAATGAAAATCAGGGCATTACACACACACACACACACACATATATAATTTAAAATATAGGTTATAATATATAGTAAATATTTAAATAAAATTAATTTAGTTTAAATATAAATTAGATTTATCATGCATAAATAAAATAAACACACATACTTCAAAAAATTTATTTTGAAAGAGAATGCAACTAACAAGTGCATTGCAAACACGTGTGTCGCACGTAAAATATTAGAATATGAAATAAATTTCATCAACGAGGAAATGTTAATAAATAATTGAAATACAATATATGAAATATATATTTCATTATTTTTTATATATTCCATAATGTAATCAATACGTACATAGAAAACACGTGCACCGCATGTATAATAAAGTTTTAATCGAAACTAGGAGAAAAATGAATTTTCGTTTGTAAAATGAATTCGAACAAGTCATGAAATAAATAATCGAGATACCAAAAATATTACACGTAACGGTAAAATATACGTAGTTGACACGTGCATTGATAACATATGCAATGCACTTAAAAACACAAAGATTGAAATTTAATATTTGAGTTGGCTCAAATAGGATTTTGAGAAGACGGAAAATGCATAGATAGTCGGAATCCAAAATATGTATTTAAATATGTTACAGATATTACCCGTAACGGTGCAAAATACACGTGCATAACGCACGAGGGACAAAATTGTCATTTTCAATTTTGCGAGGTGTTATAGAAGAACGCCGGTGCCACATATCAGAGTCTCATCAAACGGGTCTTCAAAGATCTAATTGGTCAGAACATGGAAGTGTATGTTGACGATATGCTTGTCAGAAGTCGCAGAGGGCCGGATCATGTCAGCATCCTCGAAGAGGCTTTGGGGTCCTGCGATCTCACCAAATGAGACTCAACCCCTCTAAATGCGCCTTAGGAGTCTCATCGGGAAGGTTTCTCAAATTTGTGGTAAGCCAGTGCGGCATCGAGGCAAACCCCGAGAAGATTCAAGCTATCCTCGACATGGCCCCTCCGAGCAACGTCAAAGAAGTCCAAAGGCTCACGGGGCGACTGCCGCCATCGGCCGTTTCCTTCCCAGGAGAGAAGTCGCTCCCATACTTCAAGGCCCTCCGAAGGGCGAAAAGCTTCGAGTGGGCAACCTCTCAACAAGAGGCGTTTGACCAGCTGAAAGCCTACCTGGTCAACCCGCCGCTCCTCAGCAAGCCAGAGTCGGGCGAACCCCTCTTCCTCTACCTGGCCACCACGGAACACGCGCTTAGTGCCGTGTTGGTCAGAGATGAGGACGGGATGCAGAAGACCCTTTATTATTTTAGTAAGGTCTTGCAAGATGCCGAGGTCCGATACCCAAGGACGGAAAATATTTCCTATGCATTGGTAATTGCGGCACGGAAACTCCGACCCTACTTCCAGGCCCACTCCATCCGCATCCTTACGAATCAGCCTCCCAAAATGGTCCTCGATAAGACCGAGAGCTCTGGCCGCTTAATCAAGTGGCCAATCGAGCTCAATCAGCACGACATCAACTACCATCTTCGGACGGCAATCAAGGGCCAAGCTCTCGCAGAATTTATTACCGAATGCACCATCCCCGAGTCCCCAAAAATTCGGGAGGACACCCCGGCTTGGGACATCTATGTGGAAGGGTCATCATGCGAGGAAGGGAGCGGAGCTGACGTCATCCTTCGAGGACCCAAAAATTTCATCCTCCAGTATTCTCTACGACTCAATTTCCCAGCCACAAACAACGATGCAGAATATGATGCGGTCAACAAATTTCATAAGCACAAAATTTTTGCAAACATACTAACATGGTTTATAATATAAAAGAATTCTTCTCTTTAATTAGCATGACATCTATTTCTACTCAATCACAACAAAAACCACCTTCACACATATCATATTATACTAGCATGAATTTTATCTAATCAAAATTATTCTTATATTACTCATTTTAGCATGCATATCCTACACTAGAAAATAATGAAATCACCCACCTTAAAGTGAAGTTTGAACAATGGAAGGAAAGATGGAACACCACTTCTAGCTCCAAAGCAACTCCTAGCTTCTAGCAAGGCTTCTCCTCATAGCAAGAGCTCCTCTAGCAAGAATTTCCTCCAAGCAATAGAACTCTCTTACTCTCTTTCTTTTCTTTCTTTCTCTTATTTTGATATTGTTTTTGGTGCAAAGGAGAATGAGAAATGAGGTTTCTAGTTATAGGGTTTTGTGAGGGTCTAAAGTGCAAAAATTCTCACCCTAATAACTCTCTCTTTTAATTCTTTCAACTCTTCATTTTCCAAACACCTAAAACCTCCAACTCTTCATGCTCCCAACCTTTCATCATCTCAAGCCCCAAAACTCCAACCCCTTCCTCTCCCCCACTAGCCCAAACCGGCCTATCCTACTGCAACTCGGCCAATCAACATGTGTGTGCATGCACACATGCACATACAAATATGAATACATTTCTATAACTCTAAATGTGTACTAAAATTTTGTAACTTGTCATGTATTAGTCCAAGCTCAACTTAAATTGTGATTTTATTAATGGGCTTGATTCATGGGCTCACTTCTAATTAATTAATTCAATTATCCTAGTGGGCTCTTTTCCTAATGGGCTAGATTTTAATCTTTAGGTCCATGGATCAAAAGACTAATTAAAAACTTATGCATGATAAAAATTTGTAAAATGAGAGTAACAAAATGAGAATAAAAATTTGCATGTGCATCATACGTGCAAAAATAAAAAAAATGCATTTTTAATTCAAATAAAAATGTGGGGTGTTACACTGGTCACACCGGACTACCAAGAGAATCCCGACTAGCGAGTCCCCGTTCAATCTAGCATACGGGACCGAGGCCGTCATCCCTCTGCAAGTCGGCCTCCCCTCGCCTAGGTTCATAGGCTTCGAGAAGAATCAAACTCAAGCGACCTTAGGGCGAACCTGGAACTCATTGATGAGGTACGTGAAAGATCCACCATCCGACGGGCCATATATCAGCAACGAGTGGAGAGGCATTACAACAAGAAAGTCTGCCCGAACAACATCGAGGAGGGGAACCTCGTATTCCGAAAGCTAGCAATATCCCAGCCCACAGCCAGAGGCAAGCTCACCCCCAAATTGGGAAGGCCCTTATAATGTCTCCCATGTGGTACGTCCTGGAACTTACCGACTCGAAGGCCTAGGGGGCAGGATAGTTAAGAGGCCCTGGAAGGCGGAACACCTTATCAAGTTTTAGGGAGGAAAGTGCGGGAGAGTCCACCATTGTAAGCGCTACGCTCGCAATTATCTTAGTAAATAGACAAACGTGATATAAAGGCGGGAGATTTGTTTAATAAATCAAAGCTACGTCCTTGCCCCTCGGCTTGGACTCCGAACACCCACGAGGGATTATTCAATCCCCCACGTCCTCGCCCCTCGGCTTGGAATTTGAACACCCATGGGGGATTCTCCAATCCACCACGTCCTCGCCCCTCAGCTTGGACTTCAAACACCCACGGGGATTCTTCAATCCCCCACGTCCTCGCCCCTCGGTTTGGACTTCGAACACCCATGGGAGATTCTTCAATCCTCCATGTCCTCGCCCCTCGGCTTGAACTTCGAACACTCACGGGCATTCTCCAATCCCCCACGTCCTCGCTCCTCGGCATGGAATTCGAACACCCATGGAGGATTCTCCAACCCCTCATGTCCTAGCCCTCGGTTCGGACCTTGGCTAGTAACGTCTTCGCCGCTCGGCGTGGACTTCGACCACCTATGAGTGATTCTTCAAAATCTCAAGTACTAGCCTTCGGTTCGGACCTTGGCTAGTAACGTCCTCGCCTTTCGGCATGGACTTCGACCACTTATGAGGAATTCTTCAATCCCTCAAGTCATAGCCTTCGGTTTGGACCCCGGCTAGTAACGTCCTCGCCACTCGGCATGGACTTCGACTACCTATGAAGGATTCTTCCATCCCTCAAGTCCTAGCCTTTGGTTCGGACCTCAGCTAGTTACGTCCTCACTGCTCGGTATGGACTTCAACCACCTATGAGGGATTGTTCAATCCCTCATAGGTGGTCTAAGTCCATGTCGAGCAGTGAGGACGTTAGCCATCAGTTCGGACCTTAGCTAGTAATGTTCTTGCCACTCGGCATGGACTTCGACCACCTATGAGGGATTATTAAATCCCTTAAGTCCTAGTCTTCGGTTCGGACCTCGGCTAGTAACGTCCTTGCCATTTGGCATGGAATTCGACCGCCTATGAGGGATTCTTCAACCCCTCAAGTCCTAGCATTCTGTTCGGACCTCGGTTAGTAACGTCCTTGCCTCTTGGCATGAACTTCGACCACCTATAAGGGATTCTTCAATCCCTCAAGTCCTAGCCTTCGGTTTGGACCTCGTCTAGTAACGTCCTCGCCATTCGGTATGGACTTCGACCACCTATGAGGGATTCTTCAATTTCTCAAGTCCCAGCCTTCGGTTCGGACATCGGCTACCCACATCTGTGCCCCTCGGCACGGTCTTCAACTCACCACTTACCGAATGTTTCAGTTTGATTTGTGGCCCTCGCCCATAGCGAAGACCTTTGAGCCCCATGTTCCGAACCGACCCCCCTTTCACCCGCTGATGGCCAGGGGTAGCGCCGCTGTCATCATTGCTAGCCTTAACTTTTACTGGGCGGTAGGAAAGCGATCGGTCACTGGAGCCCGCGGACAAGATTTTCAAGTCGGACACTCGCCTGCGGAAAGCACTCCGAGTCCCATGTTCCGAGATGACCTCCCTTTCACCCGCCGACAACCAGGGGTAGAGCAGCATTCAACGCCTCTACCCCTAACTGTCCGAGGGTGGTAGGAGGGCCACCAGTCACTAGAGCCCCCGGCTAAGATTCTTTATTTTTGACATCGCCTTCGGTGACTGCCTCAAGCCTCACACTCCAAGCCGATCCCCTTTTCACCCACTGGAAACTAGGGATAAAACAATATTCATCGCCGTTACCCCTAATTGTCAGAGGTTGGCAGGAGAGCCGGTGGCGGCGAGAGCTCACGGTGAAGTGAGGAATGATCTGATGGGGGGTGAGGGTTATATAGCCCTCTGGTGATGCACATTTATAGCATGGAAAGTCGAAACGTCTGATAGGCATTAATGACATTGGAAGACAAAATGTCCTCCATTGCCAGACGTTCAGGATCCCTCAACCTCGTCACTCCCTCTCGAACTCCTCCATCGGCTCGAACTCCTCCCTCGGCTCGAACGCCGAAGACCTATCCTCGGAGATCGAAAGTAAGCGCATGGAAAAAGAACCAATCAAAGCAATACAATCATGTTCTCTCATTATTATTTCAACTAAAAAAATGCATCGTTACAAGGGGAGACTTTATTAAATCATTCACAATCAGCATAGGGCTCCTGTATCGGAGCCACAGGATTGATACAGGCAAGTTCAAGGCCAGCGAGCGAGTTGGGTCCTCTGCAAGTCCGCCCGGTACGACCAATGTGAACACACTTACGATCGAGGTCTGTGTGGCACAATGCCTCGCTGGCCCAATCCTTGGGGTCGGCAACGAAGCCCCAACGGAAGGGCCAGCATTCCCAAAAGAGACGGATCGGGATCTGGACATCCCGAGCATGATCTTATACCGTTGTACCTCCAAATCCTTCTCCACAATAACCTCACGAAGAAAAGACTCAGATGACGGACGCAGAGCAGAATTGCTAGCCATCAAGAATGCAACTTCCGCACTCCCAAAGTCACGGTCAGCTATCGGTTTCTTAAAATGCGCCAGCTCCAAGCTAAGCCCCTTTGACTTATCCATGAGGTATTGAATAGCAGCCTCTCGATCGTGAGCAGCTTTACGACACCGGGTCAGAGCGAAATCTAGGGCCAAGATCTTACCCTTAAGTCAGCTTATCTCAACACAACCTGGGTCTACTCCCAAGGTCGCATTTATCTGACAGGCAAATAGAGAAACATCATTCCGAGCCATATATACTTGGCTAAAAATCATGCCCAAAATTCAAGTCAAAAGGTTCAGTCAAAACTCTTTTCATTACTCAAAAAAGCATGTTTACAAAAATGCGGTGTCCAGTCCGTGATCGGCGACTACGAAATACGAACAGAAAAAGAGGAAAAGAAAATAAACAAGTACTACTGACCAACCTTTTCCTTGGCAGGCAGCTCAACAATGGAGTCAGCTCCCGCAGTGTTGTCATCACCACCACCCCCCGGAGTCGGCAGGTGTTCGGGCAGCACCATGGCGTAATGGAAGCTGCTCAGATCCAACTCCGGGTAGTAGTATTTAACATGTCGGATCGCTAGGGCATAGACTTTGTCCTGGGCCTCAATGACTTTGTCCTTCCCGACCTGCTTGACCTTCCTCACTCTCTTATCGACCTCTTTCCTTAGCTCGGCCATCTGCTTCATGTGGGAAACGACCTGGTTAGCCAGCTCGGCCTGAAGGGCCTGGTTGTTTCCCTCGATTGCCTTCTGCACTATTTTGAGATTCTTCATCTCCCGATCATAGCGCTGAGCGTTCCTCATCACCTTCCTCAGCTCTTGCTCGTGCAGCTTCATCAGCTGAGCACACTCCATGCAGCCATATAGCCAAGGGAGATAGACTTAGAAAAAATGCAAAAAATATAGTACAACAGAAGCTACAAAAGAGTCGTTAGCAAATGAGTGTTACCTACATGCTTGCCATAGCCCACTTCATATAGCTGGAATCGACGGTGTCACACTCTCGTGCCTTCTGGTCATGAGGTGGGGTGAGCTTTGAGACCACCTCGATGGCCATGGAGCCATCCGACAAGGTATCCCCGACCTTAACAGCCCTCTTTGGGGCCCATGATTGAAGCCCCACCTCGCCGATGATTTCCTTGGCCGATGGAGCAACGGAGCGGAGGCCGCCCTTCAACACCTCCATAACCCTTTGGCTACTGCAGCTTGGGCTCGACTTCGAGGCCTTCTGCTTCTTCGGCCTCGATTGGGGAGGTTCCTCCACAACCTCCTCGGAGGGGACCCTCCCTTGCCTAACATACTTTTCCCGCTCGGCCTTTCTCTTCTTCAGCAACGCCCTCCTCTCAGCGATCTCTGAGGCGTCCATATCTGCAAAAAAGAGAAGCTCATAAGACGAGGGAAAACACTTGAAGAAAAATTAGACGAAAGACATACTGGAAAGAGTGGGGCTCAGTCCGATTTGAGCCAGATGTTTCACCGTCACATTCGGCCAACCAATGCTATTGCCCGAACATATCCGCTCAATGTTTGGCCGTCAAATCAGACTTGCGGGGGCCCTTAGGGTTGGGTTTATAAAATCTCCAAGTCGTGGGTATCACCCAGGGGGTCAGGCTCCAAACAAAAAAATACTTTCCTTTCCACCCTTTAATGGAGTCTGGATGCCCGTGTACAACCCTCCTCCCTCGGCGTGGTGAGATGTATTATATCCCTTTGTACTCGCCGGACGAGCTAATGCCTAGGATTTCTTGGAAGTATTTCAGCCTTAGGGGAACCCCCCGCTCCTCGCAAAGAAGCATGAAATAGACGAGCTACTTTCAGAAGTTGGGCCTGTATTGCATCGGACTCAACGACGCCCAGTTCATAACCTCCTTAATAAACGGGTGGAGTGGCAATCGCAAGCCCGAACAAAAAGCATCCACCAGAAACATATAGAAGTAAGGAGCCAATTTGTCCTGGGGCTGGGGATTAGCAGCTCGTACTCCTGACCGATGTAGTAGCTGGCTCGGATAACCAGAAGGTCGTCCGCGGTTAGAACAGTTGGCGCCTTGTCCATAGATATTTTCTTCCTGCCGAGCAAGGATGCCTCCACATTGTCGTCAACACTGCCCTTGTATCGGACCAACTCCTCAACATCGTTCGGATACATTCTGATGGAGCATGGCTGAGTGGTAAACGGGAAATCAAGCCTAACTTCAGGAGCTATCTCGTCCGGGCTGTCTGGTAGGATCCACTTCGTTTTCCTCCATCGGACGCGACGACCCCTCTGGGGAGAGGGCATCGCCAAAGGGCCCAGATTGTCTTCCTCTGCCAAAGCACCATCCCTTCCTTCCTCGTCCCCCTCGATGACCTCAACCTCCTCTGCTCCCTTAATCGGCTCATCCTCCTCCACTCTATCAACAACCTCCTCATCATCACCCTCTATCTTGTGCACGTTCCCTTCTGAGTCGCTCGACTCTATTACGAAGGGCATCCTGCTGCGTAGCGGTGCAACATCATAGACCTTCTTCTCTAATTCCCATGACATTGAGTCGGAGACATGCGGGCCCTCATCCCGACCCTAGGTGGTGGCGGAGAAACCAGACTGAGCCCTTGACATAATGGAAAAAACTAACTTGTTTCAAATGCCGGAAGTTGTCCAAAAGTTCACCGACGGTGACTGAACAGTGCTACAGCATAACCAGCGGATCTTGGAGAAGGAAAGCAAAGGTGAAAAATGAGAAGAGGGGTGGGGGATATATAGTCACCCTGCGACTCCTCGTTTTTCGCACATCCTGCAACTCCTCGATACCCTCAAACCTGACATCATCATCACACGTGCCACCACAGGAGTGGCCCATGTGTGACACAATCTCTCCCCATGACCAATTCTTCCCCAAGTCATGCACCTCGAACACGCCAAACACAGAGGCAAGGTTTTGGCCAGCCAGCATACGGCCATATGGCTCGACGCTCGGCATGAATCTCGAGCATCAACCTAGCTTTTTCACAAAATTTCCTTACAGCATAAGGCCATCTGGTTCGACGCACGGCATGGATCTCGAGCATCAACCTAGCTTTTCCACAAAATTGCCTCACAGCACAGGCCATCTGGCTTGACACTCGGCATGGATCTCGAGCATTAACCTAGCTTTTCCACAATATTGCCTCACAGCACAAGGCCATTTGGCTCGATGCTCGGCATGGATCTCGAGCATCAACACAGCTCTTTCTCACAAAATACCACTGACAAGAGGCTCAGAGCTCGGCATGAACCTCGAGCATCGACACAGCTTTTTCTTGCAAAAGGCCAGTCGGGAGGCTTGGAGCTCGGCATGAACTTCGACCATCAACACAGTTTTTTCTCACAAAAAATGAATATCGATAAGCTCGGAGCTCGGCATGAACTTTGAGCACCGCCACAACTTTCTCTCGCAGAATGCCTCAGTCGAGGCGCTCAGCACCGACCACTAGCTCGGAGCTTGGCAAGAACTTCGAGCATCGCCACAATTTTTTCTCACAAAAGGCCAATCGGGAGGCTCGGAGCTCGGCATGAACTTCGACCATCAACACAACTTTTTCTCACCAAAATCCACTATCGAGAGGCTCAGAGCTCGGCATGAACTTCGAGCACCCGTACAACTTTCTCTCGCAAAATGACTCAGTCGAGGTGCTCGGCGCCGACCCCTAGATCAAAGCTCGGCATGAACTTTGAGCACTGCCACAGCATTCTTTCGCAAAATGCGTCTGTCGAGGTGCTTGACGCCGAACCCTAGCTTGGAGTTCAGCATGAAATTGAAGCACTGCCACAGCTTCCTTTCACAAAATGCCTCAGTCGAGGCACTCAGCGCCGACCCCAAGCTCGGAGCTCAGCACAAACTTCGAGCATCGCCACCACTCCCTCTCATGAACTGCCCCTCTCGTCGCGCTATGTCTCGACCATCCTGGCTCGATGCTTGGTGCCGACCCAGTGAACTTGGCGCTCGGCACGAACTTCGATTAGGCCGAAAAACCACGCTCGGCTCGGTGCCGACCCCAGTCACTTCTTCGGGAGTCAACAACTCATCTTCGACAAATAATCCCCTTCGCTCTTCCCACAAAGACAAACTACTCCTTCATGGCTAGTTCACACAGCCCTCCATGTGTGAGGGGCTTATGATGTGGTATGGATGACGTGGCCTAATCAGGGCCATCAGATCTCCTCAGATTTCGCTCAATCCAGACCATCAAGTCAACAGGTCCAATGGGCTTTTGCCAATTCAGGCCCACATGCAAACAAGTCCGACCCGGCCCATTAGGGTCTGAGACACGTTTACCCCTACCTATAAATACCAGACCCCTCCTAACTTTCACAGGTAATGAATCTTTCCCCATATGAACCCTAGCCGCTCAATACTATTTCCACTGACTGACTAGACTGTCGGAGGACCTGTCGCTGGGACTTCTACCGGTGCTTCTAGGCATTTTGCAGGTACTCCGGCCGTCTGGGTTTCCAGCCTCTCTTCCGAGCTGACTTCCAGGAACGTCCCGAGCCGAGATCGAGATCTGTCCCTTCCGCTTCACAAATTACAAGAACTCACACCTGTTGCCCCCACACCGAAAACAAGCAATATCACCCGCCTAATATTCTTTTACCTCACTAAGAGCATCCACAATGGTTTCTTATATTTTTTGGTAAAATGGCAAAATGAGAATTGACAAAAGAGAAATCATTACACCAGTTCGTTTCTCATATTTTGAGAAAGAATTAATTTTTTTATCGGATGGAACATGTTGTTCCGTTCGAGAGGTATTTTTGTATTTTTTTTCTAAAATTAAATTAATGTTAGTTATTAAATAGTCATTAATTAATTAGTGATTAAATAATAATAAACTATTATTAAATCCTATTTAAAAGATATTACTGTCTAATTAATGAGTTTAAAAGTGTTGGAAATCACACTTACCCTCAAATGGGACATGTTGTCCCGTTTCTCAATTTTTTGAGATTGGACGGGACGGCATGTCCCGTCCAAACCATTTTTAATTTTTACACTTTTTTTTGGATGGAACAATATGTTCCGCTGGATACATTTTTTTAAAAAAAATTATAAAAAATTTCGGACGAAACAACTTGTTTCTTCCGATGCTATTAAAAAAAAGGGACGAAATAATATGTTCCGTCCCCTATATTTTGAGAATGAGCAAATTGTTTCTCAAATATGAGAAGCGACTGTTCCAACTTTATCAAAAAAATGGAAAAATAGCAAACCGTTGCAGACCGTTTTTTGTCAAAATATGGCAAAATGGCAAATCATTGTGGATGCTCTAGGGGATTGTTTGGTTGTATGTAAATGTGCAACAAAAAATTAATCCCTAAGTGAAGCACTGTAGCAGTGCTTAGGTTGGCTGTACTAGAATTTTTCTTACGCATTATTGTGGCTACAAGAATGCGCAAATTTGTACTTTTTGTCCGTTTTCATTTTCGGAATTTTTGCTCTGAAAACACTCGCTGCAACACATTAGCCATTAGAGCATCTGTAGTCGTTCAATCTCAAATTTTGGGTATTTGGCATATAGGAATAGGAATTTTGGGTTTCAGCTATAGTTATTTGAACCCGAATTTTGGATTTTAATTTTAAAAAATTGACGGACGAGGAATGGATTCCCGTCCATTATTTTTTTATTTTTTTAAAATAAAAAACCGAGGATCTTTAAAAATAAACAAAATAGGAAACTAATTAATTCATAATTAACTCTTAATTTAATAATAATTAAAATTTAAATAAATCTTAAATCGCAATTAAATATTAATTAAAAATTAATCTATACACATAGAAATGTTTACAGGCCTAGTTCTTTAGGATCTTTTTAAGCACATGGGAAGAAAAGCTCTCAGACGGTAGATCATCCCCCGTCTGATTTTTTAAAATAAAATTAAAAAATCGAACGGATGGGAAATGATTTTCCGTATGATTATTTTTTACAATATTTTTTGGATTGGATGGGAAATATTTAAATAAAAAAAGGACGAAAGATGATCTTTCGTCTGATTTATTTTTATTGAACTGATGAAAGATTATCGTTCGCCTCCTAAATTTTTCAAATTTCTATATCTCTTTCCAAATATAATTGACTAATGTTTTCCCCAAACCCAAATTTTGGGTATTTAGCTAACGACTACAGCTCGATTTTTGACAAAATTTGTAAATTTAGCCAACGACTACAGATGCTCTTAGCCACAGTAATCTACGAGGAGAAACAAGAAAACTCCTACAACTCCATTTGCAGTCAATCAAATCTCTGCTACAATGTTTTTTCTTGGAAAAGTTTTTTTGGAGCACAAACACAGGCATCCAAACCACCCCTAATCTTTTATAGAAACTAATCATATTACAGTAAATTTACATCCAACTAAAGCTATTTTAAGAAATCAAATTTAAAGATTTACTTTCGTTACAGTGTTCCTCCTTCCTGATTTCTTCTACAACGAACCAAACGACCCATTATAATATGGTGGGAAATTTCTGATTTGGCCAACTTTCAAAATATTCCTAACTATTCTTCATCCATAGGATTTCAAGTGTCCAGATCAATCAAAAGTTCGATTCTATCTTAACTACTCATTTTAAAATGATATCCGCACTGTTCACTGATATTCATTTTGGACCTAATTTTTTTATTATAATTTAATCCATAATAATTTTCGCATTCAACCCATAAATTTCTAGATTTTTTTTTATATGCAAATCCAAATTACTATATCTTTCTCTTATATTAAAGTTACGGCTGTTACCACCCATTCTTATACTAGTACTACAACTCCCACTTTCACTACTTCCTCCGCTATGGAAAAAAACTGTCAAATAATGCTTTTAATCTTCTTTTGGTTGAGGACTACTCCATCGTAACATGATTTTTGAACCCGAAACTCCCTTCACCATTCTAACCGTGTATCATCTAAGCTACGCCTCGCTTATCTGTTAAGTTGCATTATTATTCTTTAAAATATTTATATTTGTCAAAAGAGTACGGTGAACGTTGACCAAAACCAAAAATTTAAAAACAGACTGGAAAAATAATAATAAGTGGAGTATCTATCTATCAATGAGTCTCTTATTCTCAAAGCATGAAGACCGAAAGCAATTCACATGTAAAATGCCTTTGGTATTGATATCACTACAATAAAAAGTAGTTTTTCCGGCGCTTTTTGAGATCTTTACCGACATTTTTTTTCGCCGGTGAAACTTTCACCGGCGTTTACAATAGCGCCGGTCCAAATACCGCCGAAGCAGGCGTCGCTGAAACGAAAGGGTCTACGCCGGCGGTTTTGGTGGACGCCGGTAAATGTTAGAACTACACCGGCGGTCATAAAACGCCGGTGTATGTCAGTCTCTGAGTGCCGTTCTTGTGCATCTATATACATTCACCGGCGGTCGTAAACCGCCGGTATTTATTCATTCACCAGCGTGCATGAAAATGCCGGTGTAGAACGAAAGTATACCGGCGGTCAAGGAGCGCCGGTGTATGTGCGTTTATGAGTGCCTGGTTTTCCCTATTTACGAACACCGGCGCGACCAAAAAACGCCGGTGTAGTTCTATACGTCGGCGTTTATAAAACGCCGGTGTACGTCTGTGCCATTACAACTGACAACATTCACCGGCGTGCGTTGGAACGCCGGTGTATCACACAATCCAACAATTAGATTAGATAGACCGGCGTTTTTTAAAACGCCGTTCTAGCTATGCCCGTTTATTTTCGATACTCCGCTTTTCTGTTCGATTTCAATTCACAGTTTCATTTACAAAACCTGTAAACTAATTCTCACAACTGATTCAATCAATTTCGTTGCATATTACTGCGCAAACCACAACCAAACACAAGAATAATTAAAGATAATCAAGTTTCACACGTGTCATATCAACGTCCAAATTCATTGATTAATTAACAGTGTCATAATTAACAAATTAATATAGAGACTAACATCCCAAATATCCAAACAAACCAGTCTGACAAATAGCCAAAATATCCCAAATTAAAAGTCTGACATAACTCTCATAAAGAAAACCAGTCTGACATAACAACAGCAAGGAGGAGGACATAAGAACAACAACCATACAGCAAGGAGGACATAAGAACAGCAAGGAGGACCGCAGATTCATACCCCCCGAGTAGCTTCAGCTCTGATCATCAGAATTTCCTTCATCTTGACGACCGCTCTGTGAAAAAAAAAACAATTGTTTAATTGAACAGTAGACCACAATACAGAATATACATATTTTTTGAACTTGCAAAAAGAACTGCCTGTATCTTAAATTATAAGATCAAAGTGTCAACTGCAAATGGAATTGTTAATGATATATACAGAGGTAAAATAATTACATTGCAATGCTAAAAATCTAGTACTTAATTTTATTTTTAAATATATCTAAAATAACAAAACAAATGAAAGTTCAGTATCTAACTTGAAACCTTTATATTCTCCTCTGATTGGGAATATCCACTATCTAAAACAGTAAAACAAATAAAAATTCAGTATCTAAGCATGTCCTTCATGGATTGTTCAGACAATCCATGAAACTGTCATCGTGGACGGAAACCAAATATAAGAAAAATAAGAAAAATAAGATAGGGCTCATATCAAGTGTATTTTTAGGGAACTGTCATCGTGGAAGGAAACCAAATATATATAGAAGCCAGAAATGGAAACAGAAAGAAGAAAGGTAGAGACTTTGGATACACCAGGCTAACATAGCGGCATTTTCCTCATCTCTCTCTCATCCCTTGTTTCCCTTCAGCACACGAACACAAAGAGACATCAGCAACAACAGCAAGAGCGACAAGAACAATAATAATAATAAATTATTATGTACAAGATGTCTCTATATGGATTTCCAGATCTCCACTCGAGCCCACTCTTTCTAATCACAGCCCAATTAAGAACATAGACAACATCCACTAAACAATCCAATCATAGCCCAGTCAAAATTTGCCATCCTGGATCTTAATGAAATAAGCTTCATTAACAGTGAAAGAAAATGAGGATGCTAGCAGCATACTTAGTTTGGAAGTGAACCCATTTTTTGTTAAAAAATCATGCCAAAGATGGCAATCAGCTTCATTAACAGTATCTGAAAATGAAAATTTCCATTATCTGAGCTTCTATGTTGCTCTACTAATTCACTGTGCCCAACTAAATCTAAAACCCAATTGTTGTGCGTATCCGGAGGATTTTGGCATACGTACCTATAGCATCCTCAGTTCACAGTGAACCTGTTTTGGTCAAAAAAACATGCCAAGATCACAATCAGATGCATGAAAATAAGCTTCACTAACAACAAAAGAAGAAACTGGGGATGCTATGCAGCATACTTAGTTTGGAAGTGAAGCCATTTTGTGTTAAAAAAACCATGCCAAAGATTGCAATCAGGTTACATTAACAGTATCTGAAAATGAAAAATTTTCCATTATCTGAGCTTATATGTTGCTCTACTACTTTTTTAGCCCAACTATATCGCAAAACCCAATTGTTGTGCATATCCGGCCGGAGGATTTTGGCATACGTACCTATATACCATCCTCAGTTCACAGTGAACCCATTTTTGGTATAAAAACAAACATGCCAAGAAGACAATCAGGTGCATGAAATCAGCTTCACTAACAGTGAAAGAAAATGGGTACCATAAAATAGCTTAAGAAGACCATCAAGTTTGTGAAATAAGCTTCACTAACAGTGAAAGAAACTGGGGATGCTATGCAGCATACTTAGTTTGGAAGTGAAGCCATTTTGTGTTAAAAAAACCATGCCAAAGATTGCAATCAGGTTACATTAACAGTATCTGAAAATGAAAAATTTTCCATTATCTGAGCTTATATATTGCTCTACTACTTTTTTAGCCCAACTATATCGCAAAACCCAATTGTTGTGCATATCCGGCCGGAGGATTTTGGCATACGTACCTATATACCATCCTCAGTTCACAGTGAACCCATTTTTGGTATAAAAACAAACATGCCAAGAAGACAATCAGGTGCATGAAATCAGCTTCACTAACAGTTAAGTGAAAATGGGTACCATAAAATAGCTTAAGAAGACCATCAGGTTTGTGAAATAAGCTTCACTAACAGTGAAAGAAACTGGGAATGCTATGCAGCATACTTAGTTTGGAAGTGAAGCCATTTTGTGTTAAAAAAACCATGCCAAAGATTGCAATCAGGTTACATTAACAGTATCTGAAAATGAAAAATTTTCCATTATCTGAGCTTATATGTTGCTCTACTACTTTTTTAGCCCAACTATATCGCAAAACCCAATTGTTGTGCATATCCGGCCGGAGGATTTTGGCATACGTACCTATATACCATCCTCACTTCACAGTGAACCCATTTTGGGTAAAAAAACATGCATGCCAAGAAGACAATCAGATGCATGAAATCAGCTTCACTAACAGTTAAGTGAAAATGGGTACCATAAAATAGCTTAAGAAGACCATCAGGTTTGTGAAATAAGCTTCACTAACAGTGAAAGAAACTGGGGATGCTATGCAGCATACTTAGTTTGGAAGTGAAGCCATTTTGTGTTAAAAAAACCATGCCAAAGATTGCAATCAGGTTACATTAACAGTATCTGAAAATGAAAAATTTTCGATTATCTGAGCTTATATGTTGCTATACTACTTTTTTAGCCCAACTATATCGCAAAAACCAATTGCTGTGCATATCCGGCCGGAGGATTTTGGCATACGTACCTATATACCATCCTCAGTTCACAGTGAACCCATTTTTGGTCAAAAAAACAAACATGCCAAGAAGACAATCAGGTGCATGAAATCAGCTTCACTAACAGTTAAGTGAAAATGGGTACCATAAAATAGCTTAAGAAGACCATCAGGTTTGTGAAATAAGCTTCACTAAAAGTGAAAGAAACTGGGGATGCTATGCAGCATACTTAGTTTGGAAGTGAAGCCATTTTGTGTTAAAAAAACCATGCCAAAGATTGCAATCAGGTTACATTAACAGTATCTGAAAATGAAAAATTTTCCATTATCTGAGCTTATATGTTGCTCTACTACTTTTTTAGCCCAACTATATCGCAAAACCCAATTGTTGTGCATATCCGGCCGGAGGATTTTGGCATACGTACCTATATATCATCCTCCGTTCACAGTGAACCCATTTTTGGTCAAAAAAACAAACATGCCAAGAAGACAATCAGGTGCATGAAATCAGCTTCACTAACAGTGAAAGAAAATGGGTACCATAAAATAGCTTAAGAAGACCATCAGGTTTGTGAAATAAGCTTCACTAACAGTGAAAGAAACTGGGGATGCTATGCAGCATACTTAGTTTGGAAGTGAAGCCATTTTGTTTTAAAAAAACCATGCCAAAGATTGCAATCAGGTTACATTAACAGTATCTGAAAATGAAAAATTTTCCATTATCTGAGCTTATATGTTGCTCGACTACTTTTTTAGCCCAACTATATCGCAAAACCCAATTGTTGTGCATATCCGGCCGGAGGATTTTGGCATACGTACCTATATACCATCCTCAGTTCACAGTGAACCCATTTTTGGTATAAAAACAAACATGCCAAGAAGACAATCAGGTGCATGAAATCAGCTTCACTAACATTGAAAGAAAATGGGTACCATAAAATAGCTTAAGAAGACCATCAGGTTTGTGAAATAAGCTTCACTAACAGTGAAAGAAACTAGGGATGCTATGCAGCATACTTAGTTTGGAAGTGAAGCCATTTTGTGTTAAAAAAACCATGCCAAAGATTGCAATCAGGTTACATTAACAGTATCTGAAAAATGAAAAATTTTCCATTATCTGAGCTTATATGTTGCTCTACTACTTTTTTAGCCCAACTATGTCGCAAAACCCAATTGTAGTGTATATCCGGCCGGAGGATTTTGGCATACGTACCTATATACCATCCTCAGTTCACAGTGAACCCATTTTTGGTCAAAAAAACAAACATGCCAAGAAGACAATCAGGTGCATGAAATCAGCTTCACTAACAGTGAAAGAAAATGGGTACCATAAAATAGCTTAAGAAGACTATCAGGTTTGTGAAATAAGCTTCACTAACAGTGAAAGAAACTGGGGATGCTATGCAGCATACTTAGTTTGGAAGTGAAGCCATTTTGTGTTAAAAAAACCATGCCAAAGATTGCAATCAGGTTACATTAAAAGTATCTGAAAATGAAAAATTTTCCATTATCTGAGCTTATATGTTGCTCTACTACTTTTTAGCCCAACTATATCGCAAAACCCAATTGTTGTGCATATCCGGCCGGAGGATTTTGGCATACGTACCTATATACCATCCTCAGTTCACAGTGAACCCATTTTTGGTCAAAAAAACAAACATGCCAAGAAGACAATCAGGTGCATGAAATCAGCTTCACTAACTATAAAACAAAATGGGTTCACTTCAACAATAGCAACAACAGCAAGAGGGAACCAAATATAGAACAATTGGGTTTTGAATGGAGATTGTAGTCATAGATCAATTCTTCATGGAAGAAAAATACGAATAGGGCTCATAGCAAGTGTAGTTTTAACTGGAATTGTCATCGTGGAAGGAAACCAAATATAGAAGCCAGAAAGAGGAATGGTAGAGAATGAGGATACACCAGGGTAACATAGCGGCATTTTCCTCATCTCTCTCTCATCCCTTCTTTCCCTTCAGCACACAAACACATAGAGACATCAGCAACAACAACAAGAGCGACAAGAACAACAATAATAATAAATTTTTATGAACAAGATGTCTTTATATGGGTTTCCAGATCTCCACTCCAACTCGTCTCTTTCTAATCACAGCCCAATTAAGAACAATTGTTCACAGTCACTGTTAAAGAAACATATATGCTCAGATTATGGAAATTTTCATTTTCAGATACTGTTAAAGAAGCTGATTTCATGCATCTAATTGCTATCTTTGGCATGATTTTTTAGCCAAAATGGGTTCACTTCCAAACTACGTATGCTGCTAGCATACCAAAATCCTCCAAATCAGTACAACAACACGGCTGAACAATCCTTGTTTGCAGGTCATACAATGTCATCTATACCATGTTATGTGCCAAAGTGGGTTAGGCATACGATGCAAGGCCGACAAGTATTAGTTGTTTGTGAGTATGCAATAGGGTGCAGCTATGAACATGGGCTCATATCAAGTGTAGTATTACGGACTGTCATCGTGGAAGGAAACCAGTTTAATATAGAAGCCATATATGGAGCCAGAAAGAGGGATGGTAGAGAATGAGGATACACCAGGCTAACATAGCGGCATTTTCCTCATCTCTCTCTCATCCCTTCATTCTCTTCAACACAAGCACACAAAGAGACATCAGCAACAACAGCAAGAGGGGGTTGGTCCAACAATAAGTGTAGATTATAATAAACGAGATGTCTCTATTTGGGTTTCCAGATCTCCACTCCAGCCCTTTCTTTCTAATCACAGTCCACTTAAGAAACATAGACGAAATGCTTATAGACGACAGCCACAATGCAGACTCACAAACACTAGTACGTGTCTTTCATGCATTCAAGACCATAATCTCTTTAAAAATACCAATTTTAAGACTTACCGATGTTTTTTGACAGTGGGCGGCGTGCTACCCTCACTCTCATATGTTTGACTGCCACTATTATTTAGTGGCTGCTCATCTCCATGGCTCTCGTTGCCATCATTTATATTTACCCTCTTTCCACGCCTCGGCATATTGTACCTGTCAAGGATTCGATAACTTCCTTAGATATGCAAATTTAATTAATAACATGTTTATAATAACTATCATAAAATTTGTACTTTAGTAGGATTAACAAACCAACATAATTGTAAAAAAATTAAAAAAATGAGATTTGTAACAGATTAAATTACAACGATAGCTTGGTTCAAATGACACTAAGCATAGTTTAATGTAAATAATACCAAGCAATAGAAAATAGAAAGATAATTAAACCAGTATATTAAATTCACAATGAACATATTCGAAATTACAGACATAATATTACAACAAGATTTAAGACATAAAATTACAGACATATAATAAACCCAATTGAAAATCATGTAAACTACAATACGACATCTTCCAGTACATCGCCCTCTTCTCCATCCTTGCGGAGCCAAGTCCCGCAAATTCCAACATCGGTTGTGTTTACATCAAATGCAGGAAACTCAGATGCAATGTAACTGTTCATGTCTTCACCGTCTTCATCGTCTGAAGTATCGCCCAGTTGGAATACATCTCTTGGTTGCATAGGGATAGCCACATACGATTTTGGCAGGATTGGATCTTCAATGTAGAACACTTGTTGCACTTGGGATGGAAACACAAATGGCTCATGGCTAATGTGTGTACCGATGTGAATCAATTTTAAGAAGTTTACAACTGTGAAGCCAAGCTTGTCCTTATTGTTAGCAAAATTCCTATCAAACTCAGCCCAATCCCCACGAAATAAGACAACACGGAAATGGCCAAAATAATTCAACTCAATGATATCCGTGAGCACTCCATAGTAGTCGAGATCTCCATCTACAGGCCTCGTGTTCGATTTGGAAGCATAACTTCTAGTCTTAGACGTCACTACCATTCCACTATTTTGAGACTTCAAATTACATTCACGATCCTTAGTACGAAATCTAAAACCATTGAATATGTATCCTCCGTATCTTTTGACCATCTGATAGGGACCTTTGGCAAGTACTTGTATTTCAGATGACGCACCTTCAAGACCCAAAGAATGTACCTATTAATTTTGCGCAAATCGTATCAGCACCATAGAAAATGTAGATATAATAAAGATTAACTTGCATAACTGTAATTCACCTACATGAGATTCAAACCACTTATGAAATTTTTCATTCATCAGCTTGTTTTGTTCACGTGGTGGTAGTCTTCTTGGTCTAGCCCTTCGTTTGATGTCCCTGACAAATTCGCTAAAAAACAAGCAATTGAAATTAGGAATAACAAAAGTATCAAAAATATCGAACTTCGCGGTTTTCACTGTATTCGATTTAAATTCAAAAGCAACTTACTTTTGAAATGGTTCCACTGATGCATGATGGTCTAGCACATATCGATGTGCCTGTTCCCACGCTAAGCTATCGAGCTCAAATGCATCAACTTTACCAACAGTAGTGCCAGCGGTATCAAAAAGATATTGAGCACCATCAAGGTTGGAAATGTCTGAATTTCTACGTGGTCTACTGGAAGATGTCTCCACACCAGGCAAATACCTGGAAAAAAAATGTGAGCACTCCTCTGATAGATATCCCTGGGCTATTGACCCTTCAGGATATGCTCTATTTTTCACATAACCCTTTAGCCGGTATAGGTACCTGAAAATGTACAATTAATAAACTAGAGCGGATTAGGGGATTAAAAGAAATGAGCTTTTGAAAATTCAATTTCGTAAGATGAATGAATTATTTTACCTCTCAGTGGGGTACATCCACCGATAGTGAACAGGACCGCCGATTCTGGCTTCACCAGCAAGGTGGATTATCAAGTGAATCATAATAGTAAAGAACGATGGAGGAAATATCATCTCCATTTTACTAAGTGTCAATGCCGCCTGCTGCTCCAATTGGTCCAGATCTTCAACACGAAGCATTCTTGAGCAAATACCTTTATATATGCTACAAAGATCTTTCAGTACAGTAGTGACTTACTCACACATTGAAGACCTTAGGGCCACAGGAAGGAGATCCTACATTAGGATGTGGTAGTCGTGTGACTTTAGACCCTGAAGCCTCTTCTCTTTAAAGTTGACACATCTTGCCATGTTAGAAGAATAGCCATCGGGAACTTTAAGTTCAAATAGGACTTTGCAAAACAACTCCAACTCTGATTTTGACATTGAATAGATTGCAGGAGGTAGGAGTACTTTCCCGTTCGGCAATTCTTCTGGGTGCAACTCATGTTGGATGCCCATTGACTTCAAATCAAGTCGGCTCTTGAGATTGTCCTTTGTCTTCCGATCATCTCCCATAACTGTTCCTATACAATTCTCACCAATATTTTTTCCGATATGCATCACATCTAAATTATGTCGCAGTAAGTTGAATTCCCAATACGGCAACTTGAAGAAAATACTCTTCTTCTTCCATGCACCTAAACTCGTCAAGTTCTGATCCTCATCTTCGCCATATAGATCGGTCTCCTCACCTTGCTCCGGCCTTGCCCTTTTCTTGCCCTTTGTCCTGACTTCTGGTTCTTTTCCATATTTGAATTGATGACCATCTACCCGCCTCAAAATATCTAAACCAGAAGAAGACCCAGGAGCATGTTCCCACTCGTCGGTGCCATCAAATGTCGCTGCCTCTGCCCGAAATATATGTGTGTCAGGCAACCATCTCCTATGACCCATATAGCAAAACTTTCTGCCATTGTACAACCACCTTGAACTAGTTTGGTCAGCACAACATGGACATGCATAACGTCTTTTAGTACTATATCCAGATAAATTTGCATATGCTGAAAAATCATTGATTGTCCAAGACAACACGGCACGAAGAGAAAATGTTTCTTTAGCCACAGCATCATAGGTTGGAACACCCACCCACAACTTCTGAAGTTCATCTATTAACGGTTGTAGGTACACATCTATATCATTTCCAGGACCTTTCGGTCCAGGAACTATCATGGACAAAATAAATGAGGACTGCTTCATGCATTTCCAAGGTGGCAAATTGTATGGTATCAACACAACCGGCCATATGCTGTATGTACTACTCATTTGCCTGAAAGGGTTGAAACCATCACTAGCTAGTCCAAGTCTGACATTTCGAGGATTTTCCGCAAAATTAGGATATCTTTCATCAAATTTTTTCCAAGATTGAGAATCAGCAGGATGTCTAAGAATCCCATCATTAGTGCGACCTTCAGCATGCCATTTCATATCAGAAGAAGTTTTCGTAGACATAAACAACCTTTGTAGCCTAGGAATCAGAGGAAAGTAACGCAATGTTTTGGCAGGCTTCTTTTTTCTACTTCGCTTAGTAGATCCACTGGCTCCCTCGTCTTGATTTGGTCTTTCTTTCCATTTCGAAGAACCACACACTTCGCAATTCTCCAGACTTTCCTTACCACTCGTGAAAAGCATACAGTCATTTGGACATGCTGCTATCTTCTCATATCCTAGATCGAGAGAACTTAGGAATTTTTTGATTTTATAGGCTGAGTTTGGAATACAGATTTTAGGAAATGCTTCATTCAACAATTCAAGTAGCATAGTGAAGGACTTAGCAGACCACCCGTTTAAACATTTAATCTGAAATAGTCTGACAATGAATGAGAACTTAGAAAATTTGGTGCAGTCGCGGTACAACGGAGTACTAGCATCTTCAAGTAACTTAGCGAAGGATTCTTACTGCTTATTATTTTCAGGGGTGGGGCCAGACATTTCCTCGTCCACCCCACCACCAATCTAGTTTATTTCTGTTGACTCATTGTGAACTTCGGTTGTTGGGTTATTGGTGTGGAAAGGAACATTATGAATCCCCATGGCATCTTGTAACAAAGCATGCATCTCATCGGGAACGCTTAAGTCTTCGTTCACTAAGGGATCAGCTTTATTTTCTAATACAACCGGACGAACAAGAGCTGCCGTATGATCCTCTCCATGACAAAACCACCTTGTGTACCCTTGAAGAAAACCGTTGACAGTCAAGTGTGTATGTACTACGTCACATGTCCTCAGCATACAATTTGTACAGCGGAGGCATGGACAAAGGATTAGGTGGGATCACGGGAATGTCGTTTGGCAAAGATAATAAAATCTTTAATACCATCACGGTACTCCTTGGATAATCGTGGTTTACTAATCCAACTTCTATCCATTATATCAATAGCACACAGTCTGAAATTAAAATTTGATATATTAAATAGTAATAACAGTAAAAGGCATTTTGTATATTAAATTTCACCTATTTGAAAACCATCCCTAGCTGCAAATAAATAAACGATATAATCTTTACCTGTAAAATAAAGAAATTGTGGCTCCAAAATATGTACAAAAAAAAACTACATCTTAACACAATCTACTCTATTCACCAAACCCTAAACGACCTTTTGTGGAAATGATCACAACCACCTTAGTGGTATTTTATTGCACACCCTGTGTTCGAGCATAAAAAAAAAATCGACTATAGTCTCCCCTGTATTTGGCTTTCCGTTCAAGGAGATGATGATGGTAAAGGGTATTTTGCTGATGAAGAGGAATCGGCCGAATAATGAGCGCGTCGTGCTGTAACTACGGTAACAAGAAGATCTGATGACTCATGAACTATTCTGTTCATGACTACTAATAATCACTTATCTCATAATAATAATAATAATAATAATAATAATAATATTAAACAAAAGAAATAGTAAAAGAAAAATGAAAATGTCCAGTATGTAAGCATATATTTTTCAGAGTGAACCAATTGTTGTACATAGCCGGAGGATTTTGGCATAGAGCTATAGCATCCTCAGTTCACAGTGAACCTATTTTAGTCAAAAAAACACGCCAAAATGACAATCAGATGCATGGGATAAGCTTCAATTCATTAACAGTGAAAGAAACTGGGGATGCTATGCAGCATACTTAGTTTTGAAGTGAACCCATTTTGTTCAAAAACCATGCCAAGGATTGCAATCAGGTTACTTTAATAATATCTGAAAATGAAAAATTTCCCATTATCTGAGCTTATATGTTGCTCTACTACTTCTTCAGCCCAACTAAATCTAAAACCCAATTGTTGTGCATATCCGGCCGGAGGATTTTGGCATACGTACCTATACCATCATCAGTTCACAGTGAACCCATTTTGGTAAAAAAAAACATGCCAAGATGACAATCATATGCATGAAAATACGCTTCACTAACAACAAAAAAAGAAAATGGGGATGCTAGCAGCATACTTAGATTGGAAGTTAACTCATTTTGGTATAAAAAACCATGCCAAAGATTGACAATCAGGTTACTTTAACAGTATTTGAAAATGATAAATTTTCCATTATCTGAGCTTATATGTTGCTCTACTACTTCTTCAGCCCAACTAAATCTAAAACCCAATTGTTGTGCGTATCCGGAGGATTTTGGCATACGTACCTATAGCATTCTCAGTTCACAGCGAACCCATTTTGGTCAAAAAAAACATGCCAAGATGACAATCAGATGCATAAAAATAAGCTTCACTAACAGTAAAAGAAAATGAGGATGCTAGCAGCATACTTAGTTTGGAAGTGAACCCATTTTGTTAAAAAATCATGCCTAAGATGGCAATCAGCTTCTCTAACAGTTTCTGAGAATGAAAATTTCCATTATCTGAGCTTATATGTTGCTCTACTACTTCTTTAACCCAACTAAATCTAAAATCCAATTGTTGTGCATATCCGGCCGGAGGATTTTGGCATACGTACCTATAGCATACTCACTTCACAGTGAACCCATTTTGGGTAAAAAAACATGCATGCCAAGAAGACAATCAGATGCATGAAATCAGCTTCATTAACAGTGAAAGAAAATGGGTATGCTAGCAGCATACTTAGTTTGGAAGTGAACCCATTTTGTGTTAAAAAACCCATGCCAAAGATTGCAATCAGGTTACTTTAACAGTATCTGAAAATGAAAATTTCCCATTATCTTAGCTTATATGTTGCTCTACTACTTCTTTAGCCCAACTAAATCTAAAATCCAATTGTTGTGCATATCCGGCCGGAGGATTTTGGCATACGTACTTATAGCATCCTCAGTTCACAGTGAACCCATTTTGGGTAAAAAAATATGCATGCCAAGAAGACAATCAGATGCATGAAATCAGCTTCATTAACAGTGAAAGAAAATGGGTATGCTAGCAGCATACTTAGTTTGGAAGTGAACCCATTTTGTGTTAAAAAACCATGCCAAAGATTGCAATCAGGTTACTTTAAGAGTATCTGAAAATGAAAATTTCCCATTATGTGAGCTTATATGTTGCTCTACTAATTCACTGTGCCCAACTAAATCTAAAATCCATTTGTTGTGCATATACGGCCGGAGGATATTGGCATACGTACCTAGAGCATCCTCAGTTCACAGTGAACCCATTTTGGGTAAAAAAACAAACATGCCATGAAGACAATCAGATGCATGAAATCAGCTTCATTAACAGTAAAAGAAGATGAAAATTTTCATTACCTAAGCATATATTTTTCTATTAATTCTTCATCTCAACTAAACCATTCATGTTAAGGAAATCAAGATCAATAAACCGAAAAAAGCTGCTTTTTTTGAAAAATAAGGGAAATCAAGAGATCATACCGAAGAGAGAGAGAGGGAGCGGGGCGACGAGGGCGGGGGCGTAGGAGAGAGAGAGAGCGGGGCGACCGCCGATTCACCTCCAAATAGAGACAGGGAAGAGGGAAATCGAAAAGGGCGAAGGGAAGAAGGGACGATTTCGAAAGGTCGAAGGCCGTCGAAGAGGACGAAGCGGCAGAGGCAAACGCGCAGGAAGTAGAGCGAGGAAGGAGGGAAACGAAGCGCCCCTTCCTTTTTTTTTGGGTTTTGGGAAAATGGGGAGCGAAAGATTAGGGTTCGCGGGTTTTATCGCAGTTATTCACCGGCGTTTTAATTAGACACGCCGGTGAATGTGTCCGTATATTCACCGGCGTTTATAATAAAAACGCCGGTGAATAATAAACTTCACCGGCGTTTTTAAGTAAAACGCCGGTGAATACTAACATACGCCGGCATTTTAAATCGACCACCGGTGTATGACCATCCCATCTGGCGCCCAATTCCTACTCGCTCCCTACCCCGGCGCTATTAGTAAAATGCCGGGGAATAATCGCCGGGAAAGCTACTTTCTTTTGTAGTGTATGGGTCATCTGATGACGTAGCCTCTCTTGGACCACAGGATTCTCTCGAAAATTGCTCAGTCCTGATCATCAGATTAGCCCTAAATTTTATGGGCTTCTGCAACGTCAGACCCACGGGCAAACGGGTCCAGACCCGTTTGCACTGCCTATAAATACTAGGCCCTCTCCCACCTTCACTGGTAATCAATCTTTCCCCTCTAAAAACTCTAGCTACTGTTACTCTTCAGTAACTAACTAGACCGTCGGAGGTCCTACCACCGGAATCAACCCCGGTATTTCTAGGCCGAGTGTAGGTACATGAGACCGAGCTGAGCCTCCAGATCCGAGCCGAGCCTCTAGATCCGAGCCGAGCATCCGACCTCTACCTCACTCCTGCCTGCTCCCGAGTCGCTAGCTCAGCTGAGGGTCGGGTGTATGGTCAGTTGCGTGACTTCCACTTTATAAATTGAGAGAACTCACACCTGTTGCAGCCACCCCCTAAAACAAACCGCATAAGGTTAGCTCTGTCTGTGGAAAACTCGGTACGGACCTCAGTCTGATCCCAGCCATTAATGACATCCCTTCAATCCGAGCTCATATAGCACCCAAGCCCAGAAGAGCTGTCACCTCTACACGTCGTCAGGACGCTCCTCCTCAGGACGTCCCCGCCGACACTTATGGATCCAACCATCCGAGGGTCAACCTCGGACCCGGACCGGGCGCTTCTCGCTCGGTCGCAATCGACCTGCGTCGGGTCATCCAGAACCGACAGGCCAGCCGAACTAGGGGAGGGACCGCTTCCAACTTAGCCTCGAACCATCTCAGGCATCCATCCCGAGAGCCGGAGCTCAGTCGCGCCGACCGGAGGCCGCCACCCCAACGCGACCTGGCCGGACGAGCTCCAGTCACCCACCGTGAGTTCCAAGACTTCCGGAACGAAATCCTGAAGGCCATCTTAGGGACTCCTGTCAACGAGACACTCCACTGCTCTCACTCGCGGTCGGATGCCGGAGCCAGCGCATCTCGCGGCCTAACCGGCCCACCAGAACATGACGAGGACGTCCTGCGACACCTACAAGAAATGGAGAACCACCTCGACCACTTTGGTGAGGGCGGCCCGAGGTCAGCTCATGGTCATAAGCCGACCCAAACTCCTTTCTCCGCTGCAATCCTATAAGCAGAAATACCTCGGAATTTCCAACCTCCCCAGTTCGAGACTTATGACGGCGAGGGTGATCCTGCTGATCACATGGAGGGTTTCAAGACCCTCATGATGATTCACAGTGCTTCGGATCCCCTCCTATGTCGTGCCTTCCCCGCCACCCTCCGGGGTCCGGCTCGGGAATGGTTCTCTAAGCTCGTCCCCAGCTCGATTTACTTGTTTGACCTGCTGGAGGCCAATTTTCTAGCCCACTTCGTGACCAGCAGGAAGGCCGAGAAGACGAGCGTGTCTCTACTGGACCTCCGACAGAAGGAAGGGGAGTCGCTCCAACAGTTTTTCCGGAGGTTCACAGCAGAGGCAAGGTCAGTCTCCTCCCTTGACGCTGGGGTGGCCTCAGCAGCGTTCCGATACAACATCCGGCACGACCAGCTGAAGGCATCGCTGTCCATGAAGCCTTCCCTCGATTTCCTTGACTTGCTCAATCGGGTCGAAAAGTACATCCGGGCCAAGGAGGCCCTAAATCCAGAGGACGCCAAAGAGGTCCCAGGGAAGGGGAAGCACAAGGCTAATGAGGCGGAGCCAGCCAAGAAGGTCCCAAAGGACAGGACCGGCATGAAGAGGGTCCCTCCGATCCTGCGCTTCGAGAGGTACACACCACTGACACAAAACGTGTCGGCCATCCTCTTAGCGATTGAGGACAGGGACCTCGTCCAGATGCCCCCTCGACTGACCAGTAACAAGAAAAGGGACCGGCTGTCCTACTGCCGCTTCCACCGGGACAACGGGCACGATACCGACTACTGTCGGGCCCTGAAGGACGAAATTGAGGACCTCATCCAACGAGGGTATCTCTGAAAATTCACCCGAGAAGACGCCTGGGACCGAAGAGACATAAGGAACCGGAGGCCTTCTCCTCCCCCTCGTGCCCCCAAACAGTGTTCCGAGTGGGACCCCGAGCCTGAAGAGACCGGAGGTCAAGCCATCCTGCATTGCGTCCATAGGGGGCCTATGGGAGGGGATTCTAGCACCTCCCGCAAGGCGTTCGTCAGAGAGGTAAACGCCGTCCGAGACCTCTCTTACCCCTAGGTCCAGCAGCTCCCTGTCTCCTTCTCAAGGAAAAACCTAAAAGGGGTCCGGTTCCCGCACTGCGATGCGCTCGTCATCAGCCTCGTCATGGCGAACTATGAGGTCTGTCGGATCCTTGTGGACAATGGGAGCTCGGTGAACATCCTCTTCCTAGAAGCTTTTGAAAACCTCAGGCTCCCCCGAGATAAGCTGAAGCCAGCCGGGTACACCCTGCACGGGTTCTCTGGCATCTCGGTGCCAATAGAGGGGATCGTGATCTTGGATGTCACCGCCGGTACGACCTCCCACAGATGGATCGAATCGATGAACTTCATGGTTGTGAATGTCAAGGCAGCCTACAACGCCATCCTCGGTCGACCGGGGCACTGCTCCCTCCAAGCTGTTCCCTGGGCCTACCACCTGAAATTGAAGTTCCCCACCGGGTCAGGTGTCGGGGTCGTTCGGGGGAACCAAGAAGCAGCACGATCGTGCTATATGACAGCTGTCGGGGGCAGTGTGTTTCCCCTGTATACTGTCGAACTACAATCCGAGAGGAGCCAACCAGAGCTCGAACCAGCAGACGAACTAGAAGAAGTCTCATTCGAGACACGGGACAAGTAAAAGTGGTTCCGCGTGAGCTGCTCCCTCGCGCCCGACCTCAAGTCTGACCTGATCGATTGCATTCTCCGCAATGTCGACCTCTTCGCTTGGAAGCCCTCCGACATGCCCGGGATCTTCGAAGACCTGATCATGCACAGACTAAGCGTGATCCCTGGATCAAAGCCGATCGTCCAGAAGCGGAGTAAGTTCGCTCCGGAGAGGCAGCAGGCTGTAAAAGCGGAGGTAGACAAGCTCTTGTCTGCCCGGTTCATCTAGGAGGTCAGCTATCCCGAGTGGCAGGCAAACATTGTGATGGTCAGAAAGGCGAGTGGAAGCTGGAGGATCTGTATAGACTTTACTGATCTCAACAAGGTGTGCCCCAAAGATCCGTTCCCTCTCCTCAGCAACGACGCTCTGATCGACGCAATGTCGGGTCACGAGCTCCTTTCCTTCATGGATGCCTTCTCAGGCTACAACCAGATCCGGATGTTCCTCTTGATATAGCCAAGATATCCTTCGTCACCAACCAAGGTCTTTATTGTTATCCGGTTATGACTTCGGGCTGAAGAATGCCGGTGCTACCTATCAGAGACTCGTCAACCGAGTCTTCAAGGACCAGATCGGTTGCAAAATGGAGGTGTACGTCGACGAAATGCTCGTCAAAAGCCAGCAAGGGCGGGACCATGTCGCCGACCTGGAAGAAGCCTTTGGCGTCCTTCGGACCCACCATATGAGGCTCAATCCGGCGAAGTGTGTGTTCGACATCTCCTCTGAAAAATTTCTCGGGTTCGTCGTCAGCCAGTGCGGCATCGAGGCAAACCCCGAGAAGATCCATGCCATAATAGATATGGCCCCTTCTAGAAACATCAAAGAGGTCCAACGGCTCACGGGAAGACCGGCGGCCATCGGCCATTTCCTCTCTAAGTCCGGAGAGAAGTCCCTCCCATTCTTCAATGCTTTGTGCAGAACCGGACGCTTCGAATGGGGTACTCAGCAGCAGGTAGCGTTCGCCCAATTGAAACAGTACCTCGCTAATCCTCTGCTTTTTAGCAAACCCGAGTCGGGCGAGCCTCTCTGGCTTTATCTGTCAGCCTCAGAAAGTGTGCACAGTGCTGTTCTCGTTCGGGAATAGGACGGAGTCCAAAAGCCATTGTACTATGTGAGCAAAGTCTTGCTCTCGTCCGAGACCATGTTTGCAAAAATGGAGAAGGTGGCCTACGCCCCGGTCATGGCCGTGCAGAAGCTCCATCCCTATTTCCAAGCACACTCAATTCAGGTCCTCACAGACTAGCCTCTGAAGGTAGAACTCTACAAACCCGAGAGCTCTGGATGACTGGTCAAGTGGTCGATCGGGCTCAGTCAATATGATATCGGCTATCAACCAAGAATGGCCATCAACGGATAGGCCCTCGCCGATTTCATCACAAGAATGCACCATCTCTGAGCAACCCGAAAGTGGGGAGGCCGACTAGACATGGAAAGTTTACATCAACGGCTCTTCTTGCGAAGCGGGGAGTGGTGCTGACATCATTTTGCGAGGACCTGACAACTATCTTCTCCAATATTCACTCCGCCTCACCTTTCCAGCCTCCAACACTGAGGCCGAGTATGAAGCTATGACTGCCGGGCTCACCCTGACGCACCAAGCAGGTGCTAGATAGATCAGGGCTTTCAGCGACTCTCAGCTCGAGGTCAATCAGATCACCGGAGAGTACGAGGCCCGTGATGATCAGATGATCCAGTACCTGGCCATGGTTCAGCGGCTCTTGGCATCCTTTGACGAGTCTGTAGTCTCAAGGATCCCAAGAGAGCAGAACGTCCTGGTCGATGCCCTGTCAAAGTTAGCCTCCTCGTCCTTCGAAGGTCTCGACCGCACCGTTCTGATCGAAGAACTCCTAAAGCCGAGTATCGACCTTCCCGAGACCCTCTGTATAGAAGACGGAGCTCAGCCTGACGATTGGACCACTCCCATCAGAAAGTTCCTAATCAAAGGAAAGCTCCCCGAAGACCGAGCCGAGGCAGGGCGGATCTGGGTACACTCGGAGAGGTTTGCCATGATCAATGAAACCCTCTTCAAGTGATCATACACTACGACGGACGGAAGATCCTACCTCCGCTGCTTAAACCCCGACGAGGCAAAGTATGCTCTCAAGGAGCTCCATGAAGGAATTGGTGGGTGCCATATGGGAAGCCGATCGCTTGCGCAAAAGGCTTTGAATCACGGGTACTACTGGACCACGATGCTGCAAGATGCCCTGGCCCTGGTCAAAAAGTGTGGCCCTTGTCAAACGTTCTCCTCGGTGAGAAGGGCTCCGCAAGCAAACCTCCACTCCCTGGCCAGTCCGACCCCCTTTGCAATGTGGGGAATGGACCTGGTAGGCCCCTTCCCGAAGGCAATAGGCCAAAGGAAGTTTTTGATAGTAGCAATTGACTACTTCACGAAGTGGATCGAGGCTAAGCCCCTGGCCATGATCACCGAGCAGCAGACCCAGCAATTCTTCTGGAAGCACATCATCTGTCGGTTCGGAATTCCGCACATACTCGTCACAAATAATGGGACTCAGTTTGCAGGTAAGATTTTCCGAAAGTTCTGCAAGGATCTCGGGATCCAGCAGCGCTTCTCTTCGGTATGCCACCCACAGTCGAACGGTCAGGCTGAGAATGCGAATCGCCAGATCTTTGACGGTCTCAAGAAATGACTTGATAATTATTCCAAGGGGTTATGGGTCGACGAGTTGCCAAGCATTCTCTGGGCCATCAACGATGAAGAGAATCCCCACGGGAGAGTCGCCATTCAATCTGACTTACGGTGCGGAGGTTGTAATTCCCCGCGAGATCGAGTTCCCTTCACCCCAAATCGTGGCTTTCGATGAAGCAAGCAACTCGGCGCAGCTACGTGCCGATCTGGACCTCATAGACGAGGTCAGGGAAAAATCTGCCATCAAAAGAAACACACACTAGCAGAGGATCGACAGATTATATAACAAAAGGGTGCGCCCCACCGATATCAAGCTGGGGGACCTCATCATCCAAAAGCTGGAGGTATCTAGTCCTGGCCAAAAGAGGAAACTGGCCCCAAACTGGGAAGGCCCTTACAAAGTCTCTGAGGTTGTATGCCCGGGTATGTACCGCCTCACCGATCTGGAGGGCAAGGCTGTCAAGAGACCCTGGAACGCGGAGCACCTCATCAAATTCCTCGAAGGGAAAGATTAGCCTTTATAGATACCCCTATGTAAATTATAAAATATAATCGGCACGTCGTGCCTTGTTTTGTAAAGTCAATATGATGTAATTGTGCCAGCTTTCTTAAAACAAGCTTCGGCTTTGTACCAGCTTTCTTAAAACAAGTGTCGGGCTCGGCCTTTGGATGGAACCGCGAGCCACAAAAAGCTTCTCTTACAAGCTTGGGGCTCGGCCTTCGGATGGAACCGAGCTTCTCTTACAAGTTTGGGGCTCGGTCTTCGGATGGAACCGCGCGCCACAAAAAGATTCTCTTACCAGCTTGAGGCTCGGCCTTTGGATGGAACAGCGAGCCACAAAAAGCTTCTCTTACATGCTTGGAGCTCGGCCTTCGGATGGAACCATGAGCCACAAAAAGCTTCTCTTACAAGCTTGGGGCCCGGCCTTCAGATGGAACTGCGAGCCACAAAAAACATCTCTTATAGGCCGGCAGTTCGGCGTTCGGATGGAACCGCGAGCCACAAAAAGTTACTCTCTAAGGTAGGGGGGCTCGGCATCGACCTCGAGCATGGCCTGGGCTTTTTCAAGCCCTGCGACCTATGCGCTCGGCGATGACCTCCAGCCACACCCTTACTATCTACCCGAGAACAGGTATGGGAGCTCAGCATTGACCTCGAGCAAGGCCTTGGCTTTTCCAAGCCATGCAACCTTTACGCTCAGCGATGACCTCCATCTACGCTCATAACAAGCTTCTCTAAGGTATGGGGGCTCGGCATCGACCTCGAGCATGGCCTGGTCTTTTTCAAGCCATGCAACCTATGCTCTCGGTGATGACCTCCAACTACACCCATGCTATCTATCCAAGAACAGGTATGGGAGTTCGGCATCGACCTCGAGCAAGTCTTTGGCTTTTCCAAGCCATGCGACCATTACACTAGGCGATGACCTCCAACTATGCTCATAACAAGCTTTTCTAAGGTATGGGGGCTCAGCATCGACCTCGAGCATGGACTGGGCTTTTTTAAACCCTGTGACCTATGCGCTAGGCGATGACCCTCCAGCTACACCTGTACTATCTACCCGAGAACAGGTATGGGAGCTCGGCATCGACCTCGAGCAAGGCCATGGCTTTTCCAAGTCATGCGACCTTTACGCTCGGCGATGACTCCAGCTACGCTCATAACAAGCTTCTCTAAAGTATGGGGGCTTGGCATCGACCTCGAGCATGGCCTGGGCTTTTTCAAGTCTTGCGACCTGTTGGATCCTGTAGGCAAGGCAAGAAACATTATAGGGGGGTGAATAGTGTTTTATAAAAAAATAATTGCAGAATTGAACTTTTTCATCTGTCCAGTCGACTTGAAAAGAGAAACCAGTCGACTGGGGTGAAAGTTAAGAAGAGTATTTTAAGACGAATCTGATCAGTTGACTTATAGAAGAACCAGTCGACTTACCAGACAAGTTTTCAGAGAGTATGTAGTACAAGTCTGACCAGTCGACTTAAAAGAAGATGCAGTCGACTGTCCAGACAAGTTTCACAGAGAACTTAAAGAGCAAGTAAATGAAATGCAAGTTCAAAGAAATACAACTACAGAGTACACACGATGTATCCTAGTTCGATCCTCCCGACCTACATCCAGTCCCCAAGCAAACCACTTGAGATTTTCCACTATTCTTGAAAAATTACAAGAATGCAGTACGACGTTAGAAAACAACCTTGTCCAACCCGTAGTCCTCTCTCACAACTAGAGAGAGCAACCCACTCTTCCACCAAGAGTGAAAACCTGACTCTAAAATCTAGAGTCCTACTCTCCAACCGAGATGACCACTGTCACAACCAAGAGCGAAAAGAAAATAATAAAAAAGTTTACAATCAACCTATAGTCTTATTGTGAATGTGAGTTTGTACGTGGCTATTCGGTCAACTTCTGAATTCAGTCCAAAAAGAATTCGATGTTATGCTGGACTGAAAATAAAGAACCAAGACTAAGAAATTTTGGAGTGCAAGTTAGAATGCTTGTTCTTTTGAAAGTAAGAGTCTTAAACTTTTTAAGCAAAAATCTTGGAACCTTTCAATGTTGATTCACAGACTCTATATATAGACTGGAATCCATTGAAAAGTTATAAAAAAAGTTTATAAAACTGATTAAAAACGGATATAAACTTTTGAATTCAAAAATTCAAGTTTTGAAATCAGTAAACTGTCGAAACGACGTGAACAGTTGACTGGGTTGCCGTTGTAACACCCCGAATTTCAAATAAGGATAAATTAGAGATTTCACAGGATCTTTACTTCACTTCGTACAATTTTACAAGGAATTTCAAAAAAAAAAACTTTTCTAATAGTACATCAGAGTTCATTTACACTTGGTTTTTACACAGCAGAAAATTACAACATTTGAAAACAAAATGTAACTTGTACAACTTCATAAATTGAGTCATCGATTGCATCATATACTCCTTTAAAAATGGCCCATTACCTGCGTGTCAATCTGTGGGCACGTCAGTTACTTACAACCGACGAAATGTCATACTCGGCTATCTTCTCTATGCCGTACATATAACGATCTCATTACTTTAATAAAAATAAAATATTTGAATGAATAATAAAGTGTTAACGTGTCTACGCTAAACATGCAAGTGTATTTCATGCCTTAATGCCTAATGCACACAATTCTACACTAGAATGACACTAATGCACACTTGTTCGGATTCTATGCATCCCATACTACATAGGTCCGAGGGCAAGTGCCTACGTTCTTCACAATACAGGGCTCGATCCCTCACCATGAAACTACCCAGTAGCAAAAACAAGGTTCAGGCATTTTACGAGTACGGATCCCAGCCCCAGAGTACACTGCCCGGCTGTTATACAGACTCCTCGTCGTGCGAATCCCCCGCAAGTGCCACTCTATCCCCGGTATTCATGATCCCGGAGTACATCGCCAGATCAATCATTATAATCTCGGATTTCAAAATAAACTCGTCCCCATCGGAGCAACCTCAGTCCCGGAATACACCGCCCGACTGGGTCTATAGTCCCGAAGTACATCGCCCAACTATATAGAGTGCCCCACTTACGTTTGCCCAGATTTACTACAATTCTCTTAAGTGCCTAACTCACAATATTCAAGACATGAATAATCTTTCAAGCCTAGAATTAGTATCACCTTTTACCGGACTTAATTAACATCCACTGAGATAACTCATTGGCAAATCCAAAAATATAATAATCATTTCATTCAAAATTGCCGGTATACGAGGCCTTACTAACTCTAAATTCCAATTTCTCATGTACAAGAATAATGGGTATTCACACCCTTTCAATATTCATGCCTATGCCTCCAACTTATTCATGATTCACTTAGTATTTATTCATGCCTTTTTAAACATAGACAAATGGTCTCTATCTCAAAAGAATTCAACATTACAAACTTATATAAGCAATTGAAACAAATTCCTATCTCAACATGAGTGTTTGTTCAACAACATTCATTTCAAGAACACAATTTCTCTACATGATTTATTACAACAAAATCTAAGTCATCACAATGTCTTTGTTCATTATAAAATATTTCTAAATAAGATATAAGTGTAATTCCTCAAAAGATCACGAAATAAACTAGAATTCTATTCTCATGATTTTCATTTCTTTTTATACTTCAAATTATACAAGCAAACTATCTTCTAATTGTTTCATTCTGCTTTATATCCATAACCCATTTTAATTAGAGGTTCACTACATTAAAAAAAAATCCATTTCATATTCATAATCAGTTTCAATAAAATTTTCATTGCACATCTATAATTAGTTTTGATTAAATCCCTTTAGAAAAATATCAATTCATTGAAAGAATAAGAAAACAACAACAAAAAAAATAAAGAGTGCTTCCGGGTTTCGAACCCATGACCCCAGACCGAACCGCACAGAGCTCAAGCACCACTCGCCGACCACTAGTCCAAGTGTACTTTGGTGTTCAAATGCCTCTATAAAAACCCATTATGTTCACTCTGGCTTTGGGTGAATTTTAAAACAAGAAAAATTTATATACTTTGGCATAACGGGTTTCGAACCCAGGCCCAAAGGGAAACCAGCGCAACACTTAGACCACTAGGCCAAGTGCGCCTATCGATATGTAGTCTCTTCATATGTTTTTATTCTAACTTTCTATTATTCCACTATTTCACAAAACTCGATTCTCTAATTGTTCTAATCTTTTATTAGGCTGAAATTACTTCATATAAACTAAGTTTACTTTCTACAATAACTCAATGATTAAAAATTCATATTTTAGACTATAAAAATCAAAATTTCAATTTATTTCTTCCTATTGACAAACATGAATTTACATTTATTCAATGTAATCAAAATAGCGCATTATATCTTTTATAAACCATCAAATGAGTTTAATAGCATCAAATTTACTTTACAAAAATAAATTTTGTTTGCTTAACAAAAGAAGGAATCCCAACAATTGTTCATACATTCAATTATTCGTTCATGTATACTAGTGCATGGCGGAGAGATCAATTATTTCTTTTCTCATTAACAACTACTTGTTGTAATTTAATTTACTCATCATAACATGATTTACTACCATGGTTTATGCGATTGTTTCTTTACTTTCAAATTTCATGATAAATACTAAATTATATAATTTCAACAAAGTCTTAGCATGTCATACTAGCACACATCACATTCAACTTTTATTCTATTCATTGTTAGCATGGTAACAATAAAATCATGGGTTGCTAGCATGGATTCTTATCTACAATATCTCATTCAATCATTTACTACTCATTAACCTATTAACATGCAAATCATACTTAGAAAGCATAAGAACACCCACCTTTAGTGAAGGGTTGAACCGACAAGATGGAAGCACTCCTAGCTCCAACTAAGCAATCCTAGCTCCTAGCAACTCCTAACAAGGCCTTCTCCTCCTAACAAGACTTCTCCAAAGCAAAAACTCCACCACAAAGATGAGAACACTCTACTCTCTTTCTTTTCTTTTTCTCTTTCTTTTCTTACTTCCCTTATTTTGTTATGGTTTTTGGTGTGTGAAAAGAGGAGAAGTAGTGGGCTATTTATAGGTCTAGGCTAGGGTCTAATGTGCAAAATTTCACAACCTAATAATTTCCATTTATCATAATTTAAAACTCATTTTCATAACTCCCCTAATTAAATCCTTCAAATCATAACCCCTCCAATTAAATCTTCCAAATCATAACCCCTCCAATTAAATCCCTCTCTTCTATCATGTGTACAATCCGGTCAAGCCTAATAACCCGCCCTAGTGTGTGTGTGTGCATGTACAAATGCACATACAATTTTAATTCAATCCTATAACTTTAAATGTGTACTAACCTTTTTGTAACTTGTTATGTAGTTGTGTACACTTAGTTCTTTTTGTGAATTTACTAGTGGGCTTGCTTAATGGGCCTATCAATTAATTAATTAATTCAATTACCTAGTGGACTCACATCCTAATGGCTAAATTCTAATCTTTTGGTCCATGGATTAACTAAGGGCTAAATAAATTATGCATGCTAAAAGAAATGAATAATGAGATTAACAAATAAAGAATAAAAATTTTGCATGTGCATCATACGTGCAAGAAAAAAAAATGCATTTTAATTAAAATAAAAATTGGGGTGTTACAACACTCCCTTCTTAGAATAGTTCCGTCCCCGGAAATACGTTTAGGTGCGAAAAACTACTAGGAAGAAAAGAAGAATCTACAAAAGAAAACTCAGTCGAAAAGTTCACGATGATCCTTCCGCATCTTTTCCTCTGATTCCCAAGTGCCTCCTCAACAAACTGGTTCTTCCAAATGACCTTTACCATGGGTATCGTCTTGTTTCTCAAGACTTTTTCTCGGCAATGCACGATCTCAACAGGACGCTCAGCATAGCTCAAATCCAGTTGCAAACCTTCTGGCAGTTCTGGCAGATGATGACTCGGGTCAGGGACATAACCTCTTAGCATGGACACGTGAAAAATATTGTGCATTTGGGCCAACTCTTCCGGTAGTTCTAACCGATGAGCTGTATTCCCAATTCTCTTCAATATCTTGTAGGGTCCAATGAATCTCGGGGCTAATTTTCCTCCTCACCCGAACCGAATCACCCCGTTAGTCGGAGACACCTTCACAAAGACAAAGTCACCTTCGTCAAACTCCAGGTCTCTCATCCTGTTGTCGGCGTAACTCTTTTGTCTACTCTGCACGTCGACCAGCCTCTTTCTGATCAGCTCAATCTTCTCTGAGGTTTGCTGCACAATCTCTAGTCCAAATAGCTACCTTTGTCCCACTTCATACCAACAAACCGGAGTCCTGCATTTCCTCCCATATAGAACTTCATAGGGCGCCATTCTAATGCTCGACTGGAAACTGTTGTTGTATGCAAATTCTACCAGAGCTAAGGGTTTCTCCCATCTACCACCAAAATCTAACACACAGCACCTGAGCATATCCTCCAGTACTCTGTTGACCCTTTCAGTTTGCCCATCTGTCTGAGGATGAAAGGCTGTACTGAAATCAGTCCTTGTCCCTATAGCTGCCTATAAACTCTTCCAAAAATGCGAAGTGAAATGCACATTTCTATCGGATACTATTGACATCGGAACTCCATGCAGTTTCACAATCTCATCCACATACAACTCTGCCAGCTTCTCCATTGACCAAGTAAGTTTCATTGCTAAGAAGTGAGCTGACTTGGTGAGTCAGTCCACTATTACCCAAATGGTATCATTGCCTTTGGAACTCTTGCGTAAACCCGTGATGAAATCCATGCTGATACAGTCCCACTTCCACTCCGGGATGGGTAAAGGCTGCAACAAACCACCGGGTTTCTGATTCTCTGCCTGACTTGCTGGCAAACCGAACACTTGGCCACAAACTCCGCCACATATCGCTTCATACCTGGCCACCAGAAGTGTAGCTTTATATCCTTGTACATTTTGGTACTCCCAAGATGCACAGATAACAAAGTAGCATGTGCTTCCTAAAGAATTCTTTCTTTTAGTTCCGCTACATCTGGCACACATAGCCGTTTCCCAAACCAAAGAACTGCATCCTTCACCTGAAATTCTGCCAATCTGCCTAAGCCAACCTGTTCTATCATCTCTCGGATCTCTGGATCTGTCTTCTGTCTGTCAATGATCCTATCTCTTAAAGTGGGTTGAATCCTCAAGTGAGCTAAGGAAGCTTCCACACTTTGTAGGACCACTTCAATTCCTACTCGATCTAGCTCATCCGCTAATTTTTCCTGGGTTGTGATCAACCGAGACAAACTGACCTTTCTACTAAGTGCATCTACTACCACATTTGCTTTGCCTGGATGATATTTGATCTCAGGTCGGATATCCTCCAACACCTCCAACCATCTCCTCTGTCTCAAGTTCAAGTCCTTTTGTTGATAAATATACTTCAAGCTCATGTGATCAGTGTACATATTGACTTTTTCCATGTACACATAATGTCTCCATTGCTTCAAAGCATAAACGATCGCTGCTAGTTCCAAATCATGGGTCGGGTAATTCTTTTCATTTCATGCGGTCTAAGTTTCCTAGACCTATAAGCAATCACCTTCCCTTCTTGCATTAGTATGCAACCCAGTCTGCGAAGTGAAGCATCGCTGTAGATGTCATACTCAACTCCTGCTCTAGGCAATACTAAGATAGGGGTTGTAGTCAATTTCTCCTTCAATGCCTGGAAATTTGCTTCACATTGCTTCGACCATTTGAAATTCACATTATTCTTTGTGAGTCCGGTGAGCGGCACAGCTATCTGAGAGTAACCTTGAATAAACCTTCTGTAGTATCCGGTTAAACCCAAAAAGTTTCTAGTCTCCTTCACTGTGGTCGGTCTTGACCAGTCTTTTACTGCTTCAACCTTCTGCGGGTTAGTAGCTACTCCCTCCTTAGAAAGGATGTGACCCAGGAAGGCGACCTCGGTTTTCCAGAAGTCACATTTAGACAACTTCGCATATAGCTGATGCTCCTGAAGCTTCTTCAGAACCTCTGTCAAGTGCTTGGCGTGTTCTTCCTCGGACTTGGAGTAGACCAAAATGTCGTCAATGAATACAACGACAAAGGAATCGATGAAAGGCCGTAAAACTATGTTCATCATGTCCATAAAAATAACCGGTGCATTTGTGACTCCAAATGGCATGACCAAGAACTCATAGTGACCATACCTTGTTCGGAAAGTCATTTTATGCACATCCTCTTCTTTCACCCGGACCTGATGATACCCTGACCATAGATCTATCTTGGAAAAGACTGCTGCCCCTGTAGACGGTCGAACAAATCATCGATTCGAGGAATGGGGTACTTGTTCTGTACAGTTACCTTGTTCAACTCTCTATAGTCGATACACATCCTCATTGATCCATCCTTCTTCTTTACTAAAAGAACTGGGGCTCCCCATGGTGATGCACTTGGCCTGATGTATCCTTTGCTCAGTAATTCTTCGATCTGCTTCTTGATCTCATCTTGTTTGACTGGTGCCATCCTATATGGGGCTTTGGAAATATGAGCACTTCCTAGTTGAACAGTGATGCTGAACTCTACATCTCGACGAGGGGGAAGCCCTGGTAGATCATCCAGAAACACTGTTGGGAAGTCTCGGACAACTGGGATCTGCTCCACTTCTTCTGGAACTTTCTGCTTGGACAACGCTGCTACTATCTTCTTACCCTTCCCTTTGCCTTGGAAGGTAACAACTGGTCCTCCTGGTGCCTTGATAATGACTTCTTTCTTGCACTCAATAATCGCACTGTAGACTGACATCCAGTCAATGCCAATAATGATGTTGACTCCGAGAACTGCCAATTCAATGAGATCGATGCCAAAGAGTCTGCCTTCAATTTTGAGATCACACCCTTTATAGTATTGATCGGTTGTCAAATTTTCTCCTGACGGAGTAGCCATGGATAAAGTCTTGCTAGGAAATATTTTTGGCTCAACTCCCAATCTTTTTGCAAAAGATGGTGACACAAAAGTGTGTGAAGATCCCGTATCAAACAACACCGAAGCTTTTATTCCACTTATTAAAATATTTCCTGTTACATGAGTACTCTCATTACATAAAATTTTTATTCATAAATGGAAAGTACAAATCAATTAAGCTTCATCCTCCATACCCGTGATCACATGATCCACCTCCTCTGCATCTGCTTCTGTCAAGGCGAACACCCGCCCTTGCTTGAACTGTTTTTGCTCTGGCTTGAACTGCCTTTGACTTGATCATCCTCGTTGAAGTTGAGGGCAAAAGGGCTTGATGTGGCCTTCCTTGCCACAAAGGAAACAAGTCCTGATCGGCTGTGGCTTGGTACACTCCGGAGCTACATGGCCTGATTCACCACATTTGAAGCACTTGGGTACCTTTCCGGCCACTGCAATGGCATTTGCGCCCGTTGGCTTGAAGCGCTGTACTGGGGGTTGACTTCTGTAGTTGCTGGGTCCTACGGGCCTCTTGCCCAAGTTCCAACTGTTCCTTCTGGTTTGTACTGCTTGGAATTGGTTCATGTCCGACTCAGTTGCAGCAGCCCTTCTGACCAGTTTTTCAAACTTCCGAATACCCAGAGGTATCATTCTTGATCTCAGGTTGGGTCTCAGTCCCTGCTCAAACTTGCGTGCCATCTTGGACTCCTCCTGTACCATCTCAGGTGCATATCTAGAAAGCTGATTAAACTTGGTTTCATATTCCCGCATTGTCATATTGCCCTGTTGTAAGCTTAGGAACTCCACGGCCTTCTTTTCCTGAACATCCAATGGAAAGTAATGGCTCCTGAATTCTTCCAGGAATTCTTCCCATGTGAGTTGTACGTTTTCCAAGTTGCTCTTCAAGGATTTCCACCACACACTCGCATCCTTTTCTAGTTGAATGGTAGCCAGTTTCACCTTGCTAGCTTTCAGGATTTCAAGTACCTCGAAGACTGTCTCGATCTGTTGAACCCAGTCATCTGCAGCATCGGGATTCGTCTGTCTCTCGAATACTGGTGGCTTCATCCTTTTGAATGCTTCAACCAGTTTGATGGCCTTAGGTACGTGGATGGCTGGCCCTGGTCCTCTATTCTGGGGGATATTGGCAGCGAGAGCATTGAGGGTTTGGTACACACGGGCTATCTCCGTTTTCAGATCTAAGCCATTCTCCCCGCTGAAGCCTTCGCCATTTCCGAGTCTTCGTGCCATTTCTGAGTCATAAACTTTTTCATTAATCATCACAAATAACACAACAACAAGGTTTTATTCATTTCCGAAATTTAAACTCTTTATTCAGAAATAAAACTTTTATTCCAATACACCCATTACAATTGCTTAAATAAAAGACATCCTAAATTCTACGGTTTTTCTTGGCTTCTGTGAGCTTTTCCCGCAGGTCTTGGATTTCCTTTCTTATGTTTTCAACCTTGTACAGTCGCTCTTCTTTATCCCAGAAGGTGATGCAGTCCAACCTGGCGAAACATTGATCATTTATGAGTTGGACCTTCTTGAGCTCGTACACCTGATAGTTTAGCTCCCGGATGCGTTCTTCATCTTGTGCTAGTTGTGACTCCAAGTGGTTAACCTTCCACTTTTGCGCATCCAATTCTCGTCGGAGAGATGCAACGAGGTCGTTCGGGTGATTCGGGACAAGTTCTTCGTCTGGGGAGTCTTCGAGAAGATCAGGTGGCGGTGGAGTAATCTCCCTGGACTCGGAAAATTCTTCCTCCTCTATCTCCAAGGGTTCCTCCTCTTCTTCTTCTTCCGGGTCCTCTTCTTCCCCTGGGTTCTCTTCTTCCTCTTCTTCCATTGGTTCTTCTTCTAAGTCCTTGGGGTGAACAAACCAAGGAAGCTCATTCTGGTGATCAAATTGATTGGCCATCTTACAGAATAGGGGAGGAAATGTCATCTTACAAGTCAATGTAAATATGAGTCTAGATCTATAAGTTGAAACTCACACGCTAGTATCCACTCTAGGGTGTCGTTCCTTATAAATTTGTACTACTTGTAAAGCCAGGTCTGATACCATCTGTAACACCCCGAATTTCAAATAAGGATAAATTCGAGATTTCACAGGATCTTTACTTCACTTCGTACAATTTTACAAGGAATTTCAAAAAAAAAAACTTTTCTAATAGTACATCAGAGTTCATTTACACTTGGTTTTTACACAGCGAAAAATTACAACATTTAAAAACAAAATGTAACTTGTACAACTTCATAAATTGAGTCATCGATTGCATCATATACTCCTTTAAAAATGGCCCATTACCTACGTGTCAATCTGTGGGCACGTCAGTTACTTACAACTGACGAAATGTCATACTCGGCTATCCTCTCTATGCCGTACATATAACGATCTCATTACTTTAATAAAAATAAAACATTTGAATGAATAATAAAGTGTTAACGTGTCTACGCTAAACATGCAAGTGTATGTCATGCCTTAATGCCTAATGCACACAATTCTACACTAGGATGACACTAATGCACACTTGTTCGGATTCTATGCATCCCATACTACATAGGACCGAGGGCAAGTGCCTACGTTCTTAACAATACATGGCTCGATCCCTCGCCATGAAACTACCCAGTAGCAAAAATAAGGTTCAGGCATTCCACGAGTACGGATCCTAGCCCCAGAGTATACTGCCCGGTTGTTATACAGACTCCTCGTCGTGCGAATCCCCCGCAAGTGCCACTCTAGCTCCGGTATACGTATATACACTGGGGAACGAAAAGAAAAAAAAACTATTCGCCCGATTATTCATGATCCCGGAGTACACCGCCCGATCAATCAATATAATCCTGAATTTCAAAATAAACTCGTCCCCATCGGAGCAACCTCAGTCCCGGAGTACACCGCCCGACTGGGTCTATAGTCCTGAAGTATATCGCCCAACTATATAGAGTGCCCCACTTACGTTTGCCCAGGTTTACTACACTTCGCTTAAGTGCCTAACTCACAATATTCAAGACATGAATAATCTTTCAAGCCTAGAATTAGTATCACCTTTTACCGGACTTAATCAACATCCACCGAGATAACTCCATGGCAAATCTCAAAATATAATAATCATTTCATTCAAAATTGCCGGTATACGAGGCCTTACTAACTCTAAATTCCAATTTCTCATGTACAAGAATAATGGGTATCACACCCTTTCAATATTCATGCCTATGCCTCCAACTTATTCATGATTCACTTAGTATTTATTCATACCTTTTTAAACATAGACAAATGGTCTTTATCTCAAAATAATTCAACATTACAAACTTATATAAGCAATTGAAACAAATTCCTATCTCAACATGAGTGTTTGTTCAATAACATTCATTTCAAGAACACAATTTCGCTACATAATTTATTACAATAAAATCTAAGTCATCACAATGTCTTTGTTCATTATAAAATATTTCTAAACAAGATATAAGTGTAATTCCTCAAAAGATCACTTCACGAAATAAACTAGAATTCTATTCTCATGATTTTAATTTCTTTTTATACTTCAAATTATACAAGCAAACTATCTTCTAATGTTTTCATTCTACTTTATATCCATAACCCATTTCAATTAGAGCTTCACTACATAAAAAAAAAAAAGAAATCCATTTCATATTCATAATCAGTTTCAATAAAATTTTCATTTCACATCTATAATTAGTTTAAATTAAATCCCTTTAGAAAAATATCAATTCATTGAAAGAATAAGAATAAAATAAAATAAAATAAAGAGTGCTTCCGGGTTTCGAACCCATGACCCCAGACCGAACCGCACAGAGCTCAAGCACCACTCGCCGACCACTAGTCCAAGTGTACTTTGGTGTTCAAATGCCTCGATAAAAAGCCTTTATGTTCACTATGGCTTCGGGTGAATTTTAAAACAAGAAAAATTTATATACTTTGGCATAACGGGTTTCGAACCCAGGCCCAAAGGAAAACCAGCGCAACACTTAGACCACTAGGCCAAGTGCGCCTATCGATATGTAGTCTCTTCATATGTTTTTATTCCAACTTTCTATTATTCCACTATTTCACAAAACTCGATTCTCTAATTGTTCTAATCTTTTATTAGGCTGAAATTACTTCATATAAACTAAGTTTACTTTCTACAATAACTCAATGATTAAAAATTCATATTTTAGATAATAAAAATCAAAATTTCAATTTATTTCTTCCTATTGACAAACATGAATTTACATTTATTCAATGTAATCAAAATAGCGCATTATATCTTTTATAAACCATCAAATGAGTTTAATAGCATCAAATTTACTTTACAAAAATAAATTTTGTTTGCTTAACAAAAGAAGGAATCCCAACAATTGTTCATACATTCAATTATTCATTCATGTATACTAGTGCATGGCAGAAAGATCAATTATTTCTTTTCTCATTAACAACTACTTGTTGTAATTTAATTTACTCATCATAACATGATTTACTACCATGGTTTATGTGATTGTTTCTTTACTTTCAAATTTCATGATAAATAGTAAATTACATCATTTCAACCAAGTCTTAGCATGTCATACTAGCACACATCACATTCAATTTTTATTCTATTCATTATTAGCATGGTAACAATAAAATCATGGGTTGCTAGCATGGATTCTTATCTACAATATCTCATTCAATCATTTACTACTCATTAACCTATTACACTACAAGAAAAACCCTTTTTCGCAACGAGGTTTTGGCAACGACTTTTTAGTCGTTGTGAAAATTAGTTACGACAACGCGAAAGTCGTTTCTAAAAATAAAATAAAATTTTTCCGGGCCTTTGCACATCCCCGCCAGATTATGTGTAAATTGGAAACGATAAATGTCGTTGCGCCAGATTGTGTGTAAATTGGAAACGATAAATGTCGTTGCGTATATTTCCTTATATCTACTGCAACAATAGTATTGTTGCCAAAAATATAAAAAAAATTAAAAAATTAACTTAATAATTAAGAAAGATGATAAGGTTGTATAATGTAAACTTTCGATATAAAAATTCAGATCGGTTCCTTCTCCTCATTCGCCGCCTCTCCCTCTCCAACTCCATCCTAAAACCCTAGAAACCCACAGCCATGAACAACCACCTCGACTCCTCTGTCCTCGATGACGGCTCCATAATTTAACCTATACTGAAACTCATCCCCCTCAAATCCTCCTCCGATCCCCCCACCTCCCCCTCCCCCTCCAACCTCACCCTCAAGCACCGCCTCTTCATCGGCTCCCCCCTCTACGGCCTCTTCCTCCTCTCCGACTCCCCCACCCTTGCTGAGATCGCCGGCCTCTCCGGGTACGACTACGTCGTCGTCGACCTCGAGCACTCACCCACCAGCATCAACTCCGCCCTCTCCGTCCTCCGCGCCCTCGCTGCCACTAAGACTCCCTCCATCCTGCGGATCCCTGAGTCATCCCCCGTTTGGGCCAAGAAAGCGCTGGATCTTGGCCCCGCTGAGATCATGTTTCCGATGGTGGATTCGTCAGAGGATGCGGAGAATGCGGTCTCATACTGTAGGTATCCGCCGAGGGGGGTGAGAGGGTCGGCGCATACGGTGGTGAGGGCGTCACAGTATGGGATTGATGATGGGTATCTTTCGCGGTGCGAGGATGATCTCTTCATAATGTGTCAGGTACTACATGTTTTTGTTTTTTATATTTTATACAGAGTGCAGCGGGGGTACATTCAGGAGTACCCACAATGGGGCTTTGTGGTTAGTGGTTTCTTGAGAGTGGTAGATTGGATTGTCCTGAAAGTTGCATAAATTTAAATCTATAAGAGTGTAAATCTCACATTCTAATTCTAAAAGATCTATCATCACAAGATATTTGCGCCTAATCACTTCATCACTCCAATTGGTTGAATCGAAGTAAGCAACTCTTATAAGTAATAACTAATGTGTAAGTAGCCTATAAAGCATGGATACTCTTCCGGGGTTTGATACAGTCCAGAGCTCAGAAGCTTCAGCAGCAAGGGTGATGAGAAGCTGCAGTAGAGTTGGATGCGAAGGCAAGTGAAGAGAATGAAGAAGAAGAGACTACATTTGTACCACTTGCTTAAGTCTTTTTTCAATGTACTTCAGCCACATTACTCTCTTACCGAAGGCAATTGTACAAAACTACAAATAATTTAAGTTGTATCAATGAGTACTCAAGTTTTAGCTATGCTGTGAGTTCTTTTCAATGTTCATCATCCGATCCTAGTCAACTAATTGGGCCATAGATGTACTTCAATTTTCTCATCCCTATGGAATCTTCTCTTTGCAACTTATTTCATGACCTTACTTACTAAGTCACATGATTTATTATTAGCTATGGGTTTTCTGTTATGCTGCTTTTACTTTTCACCTGCTCAGTTTTTTTGATGTTATGCACAGGTGTCTTTTGTTCCTGCAGTTCAAAATGTTGGAATGATGCAGTCATCTATGTCCGAACAGTCAATTGCTTTTACTGCTTAAAAAATATACTGATGAATTCTAAAGTGTTGTGTTCATTAATTAACTTAGTTCCATATTATTTATGTCATTTATATGATATACTATCATAATGTGATGTGTTCATGCCCTCGTCGTCGTATACATATCAAATTTCATCCTAACTGTTTGGAGATGTAATTAATCTTTTCATGGTTCTTCAAGTTTCCATATTAACAACTGTTGAAGCTCATTGCTTGTTCCTTGATTTTTTTTTGTTCTTCGTATCATTTTCTCTATTACTGATACGTTGCCCAGGCTTAGAGATTCTTTGCTTGGGATACCATCATCTTCATTGTGCATTCCTTAGAATGTATTGTGTATCTTCATGACATGTATTTTACCGTTGAAAAATAGATAGTAGGGATTTGAACTAGTTTGCTATTATAAAATTTTAATAGCTTTTTCTGTGCTTTTGTTATCATCCCCTTTTGGTTTTATCAGTTTCAACTTTTACAATCAATGATTGTAACAGTTGAGGCATTGGGCCAAATTTATATACAAGTACAAATTCTGATATTTTTTAAAGAATGAAGAAATAATTTATACATTGTCATTGTTAACTTTTCTCCATTACTGCAGTTCTTTCCAAGTGCTATCTTTTTCAATGACGCCACATCATCCTCGAATGATCAAGGTACTATTAATTTTAGTGGCACTATTATGCTGTATTGTTTTGTGCATACATGTTCCAATAGTTTTGGCAATCTTTCATAATTTCATTGTATACTGCTGGACTAATCATTATTTCAAATATGTAGGTACCACGAGAAGGAAATGTATTTGGAGAATTAGGGAATGAAGCCATTGGTCCGGGAGCATATATTTTTGTATCATATTTTGACAGTGTATGATTTAGTTATATCTTATATGAGTTAGCTTTTGGTTTAGGTTATTAACTCTCCAACACCAACCCCAATTTTTTGCTACTTGTATTTTTTGAGAATATTCATCCCAAAATGTTCTTTTGTTCTAGGTTGATTCAGTTCTTTCAATCTTGCATCCAATTTTGTTGCAATGTTTAGATATCAAGAGAAAATTAGAAAACATGGTTAAGCTTATTATGCACAATGGAAATGATTATGAGATACTTAGATATCTTTTTGAGAAGTTGATGGTTGTAATATTTTGGGCATTGCTTGTTATATGTGACATAAATGTAATATGTTGGACAAGGTTAATATTATAGTTTTTGGAATGATATTGGTTTTTAATGTTTTTGAAGTGTATGCTAGTTTGGATAGGGCTGATGCAACGACAATATATAATCTGCCTCGAAAAGAATTAAACTTTCGCAACGACAAATGGTAGCTTTAGCAATGACTATAGTTGTTACCAAAATACAAGTAATGCAAATCAATTATAAAAATAATTGCAAAACAGTCAAGCTTTGTCAACAACAGTAGTCGTTGCCAAAATAGAAAATGTAAGGCAACGACAATAATTCATTGCGAAAAAAATATCTTTAGCAACGACATGAGTCGTTGCCAAATATATGAAGTATGTTTGGCAACGACAAAGGTTGTTGTGATGGATTTTATACCATAGCACGGGTGGAATTAGGTATGGCAACGACAAAATATATTGCAACGACAATGTCGTTGCGAAACAATCTATGTTTGGCAACGACAGCAAGTCGTAGTCAAAATCTTTAGCGACGCCCGGACGCGCAACAACCTTGCAACGACAAATGTCGTTGCCAAAAATATTTTTCGCAACGACAAACGAGTTTTAGCAACGACATTTGGCGTTGCGAAAAAGGGTTTTTCTTGTAGTGAATTAGCATACAAATCCTACTTAGAAAGCATAAGAACACCCACCTTTAGTCAAGGGTTGAACAAACAAGATGGAAGCACTCCTAGCTCCAACTAAGCAATCCTAGCTCCTAGCAATCCTAGCAAGACCTTCTCCTCCTAGCAAGACTTCTCCAAAGCAAGAACTCCACCACAAAGATGAGAACACTCTACTCTCTTTCTTTTCTTTTTCTCTTTCTTTTCTTACTTACCTTATTTTGTTATGGTTTTTGGTGTGTGAAAAGATGAGAAATAGTGGGCTATTTATAGGTTTAAGTTAGGGTCTAATGTGCAAAATTTCACAAACTAATAATTTCCGTTTATCATAATTTAAAACTCATTTTCATAACTCCCCTAATTAAATCCTCCAAATCATAACCCCTCCATTTAAATCTTCCAAATCATAACCCCTCCGATTAAATCCCTCTCTTCTATCATGTGTACAATCCGGTCAAGCCTAAAAACCGGCCCAAGTTTGTGTGTGTGCATGTACAAATGCACAGACAATTTTAATTCAATCCTATAACTTTAAATGTGTACTAACCTTTTTGTAACTTGTTATGTAGTAGTGTACACTTAGTTTTATTTGTGAATTTACTAGTAGGCTTGCTTAATCAATTAATTAATTAATTCAATTACCTAGTGGGCTCACCTCCTAATGGGCTAAATTCTAATCTTTTGGTCCATGGATTAACTAAGGGCTAAATAAATTATGCATGCTAAAAGGAATGAATAATGAGATTAACAAATGAAGAATAAAAATTTTGCACGTGCATCATACGTGCAGAGAAAAAATTGCATTTTAATTAAAATAAAAAGTGGGGTGTTACAACCGTGATGAGTCAACTGGTCAGAGTTTGAAAGAGTTCAGATAGTTTCGTACTGAACAGTCGACTGATGCCATAAGGCAGTTGACTGGTACTCAATAGCTGATCTAAATCAAACTGTTTCGACCTTTTAATCTTTTGAAAAAGCAACACTCAGTTATAAAATAAGTGTGTGTGTTTGTGACAAGGCTGTTACATCAATCTAAGACTCAAAGAAAGGAAAAAATTACAAATTGTTTACAAGACTTATATGATAGCACATTTTAGCATTGGTCTTGTCTTGTATCTTGAGTCTTGAAATTGAGCTTTAGCCTTTGTCTTTGACTTTGAATGCTTGATCAGACTTGTGCTTTAGAACCTTGTAGAGCTTGATCAATTTGCTTTGAGCTTGTTTGAACATTTTGCCTTGTGTACATCCTGTAATATATAAGAAGTAGCACAACAACTTTGCATTGTGTTGTAATCATCAAAATCAAGAATCAACACGACCTATGCGCTTGGCCATGACCTCCAGCTACACTCGTACTATCTATCTGAGAACAGGTATGGGAGCTCGGCATCGACCTCGAGCAAGGCCATGGCTTTTCCAAGCCATGCGACCTTTACACCCGACGATGACCTCCAGCTATGCTCATAACACGCTTTTCTAGGTATGGGGGCTCGGCATCGACCTCGAGCAGGCTTTTTCAAACCCTGCGACCTATGCGCTCGGCGATGACCTTCAGCTACACCCGTACTATCTACCTGAGATTGGGTATAGGAGCTCGGCATCGACCTTGAGCATGACCTTGGCTTTTTCTAGCCATGCGACCTTTACGCTCGATGACGACCTCCAGCCATGCCCGACCCAAAAGTTTTCATTAACGATTTAGGGTGCTCATCTTCGGCAAACGTCCCGAGCCCTAGACTGTTGGTTGACCCACCTCTCACTAGCGAACAACTCGGGGTTAACGGCCTTCTAAGCCAAAAACCCCGAATTATCCAAGGGCGGCAGGGGAGCCACCGAACCAAGACTCTCGCCGAGCCCCCGGACTGTTGGTTGACCCAGCTATCACCCGTGAACAACTCGGGGTTAACGACCCTTAGAGCCTAAACCTCAAATTGTTCGAGGGTGGTAGGGGAGCCATCGACCCGAAAATCTCAGCCAAAAATTCCACTTGTGAGCGCCCGCCTTTAGCAGGCACCCGAACCTTACCTCCGGGGTCGATCCGCTTCTCACCCATTCACAGCTCGGGGTAAACTACTCTCGGAGCCAAAATTCTGAATTGTCAGCGGGTGGCAGATGAGTCACCGCCAGTTGCTGGTGAAAAAATGATAAGGGGTTGGAGATTATATAGCCCCCGGAGAGGTGCATTTATGGCATCGGGAAGTCCAAACGACGAAAAGTGAAGCATCTCCATTATTTTTTATAGGAAGATGAAACGTCCATTATTAAATGCTACCTGCGAGGCGTAGCGGTTCGGCTCCCGAGCATAGCCTCCACCTCGACGGCGACCTCAAGTGAAGCCCTACTCAACAAGGGTCTCAAGCTACGACCCTATTGGTCTCGCTTAAACAAATTATTAAAGTAAAGAAATCAGAGTTTTATTACTCATGGAGAGCCAGAAACGGCCTCACAATACAATGAAGATTTTACAAATCGCTTATAGCTTGGCTTAAAACTCAAACTCGGTGCTTCCTACGGGACCCTCCTCGTGCTCCGCCGGTCCGGCCAATGTGGACGCCTCGACAACGGAGCCCTGTGCATCTGTGGGCCTCGCCGTTTCCAGATAAAAATTCGGAGAAGGTCCCAATATGGAATTGCTCGCCTCCTCGAGCGGACCTGTGCCTAGCATGAGATTCAGGCTACGAATCTCCAACTCCTTCTCTACAACAGCCTCGTGAAGAATGGACTCTGAAGTTGGTCGCTCGATGGAGCCATCCGAGATTGACCAGTTCGTCTCGACTGTCCACCAGTCCCGGTCGGCTATGGCCTTCTTCAGACGAGCGACCTCTAGGCTGAGCTCCTTAGACTTATTCATAAAATAATTCATAGCCGCCTCTCGATCCCGAGCCTTCTTACGATGGCGAGCCAGGACACTCTCCGTGGACCCCAACTTAGCTCGAATGCAGGAGACCTCGGCGGAACCAAGGTCAGCACCGAGGGCCTCATGCATCTATCAAGAAAATGGGAAAAATAAGTCACAAAAGAGGCGAGAAATCACAAGTCATAGAGCATCGGCCAAAAATCTTCTATTATAAATTCAAATAAATTTGTACTACAAAAGGCGGTGGCCAGTCCACGTAAGGCAAATACAAAATCAAAAGAAAGAAAATCCTAAACTATGTTTGGGGGGGGAGGGGGGGGGCCCCCACGGCACCTCTTCGTCAGCCGGGTCTCCCCCGACCTCCTCTTGGTGAGGGTTCCCCATCTCTTCCTCGCCACCGAGTGTAGGCGGGTACTCTGGCTGCCAGGTGTGGTGGAGGTGGTCGACCCGAGTGTCAAGGTAGATCAGCTAGAAGTGCTCCTTTGCTTTGGCATAGGCCTTGTCCTGGGCCAGGATCAGAGTTTCCTCCATGGTGATCTCCATCTCCGCCATGGCTTTCTGTGCCTTCTCAGCCTCCGCCTGGGCCTTGGACTTGAAGTGTGCCAACTCGTTCTTATGATGGTCGGAAAGCGACGCCATCTGAGCTTGGACGATCGCCTCGGCGTTCCGGGCTTCCTTCAGCTTGTCTTGCTGTTTAGTGACCTCGCAAAAGTACTTCTCCGTATTCCTCCTCTCAACGAGGACCTCCTTCTCCAAGCACTTGTAAAAGTGCTACCTGTGAAGCACCGCCTGTCTGAGGGAGAATAAGTTAGAGGAAATCCTAAATTATACGCTTAAAGCAAATTCCAAACACTTACCGAGAGCTGCGCCTGAGACCACCTCATGAAGGCCGTCTCGGACATCTCCGTTGCCAGAAACATCCGATCTCGCTTCGTGGCGATATTCTTCACCACCTCCAAGGCCACTGGACCCTCAAGCAGGGTATCCCCTGCCTTGACCCCCCCAATCTGGGGCGTGCAGCCTCAGGCCGTGCTGCCCCACCATCTGCTCGGTGCTGGGGCAGGGTGGAGGGAGCCTTTGCTCTGGGACCTCGGCTCCTCTTCTACTACCGGAGCTCGCCCGCGGTTCCTTCGATGACCTCAGTGTGTGGTGGTGTTTCTTCCCCTTCTTCGGGGACGGATCCACAGTCACCGAGGCCGGCCCTTTACTAGAACCCACACCCAGGGTAGCCTTCTTCTCGTGGTTCGCCCGCCTCTTGGCGACTATGGCCAACAAGGCCTGTCGGTTGTCGAACTGCTTGGCAATCATCTCTGCAAAAGGGAAGAAAAAGAAGTAAATGTTAACATGAAGGCAGAAAGATAAACGAATTCAGAACAAAAATATACTAGGGTCGGCTGGGCTCAGTCCGGCTCAGGCCAGGTGCAGCTCTATCACTCATGGCCACCCTACACTGTGCCCTCGAACGATCTTCTCCACCTTTGGCCATTCTTTCTCCGACAACTCACTGTGCTTCAGAGGCTTGTGGTTCGGCTTACCGAAGTTTCAAGTGGTTGGAATCTTCTAAGGCTTCTTGCTCCGGACTATGAAATACTTCTCCTTTCATCATTTGATGGAGTCCGGATGGCCGTGCATCACCTTCTTGTGAGGTCGCGGCGAGAGGTAGAAGATCCCTTCCGCCTCGCCGAGTGAGAACATCCCCAAGATGGCGCGGAAATATGTAAGCTTCAGCTTGATCCCCTTCTCCTGGCACTTCAGGATGAAGCAGATCAAATGTTTCCACGAATTGGGACCGTACTGCATCGGAATCAACTTTGCCCAATTCAAAATCCTCATGATGAAAGGGTGCAGTGGCGGCCTCAGCCCCGAGATGAAGGCGTCCTCGGGAAACATACAGTAGCTCGATGCAAGAGTTGTGGTCGGACGGATTCTAGGGTTCGACATCAGAAGCTCGAACTCCTTCGGGATGAAGTAAGCTGCCCTCAGGATATGCAGATAGTCTGCCCTCAAGGTGCACTGAATACTGTCCATCTTAATCATCTCTCGACCCTCATCCCGCAACAGGGAGGTGAACACAACAAGGCCCTCAACATTGTCAGGGTACATCCTGATCGATCCTGGGTTTCTAGAGGACACGAGGGCGAACTCAAACCCCGGTCCAGGACCATATTTGTCTGGCGTGGGTGGGCTATCAGGATAAATCCACTTCCTCTTCCTCCTACGAGGGCGAGGCTTCCTCTCCGGAGATGGGGTCGCTAATGGGGGCAGAGGCAGAAGATCACCCTCCTCCTTGGCTACCTCCCTCGCCGTTCCTCCTTCCTCTTCTCTCTGACCATCGCCTCCCTCGGTCTCCTGCTCGGGCTCCTCCTGGTCATCCTCCAAACCAAGTTCCTCCCCTCAGAGTCTCCTTCCTCGTGCTCCTCTTCGACAATCCCCTTTCCCTCGGGGTCTCCTTTTTCATGTTCATCCTCCTCTACGGGATCCTTACCTGGCCTACGAGAATTCAAGGGTTGCACAAAAAAAACTATGTCCCCCTCGCCATCTGACCCTAAGTCTGACTGAACCTCCTCCTTGATTCCAAGGTCGCCCAGAGTCTAAGATGTCAATGCTGACTCACCTTCCCCCTCGAAACGGCCAGAAGAGCTTGCCTCGGAGCCAGACTGAGCGTGCAAAATTACGAATCAAAAATACTAACCTGGGAGTTTCAAACTATGGAAAGATCACGGGAAAATGGTCGTCGACGGCAATTGGAGAAATTCCTGTTCTAGAGAGAAAAAATGCAAAGTAAGGAAATGAAGGAGGGGGAATTTATAACAGAGAAAGAGACTCCTCGATTTTCACAAAAAGATATAATCGTTGGCTGATCATGATCCAACAGCCACTAGGATCTAAATCGCTTCGATTCTTATGCCTACGACGGTAGCCTAAGGCACAAAATTACCTCTTTACCCTCAGCCCTTTTAGCCGATACAACAGCTCGGAACGCGTGGCCAATTGCTCATGTGCTACCCCAGGCTTTCCTAACAAGTCGGGGGCTCAGCGCTCAGATGGCTCCGAGAGCCACAAATTCCTCCTTAATCTAGCTTGAGGCTCGACGCTCGAATGGCACCGCGAGCCACAAATTTCTCTTCAATTCATCTTGAGGCTCGGTGCTTGGATGATGCGGCGAGCTACAAATTCCTCCTCAATTCAGCTTGAGGCTCGACGCTCAGATGACACCGTGAGCCACAAATTTCCCCTCAATCCAGCTTGAGACTCGGCGTTCGGATGGCACCGCGAGCCACAAATTTCTCCTCAATTTAGCTTGAGGCTCGACGCTCGGATGATACCGCGAGCCACAAATTCCTCCTCAATCCAGCTTGAGGCTTGGTGCTCGGATGGCACCGCGAGCCACAAATTCCCGCTCAATTCAGCATGAGGCTCGACACTCAGAAGACACCGCGAGCCACAAATTCCTCCTCAATTTGGATGGAGGCTCCACGATCGGATGGCACCGCGAGCCATAAATTCCTCCTCAATTCAACTTGAGGCTCGACGCTCGGATGACACCACGAGCCATAAATTCCTCCTCAATCCAGCTTGAAGTTCGGCACTTAGATGGCACCGCAAGCCACAAATTCCTCCTCAATCTAGCTTAAGGCTCGGCGCTCGGATGGCACCACGAGCCACAAATTCCTCCTCAATCCAGCTTGAGGCTCGACACTCGGTTGGCACTGTGAGCCACAAATTCCTCCTCAATCTAGTTTGAGGCTCGACGCTCAGATAGTACCGCGAGCCACAAATTCCTCCTAAATCCAGCTTGAGGTTCGGTGCTCGGATGACACCGCGAGCCACAAATTTCTTCTCAATTCAGCTTGAGGCTCGGCACTCGGATGACACCGCGAGCCACAAATTCCTCCTCAATTTAGCTTGAGGCTCGATGCTCGGATGGCACCGCAAGCCATAAATTTCTCCTCAATTCAGCTTGAGGCTTGACGCTCGGATGACACTGCGAGTCACAAATTCCTCCTCAATCCAGCATGAGGCTCGGCGCTCGGATGGCACCGCGAGCCACAAATTCCCCCTCAATCCAGCTTGAGGCTCGGTGCTCGGATGGCACCGCGAGCCATAAATTCCACCTCAATCTAGCTTGAGGCTCGGTGCTCGGATGACACCGCGAGCCACAAATTCCTCCTCAATCCAGCTTGAGGCTCGGCGCTCAGATGGCACCACGAGCCACAAATTCCTCCTCAATTCAGCTTGAGTCTCGACCATCGGATGACACCGCGAGCCACAAATTCCTCCTCAATCCTGCTTGAGGCTCGGTGCTCGGATTGCACCGTGAGCCACAAATTCCTCCTCGATTCAGCTTGTGGGTTGGCGCTCGGATGACATCGCGAGCCAAATAGTCCTCCTCAATTCAGCTTGAGGCTCGACTTACAGATGGCACCACGAGCCTCAAATTCTTCCTCAATCCAGCTTGAGGCATGACGCTCAGATGACACCACGAACCACAAATTCCTTCTCAATCCAGCTTGAGGCTCGACGCACGGATGGCACCGTGAACCACAAATCCCTCCTTAATTCAGCTTGGGACTCGGCACTCGGATGACACCGCGAGCCACAAATTCCTCCTCAATCCAGCTTAAGGCTCGATGCTCGGATGGCACCGCGAGCCATAAATTCCTCCTCAATTCAACTTGAGGCTCGACGCTCGAATGACACCACGAGCCACAAATTCCTCCTCAATCCAGCTTGAGGCTCGGCGCTCAAATGACGCCACGAGCCACAAATTTCTCCTCAATCCAGCTTGAGGCTCGGCGCTCGGATGATGCCACGAGCCACAAATTCAGCCCCAACAGTGAGTGCCTCGTCTACTGACCCTCGACACTCGACTGAGTGAGCTTCAAATCTTAAGGTCTCGACGTCCCCTTGCTTTTCCAACAAGTAAGGAGGTTCGTCTCCCGACCCTCGACGCTCGGCAAAGTAAGATCCTACTTCTCAGATCTCAACGTCCCCATGTTTTTCCAACAAGTGAGGGGGCTCGTCTACCGACCCTCAACACTTGGCAAAGTGAGCTCCTACTCCTCAGATCCCAACGTCCCCTTGCTTTTCCAACAAGTGAGGGGGTTCGTCTACCGACCCTCGATGCTTGGCAAAGCGAGTTCCTACTCCTCAGATCCTAACGTCCCCTTGCTTTTCCAACAAGTGAGGTGGCTCATCTCCCGACCCTCGATGCTTGGCAAAGTGAGCTCCCAATTCTCAGATCCCAGCATTCCCTTGCTTTTCCAACAAGTGTGGGGGCTCGTCTTCCGACCCTCGATGCTCGGCAAAGCGAGCTCCTACCCCTTAGATCCCGACGTTCCCTTGCTTTTTCAACAAGTGAGGGGGCTTGTCTACCGATCCTCGATGCTTGGAAAAGCGAGGTCCTACTCCTTAGATCCCAACGTCTCCTTGCTTTTCCAACAAGTGAGGGGGCTCATTTACCGACCCTCGATGTTCGGCAAAGCGAGTTCCTACTCCTCAGATCCCAACATCCCCTTGCTTTTCCAACAAGTGAGGGGGCTCGTCTACCGACCTTTGACGCTCGACAAAGCGAGCTCCTACTCTTCAGATCCCAACGTCCCCTTGCTATTCCTACAATTGAGGGGCTCGTCTCCCGACCCTCGATGCTCGACAAAGCGAGCTCCTACTATTCGGCACTCGACACCCCTCGTAGCTCCAAAAGGAGATCCACTTCATCCTATCCCGCTGGCCTTTCCAGGAAGATACGGATCCCGCTGTTTGCCGTACACACCACTCTGCTCTTCCTACAAGGCAAAAAACCACTCCTACACGACTGGATTATCCAGCCCTCCAGGAGGGGGGGCTCCTGATATGGGTCAGATGACGTGGCCTCTCCTGGGCCACAGGATCCCCTCGAAAACCGCTCAGCCCTGATCATCAGATCAGCCCTAAGCCCCATGGGCTTCTGCCATGTCAGGCCAACGGGCAAACGGGTCCAGACTTGTTTGCACTACCTATAAATACCAGGCCCTCTCCTACCTTCACAGGTAATCAATCATTCCCGTCTAAAAACTCTAGTTACTGTTACTCTTCAGTAACTAAGTAGACCATCAGAGGGCCTGCCACCGGGATCAACTCCGGTGTTCCTAGGCCGAGTGCAGGTACACAAGACCGAGCCGAGCATCCAACCTCTACCTCACTCTTGCTTACTCCCGAGCCGGTAGCTCAGCTGAGGGTCAGGCGTACAGTCAATACTGCGACTTCCACTTTATAAATTTAGAGAACTCACACCTGTTACAGCCACCCCCTAAAACAAACTGCATCAGGTATATTTTAATTAGGTTTGTTCTGATCAATGTTTATTCAATTTTCGACCATAACAATTAAGTTCCCTTATCTAGGATTCGACCAGAACAATTAAGTTCCCTTATCTAGGATACAGAATTAGAATCATATCCCTTAATCATATTTCTTAATTAAATTTTAATCAAATCTTAAAATTGTGTATTATTATACAGATATTATTAGATGAATATTCGAAAAAAGTTTTATTATTTTGTTATTTAAAAAAAACTATGTATAATATTGCACAGGTTATACTACATATTATATTGTATTATATAAGTTTGTGCAATATTGCATAAGAGTACACTAGTTGTAATTATTATAACTGTCTCTACAATATATTATGCTAAACCACTTTTGGTTCAAGGATTTTCTCCTTTTTTTTCTTTTTAGAATAAAAAAAACAAGAGCAAAAGTAGGAAACAACCGTCCCACTCTTTCTCCATCCAAATTAGAATTAGAATCATATCCCTTAATCAAACATTAAAAATCCGGCATTATTATATAGAAGTTATTAGATGAATTTTTCAAAAAAAAAGTTATATTATTTCTCATTTTAAAAAAATTGTGTAATATTGCACGGGTTATACACTTATACTACATGTTATATTTTATTATATAAGTTTGTGCAATATTGCACAATGGTACACTAGTCTATACAATATATTATGTAAAACTACTTTTGGTCTAATGATTTTTCTAATTTTTTTTCTTTTTAAAACAAAAAAAAGGAGAGCAAATGTAGGAGGCAACTCCCCACACTTTCTCCATCTAAATCTTAAAATGCAATCCTATTCTTTAATCAAAACTAAAAAAGCATGCAATATTATTTATAGATTTTTTTCAAAAATAATTTTGTTATTTTCTCAGTTTTTTAAGAATTATGTGCAATATATTACACATGGTTATACTACTATATATTATACTGATTGGTCTACCTCATCTTCCCTTTCTCTATTTTAAAATAGAGATAGAATTGCAAAAGTAGAAATACCCACGTGCAAACCACACATTTTTATTAAAAACAAAAGGAAAAACAACAAAATTCCCAAACTCCAAGCTTTGCCGCATTCTCTTCCTCTCCCAAGTTCAATATCTAAATCTTTGTATGAGTCGGATAATGAGTATGCGGAGTTGTTGGAAATGTCATCAAATGTATGATTTTTATGGTTTTTTGAATGAAATGTTCTATGAAATTATAATTATATTATATTAAGCAAAAAAGTGTACCCTTCTCTTATTGAGAGGGTTTTTAAATTTAGCCAAAGAAATGGATCATATATAATTATGGTACCTACAAATCTAAGTGTATTCGCAATCAAAAATTTGTGATTATTCTTTGAAAGCCGCACATGGAACATAAAAGAACTCCTATCTTGAGAACATGGTAAATGTTTCCATATTAAGGATGACATTCATGCATGTATTTTATGAATAAAATATGCCAATTAATAATTTTCAAGATGATGTATCATTTCTTAAATGGTTTGTGCATTTTCCCTGGGGACATTCTGTTGAGTTTATGTCTTACATACTAAGTTAGATAAAGAAGACGATGAAGCAAAGGAGAAACCGAGGCGATCGAAGCAGAGTGGAAGCAAGGCAAATAATAATAGCAGCAACATGGGCATGTGCGGTCGACTGACACCCCCCTGGGGTTTGGTGAGAGGCCAAGTGCGGTCGACCGCAAGTTTGGAAGTCGACCGCACGCGCGACTGATGGGTCTGGGTGATTCGTTGGTAGCTCAACTTGCGCTTTAAGTTAGATTGTACAGCCCTTATCATAGAGATCTCTTAAGAAATATCTAACAGTTATTGTATCAAGACATCAGACTATGATTTTTCTAGTGTAATGTAATCATGCATGTGTGCTTTGTCGATATGGACTTAAACCCATCGCATGCTTGTCTCCCTTTTTTTAGCCTTATTCTGTTTAAGTAATGTCGGTGCCATTGGGATGCCAATTTCCTTTCAATTTCTGAACAACTTAAGTGAATAGGACACCAGAGGCGGATCTGGTCCCAAGCAGTACAAGCAACTGCTTTGGGCCCCCAATTATTAGGCCCCAAATTTTTTAAGTATTTACAATATTTTTAAAAAAAATAATTATTTTCAGATACAATTATCTTGTATTATCTAAAATTTGAAACAACAGTTGGCCCATTAGCTCATCTTGTTAGAGGGTTGTGCTAATAATGAGAAGGTTGTAGGTTCGAAACCTGCATGGACTAATTAATTTTTCAATTGTTTTTTATTTTGAAAACTAATTATTTTTCACATAGCACACATGCCATTTTACCATTTGAAGGTTGTAGACTCCAAGTTTGTTTGCATTTAAATAATTTTTATTTTTTATTTTATCAATTTGCAAAAGACCCCATGTGAGAACTTGCTTAGGTCCTCCCGAAACTCAGATACACCCCTGTAGGATACAAAAAGAAAAACCATGTATACATGTATGTATGTATGTATGTATGTATGTATGTATATTTACATATGTACCTGCTAAGTTTAATATGTAGTTTATATATGGATGTTTCAACATAACAATATTTTTGTGAGCATTCCATGCTACAAACATTCTATGAAAGATGACAACTGGCAACTGACAACTGAAAACTGTTGATCTTATTGTACATGCTTAATACTCCATATGTTTCAAAATATAAGTCATTATAGTTTTTCACACATCTATTGAGAAAAAAACCTAGAATTAACAAAAAGTAATAATATTTTTGATTTTGAAGTTCATGCATGAGCTATCAATTGTAAAATTCTATTTTGTTCTCCTATATAATTTTAGTATACTACTTTTATCAAACAGATAAGGGTGAAATTGAAAATCTCATTAAAAAAATATTTGATGGATATTTAAAAATGACAAGATAGTTGTCTCAAAAAACTAAAGTGACTTGTATTTAAAAAAACATCAACTAGAATGACTTATATTTTAAAACGGAGGAAGTAATATATACGAGTTCAAGATAACACCGACATTCAGCTTAGCTTGTGAGAGTACGAGTTCAAGCCAATTTAAGTGACGCTTGCCTGTCAATCTCTTGTTGGAAACGTTTTTGTAGATTTTCCGGGCCGGATTCCGGTGGGCTCCAACCACCGGTGGTGCCGGAAATTAATTAGATCATGTTCCTCTTGTTGAGTACAATTCCGTGATGTACTCATGTGCCAAAAATGAATTCCGTATGAATGAGAAATGTTGGTCCAAAGTTGAGTACTTGCTATGTACTAACTTGGATACTTCGAGAAAATGGATAGTCCCATATCGGAAATGGGTAAAGTTTTTTCTAGTATATATACTAAAAATTTGGACTTAAGGGCGTGGCCCGGGGGTTACCAATAACGTGTAGTGGAGAGAGGTCTTAGCCAAAATGACAAACACACATGCGGGCGCGGGCGCCCGGCTCCGCCTTCGGCTTCACCTTGGTCTGGTCTGGCTTGGCTCTGGCCTATATTTTTTTTGTCCCAGTCAAAATTTTTCCCCCAGTAAACTATTGATGCTTTTCAAGTGGCTTATCAGTTATGACTCTGAACCACTACTCTACTGTTACAGAGCAGTAGACCATTACTCTGCTGTTACAGAGTAATGAGTCTTTCAGTTGCTCTCAAACTCCTACAAAAACCAGTCCATTTTGTCTGCCAGAGGGATAGTTCTGAAAACACTAGTCTGAATCTTCTTCTTCTTCTTCCTCTCTGAGTCAGTACTGAGAATACTACACAGCTCCAGTTCGATCAGTTCTCTGAAGTTAGGGTGTTGCTCTTCAGGAAAAAGGTAATACAGTTGTATCCTGAGAGGTATTTCGTCAACCACCGTCACATTACGAGACGAAAATTGCTTTAAGAACAGAGATATTCAAATCTCGATTCTGTATTGTGTGGGTTGTTTTGTTATTTTATTTTCTGTAATTGTAAGTCTTAACGATTATTATTAACATTTCTGTTTTATGAAATTCTTGTTCTAACATTTCAGCATTAAAATGTTATACTATATGCTGAAGACATAATGAAGAATTGTATATTTTGAGAATTTTCAATTTAATTTCTGCGAACGGGTAAATTAATGTCTAGCTATATAATACATAGCCACCTCCTTGAACATTAATATGTAAAGTATATATGTTGTTGAATATGTAGTTGAAAAATCAATCAAACGTATTTATGTATGTCTTCCCAGATTTTTTTTTTCTTTCTGTTTTTCTGTTTTGAATAATCAGATTTTATGTTCTCGTGGTTGTGGTTGTGGCTCTGATTGTATTTGTGGTTGTGGTCATGGAACTCTACATGTATATATACTAGTATTATACACGTGCGTTGCACGTGGGGACAATGAGAAGGAGGGAATGAAAAGGAAAAAAAAAATTTAGTATTATACACGTGCGTTGCACGTGGAAAAAATGGAAAGGAAAAATGAAAAGGATAAAAAAAAAATCTACCAACACGTGCACTGCACGTGTTGACAAAATGACAAACATTTACAAATGACATTAAGCCCTTCTCCCATTATAATATTAGAGATACAATGGATGTGACAAGTTGGAAAGAACAATTAAATAAAATTCAATTAATTACACTAGTATTATAGTACATAATAATAAACGCGTACTGCACATACAAATTAGTTGTCAAAAATAATATTAGTAAAAATAAAAATAAAAATAACACAAAAATAATGTTACTGATTGTACAAGGTGTTTCATTTTGTTGTATGTGCGATACACGTAATTTGGAGTTATCCGTGCAATGCACGTTTCAATAAATATATAATTTTTAACGTAAATAAAAATGTAATGGGAGAGCGGGAGTTGCACATTCGATGCATAGATTTTTTTGGTTACAAATAAGGTCTGTATGGTGACAAACTCACTCATTAAAATAGTAGAGATTTGATTAAGGATGGAAAATTAATGGAAAAACATTAAAGATTGTAGCAGAAACATATTTATGAAGTGATAATGGTAAAAATCGCAGCAAATTAGGGCCGTATGCTTGTAACACATTTCTTAAAGCTTCTACAAGTAGATTAACAGTAATGGGCCTCTCTAACAGGTCATGTAATACCCCGATTTTTCCTAATGAATGAAGATTATTTATTTTGTTGCACGTGGTATGCACGTGTAATATTTTGGCTATTATTTTCAACATGATGAGTAAGAGCATTGTTTTTATAAAGGATTTTTTCCTAAAAGCCCAAGTGTTAGTTTATTTATCTCTTCTACAAAATAATTATCTTGGCCCAATTAATTTTAGCCCATGAATTTAAACTCTATTATTATTTTCTACAACTTGTAATGTGTAGCATCTTTTCTTTTTATTTACCAGGTATTTGATGTACAAATTTTGTAGAGTGGTTTGTGTGTACACGTGCACAAGGCACAAGGCTTGGCCGGATTGTGGTGAGTGGGTGTGAGATCATGGGCAGTTAATGTGAGGTGTGGGTAGTTTTCACAACTTCCTAGTCCATCCTAGCCCTTGATCTTCCAACTCCCTAGTGCATCCTAACCCTCCATCTCACTCTAATTTGTGTATAAATACCCCCTCTCATTCTCTATTTCTTTTACATTAGATTATTATTTCAAGAGTAGTATTTGTGAGAGTTGTGTGTGTGTGTGCTTTTCTGTGGGGGACCGAGTAGCATTCTGAAGGCTTCGGTGTGGAACAAGGAGCAAGGAGCAAGGAGTGCTGCATCGCATTGAGGAACTTTGCTGGATTCGATTACTTCGTCAAATAAGGTGGGTGTTTCTCAGGACTTCTAATGTAGGAATTATACCATGATTGTTATAATTGCTGCCATGTTATGAAAAGTAAATTTAATATATTAGAAATTGCCTGAGCATGCTGTTGATAACAAGAACGAGTGAGTCGGTACAGTCGACTGTCGCATGAACCAGTCGACTGGTACGAGACAATTATTTTTCATGATGTGGTAATAAACATATGTGCAAATAGACGTAATCGTGTGATCACTAATTTTATATTTTTCCTATGACACATATGATGGAGGGAAGGTGAATGGATGAAAAGAACTAGCGATGATTGACAAAACTAAGAACTGTCGGTGCAGTCGACTGACAAGGTGTTCAGCCGACTGGTGCATCGATTTAAGTATGAATATTCGGTAATTCCATGAAATGAGATATTCCATTATGTTGACCTAGTATAATGACTTGAGATTTACATCTTCATCTTCGTAAGAAAGTTATGAATAGTGTGAGTGCATGTTTAAACTGTTTTCCTTAAAGAAAAGAACATATTAGTAATTTGAAATTCCATGCTACAATGCTACTGAACAAGTAAGAAGTGTGGTGTTTATGAAATGTGAATGTATGTATGCTGTAATGAAAATGCATGTGAGAACGGTTGAGAAGATAATTTCTATTTTTTTGAATTATGAAACTGTCCAGTCGACTTAGTGCGTGTAGCCAGTCGACTGAGCTGAACTTAGAAATGTGTTGTTAAAAATCCCAGGACAGACGACTGGTGGCTGATCAGTCGACTGTCACGTGGATGACTGTGAACATGAAAGGTTGCGGGACAGCCGACTGACAGTGTGCGGCAGTCGACTATCCCGAGTATTTATGATGAACCTGTATTGACTGTATGAGTCGACTGGTGTCCTTCCAAGTCGACTGTACAGAGTGGACTTTGATATGTATGAGATTTCATTTTATTTATTGCTGTTGGAAGTTGTGAACTTTATGATTGAAATCTATGAACTCTTTTTATGACTGTGTGGATTTATGTAAAATGAATCATAAATGGGAATTGAGAATTAAATGAACATAAAAGACTAAGATCATGATAAGAAAGTCGGTGAGACTCTAAATGAATTATGAGCTGAAAGTGCTCAATTAGAAATTGTGAATTGGAAATTGAAACGAAGAGTAGCTAAGTCTCCCCCGGCAGTGAAATGAAGGAAATGAAATGAAATTGAAAAGAAGGCCAAGGATGGTCATGTATTGAAATGAAATGATAAGTCCGGTTTGGTGGAGAGGCTAACTCTAGAGCTTTGATTTTTATTCATGATTCTAATATTTAGTACATAGTGAAGAGGTGATGAACGTGAGAGAAAAACATAAGTATGAGAACTAGAGTTTACGGTGCGGGTGTGTGAGCCGCAGAATGCATGCTTGATGAGTCAAGACATGGCGCGGGCACAACTCAGAATGATCGGACTTTAGTCACGCTTGTGGGGTGTTTGGTGACTGCAAGAGGATCGTGTTCAGGGAGGAGGCTGAATTGCCGCAGAATGCATGCTTGATGAGTCAAGACGTGGTGCGGAATTCTACTCCAGGGGCCAGGATACGTGCTTGTACTCATAGATCATCTAGGATACTCACTGTAATTACAGAAGTAGTTTAAGTCATGGCGAGGGATTGAACCCTACAAAAATGAAGAACGGTTAAGGGGCTTGCCCTCGGACCTATATAGTATGGGATGCATAGAATCCGAACAAGTGCGCATTAGTGTCATGTGAATTAAATAATTGCATTAAGGATTAAGTGCACAATCACGACACGACATCATTAAGAGTTCTCTTTTGAATTGTATTCTTACTATGAACAAGTTTGTGATTTGTTAAGAAATGAGATTCGTTATACTGTTTCTGGCATAGAGAGGATGGCCATGTATAATTATCGTCGGTTGAATAAACTGACGTACCCACAGTTTGTATGCAGGTAATTACATGTGTAAGAGGAATGGATGCATAAAGATTTTACCATTTTGTTGTACATTTGTTTAATTGTCGTAAATTTTACTTCCGCTGTGCAAAAGAAAAGTGTAATATTGATGTAACTCTGATGTAAAAAGAAAGATTTGAATTTTCTTGTAAAATTGTACTCAAAGAAAGTGAAAAGATCCTGTAGAACATCTCGAATTCAGTGTGTTGGGATTCGGGGCGTTACAGAGTGGTATCAGAGCCACGCTTTTTACGCTTTCACATTTGTACAAATTTATAAGGCACGACACCCTAGAAATGGACATTAGAGTGTGTGTTTGAGTTTAGAGATTTAAATGTAAGTGACTTACATTTGTGTTCCTCTATGGTTTATGCTTCTTCCTCTCTATTCTAAGATGGCTGATCACTTCGACCCTGCTGGAGGCGACGACTGGCATATTATTGAGGAAGAGTACCATCCTGGACTTGCTGATTCTGAGGACGAGTATCACCCTGGGCAAGCAGATTCTGATGATGAGGAGTGGCCTGAATCTCGGGAGATTACCCCACCTCCAGATTCATCTGACGATTCTTCTTCCGATGAAGAAGAAGAACCAGTTCCAAGTGGTCTTGTGACTTCTCTTCAGAGGCAGGTAGAGACACTGCGAGAGAGAGTCGGATTGTTGGAGACTCAGCTGGCGAAGCGAAAGGACGATTTCTCTGTTCTCAGTTACCGGGTGTGGGAACTTGAGAAGAGAAAGAACCTGACGGATGTGCTGGAGGATGAAGTGGATGAACTGCGGGAAGAACTTTGAGCAGCGAAGAGGACCCGTAGGAGTTAGATTGTTGTAGCTTCTATTTCTTTCATTTCTGATGTCAAAAATGTTTTTTAATTCGAAGGTATAAACTTTGGAATTCAATGAAATGCAAGTTGATTTAAGTTCTTGTCTTATACTTCGAATTTAATGGATCTTTTGCATCAGAATATGTCGAGAAGAGGAGCTAGGAATGGTGAGGGTTGGATCTGGAGACCGAACTTGCAAGGGTTTACCAGACGTTGAATGCAGTGGCCATGAATCAAGGAAGAGGGCCGGTGAATCCAGTGCCCGAGGCAATTAAGCTGGTGGAATCGTTCAAGAGAATAAAACCACCTGTATTCGAGGGAAAGTCAGACCCAGATGCGGCTGACAACTGGATCCGTCAAGTAGAAACGATCTTTGTGGTGTTGGAGACCCCTGAGGGTAGCAAGGTCAAGTCGGCGACTTTGCAGCTGGAGAAGGATGCGGCGGTCTGGTGGCAATCCATGAAGAGGACCATGGGAGGCATAGTGCTTGGCTGGGAGGAATTTCTGGAAGAATTCTGCAGTCACTATTTTCCCTCCGACGTCCAGGAGAAGAAGGCGATGGAATTTCTGTCACTTCAGCAAGGCAGCATGTCAGTGAGGGAGTATGAAACCAAGTTTACTCAGCTCTCTAGGTATGCGCCTGAACTGGTGATGGATGAGGCTAAGAAGGCTCACAAATTCGAGCATGGGTTGAGGCCAAGCTTGAGATCCCGGATGATACCCCTCGGTATCAGGCGATTCGATAAGTTGGTGAAGAGGGCAGCAGCAACGGAGGCGGATATGGAGCAGTTCCAAGTTGTTCAAAACTAGAGGAACAACTGGCAGTCCGGGAAGAGGCCTGCACAATCGGGGAGTTTCAAGGGACAACCATCTGCACAAAGGTTCAAACCGACAGGGGCGAACGCTATTAGTGTAGCTGGAGGACCTGGAAACAATGTGGGGAGACCTTCTGCAGTCACCTGTTATTACTGTGGGGAAGTGGGACATTACCAATCTCGATGTCTCAAACCACGGGCTGGCAATCACAATGTGCCAATACAGCAGACTGGGAAGAGGCCGTACCTACCAGGGCGAGTATTTGCCTTGACGGAAGCTGATGTTGAGGAAGCAGATCAGGTCATCTCTCGTACGAGGGCTGATGTTTAGTGGTTTTGTCATTTCTTCTTCCTGTTCATATTGTGAAACTGTTATGTAATGGTGTGTATTATGTAACAGGAGAACTCTATCTTAATGGAAAGAAAGCTGTTGTATTGTTTGATAGTGGATCCTCTCATACTTTTGTGTCTCCTAGATTTGCTAAAGTGTTGGGGGTGGAACCGAAGACTTTTCCAGGCAAGATCTTAGCAGTAGCTACTCCATCAGGGGAAACTTTGACCACTGATCGGTATTACGCTGATTGCGAGATTGTGATTGGAGATAGAATCTTTGCCATTGACCTGATCGAGCTGACTATCTTGGGAGTCGATGTTATCATTGGCATTGATTGGATGTCGGTGTACAGTGCAAGCATCGAGTGCAAGACCAAGACCGTAACAGTGAAGGCTCCAGGTGGACCTGAAGTCACTTTCCAAGGGAAGCAGAAGTGTGCTAAGCTGGTGGCAACTATCTGCAAGGAAGAGACTCCTGTGGAATTGCAAGGGATTCCTGTAGTTCGGGACTATCCGACTGTGTTCTTGGAAGATTTTCCTGGGTTACCTCCGCATCGTGATGTAGAGTTCAGCATCACTGTTCAGCCGGGAAGTGCACCCATTTCTAAGGCACCGTATAGGATGGCTCCAGTGGAACAGGATGAGGTGAAACGGCAGATTGAGGAACTATTGGGAAAAGGCTTTATTCAACCTAGTGCGTCACCTTGGGGAGCACCAGTGCTTTTGGTAAAGAAGAAGGATGGATCGATGAGAATGTGTATCGATTACCGAGAGCTGAATAAGGTCACTGTTCAGAATAAGTATCCGATTCCTCGAATTGATGATTTGTTCGATCGTCTACAAGGAGCAGCTGTATTCTCCAAAATAGATCTTCGATCAGGGTATCACCAAGTGCGAGTGAAAGCTGAAGATGTGCACAAAACTGCATTTAGAACTCGGCATGGGCATTACGAATTCTTAGTTATGCCATTCGGAGTGACAAATGCACCCGCAATCTTCATGGATTTGATGAACAGAGTTCGGAGGCCGTTCATTGATTCTTTCGTCGTGGTGTTTATCGACGATATTCTCGTGTACTCCAAGTCAGAGGGGGAGCATACTGAGCATCTGGCGGCATTTTTGCAGAAGTTGGAAGAGCAGAAGTTGTACGCAAAGTTATCCAAGTGTGATTTCTGGAAATCTGAAGTAGCATTCCTAGGTCACATCCTTTCTAAGGAGGGAGTGGCAACTGACCCTCAGAAGATAGAGGAAGTGAGAGATTGGGCTAGGCCTACTACAGTGAAGGAAGTCAGAAGTTTTCTTGGGATGACTGGATACTACAGGAGATTCATTCAAGGTTATGCTCAGATAGCCGTGCCGCTTACTGGACTGACCAAGAAGAATGTGAGCTTCAAGTGGACTGAGCAATGTGAGGCGAGTTTTCAGGAGTTGAAAGATAGGCTGACTACTGCACCTATTTTGGCTTTGCCGAGAGCGTGTGTTGAGTATGATGTTTATAGCGATGCTTCACATCGGGGGCTTGGTTGTGTCTTAATGCAAGAAGGTAGAATAATCATTTATGGGTCTAGGCAACTACGACCGCATGAGAAGAATTATCCGACTCATGATCTGGAGTTGGCTGCGATTATCTTTGCTTTGAAGCAATGGAGGCACTATGTGTACGGTGAGAAGTTGAACATGTACACAGACCACAAGAGCTTGAAGTATATATATCAGCAGAGGGATCTCAATCTGAGGCAGCGGAGATGGTTGGATGTGCTCGAGGATATGCCACCTGAGATCAAGTATCATCCTGGAAAGGCTAATGTTGTTGCTGATGCACTTAGTCGCAAGAGCAGTTTAGCCAGTTTGATTACAACTCAGAAGCATTTGATTGAGGAGTTGGACCGAGCAGGTATTGAAGTTGTCTTGCACGGATTGGGAGCATCTTTGGCTCAGTTGAGGCTTCAGCCTACTTTGAATGCAAAGATCATTGCAAGTCAGGAGGTTGATGCTGATGTTTTGAAGATGGAGGAGCAGGTTGGTGCTGGCAGGTTGCCCGGATTTCAAATCAGGGATGGAGTGCTGTGGTTCGGAGATAGGTTGTGTGTTCCAAATCAGGTGGACCTGAAAGAGAGTATTCTTCAGGAGGCGCATGCTACTCTTTTGTCGGTACATCCTGGGAGTACTAAGATGTACAAGGACATCAAACAGCATTTCTGGTGGTTAGGTTTGAAGCGAGATGTGGCTGATTTTGTTGCGAAGTGTGAGGTTTGTCAGCAGGTCAAAGCCGAAAATCAGAGACCCGGAGGTCTATTACAGCCGTTACCTATTCCGAAATGGAAGTGGGATAACATCAGTATGGATTTCATTACGGGATTGCCTAAGAGTCCTAAAGGCAACGATGCAATTTGGGTTATAGTCGATCGACTAACCAAGTCCGCTCACTTTTTGGCGATGAAACTCACTGCTTCGATGGACAAGTTGGTTGAGATGTATGTTGGTGAGATTGTCCGACTTCATGGTGTTCCCTCAACTATTGTGTCTGATCGGGATGCGCGGTTTACTTCGCATTTCTGGAGGAGTCTTCAGACAGCTTTGGGTACCAAGACAGATTTCAGCACTGCTTTTCATCCGCAAACCGACGGGCAGACTGAGAGAATCAACCGTATTCTTGAGGATATGCTTCGGTGTTGTATACTAGACTTTGGAGGTAGTTGGGAAAGCCATTTACCTTTGGTAGAATTTGCTTACAACAACAGTTTTCAGGATAGCATCGGGATGGCGCCGTACGAAGCTTTGTATGGCAGGAAGTGCAGGACTCCTGTTTGTTGGTATGAAGTTGGGGAGCGGCAGTTGTTTGGTCCTGAGCTTGTACAGTTGACTTCTGAGAAGATTGATCTGATCAGGAAAAGGTTGGTAGAAGCTCAGAGCAGGCAGAAAAGCTATGCAGACAACCGGAGAAGGGACCTTGAGTTTGAGGTTGGTGACTTGGTCTTTCTGAAGGTATCGCCCAGCAAAGGTGTGGTTCGATTTGGCAAAGGCGGAAAGTTAGCCCCGAGGTTTATAGGCCCATATAAGATATTGAAAAGGATCGAAAAAACTGCTTACCGGCTTGAATTACCGGGAGAGTTGTCTCAGGTGCACAATGTCTTCCATGTGTCTATGCTGAGAGGTTATATTCCAGACCCCGCCTGAGGTGCCGGAAGGTTTGCAGTTAGACCTAAATTACATCGAGACTCCTGTCGAGATTGTTGACCGTAGGGAGAAGGTCTTGAGGAATAAGACGATACCGATGGTCAAAGTAGTCTGGAGAAACCACTTGGTTGAAGAGGCTACTTGGGAATCTGAGGAGAGGATGTTGAAGGAATATCCTGAGCTTTTTGCTTGATTGTATCTTTGTATCTTTGTATCTTTTGTTTTGTTGTTGTGTTGTATTTTCTGTTTTCTCGCACTTGACTGTAGTTCCGGGGACGGAACTATTCTAAGGAGGGAGTGATGTAATACCCCGATTTTTCCTAATGAATGAAGATTATTTATTTTGTTGCACGTGGTATGCACGTGTAATATTTTGGCTATTATTTTCAACATGATGAGTAAGAGCATTGTTTTTATAAAGGATTTTTTCCTAAAAGCCCAAGTGTTAATTTATTTATCTCTTCTACAAAATAATTATTTTGGCCCAATTAATTTTAGCCCATGAATTTAAACTCTATTATTATTTTCTACAACTTGTAATGTGTAGCATCTTTTCTTTTTATTTACCGGGTATTTGATGTACAAATTTTGTAGAGTGGTTTGTGTGTACACGTGCACTCAATGTACACGTGCACAAGGCACAAGCTTGGCCGGATTGTGGTGAGTGGGTGTGAGATCATGGGCGGTTAATGTGAGGTGTGGGTAGTTTTCACAACTTCCTAGTCCATCCTAGCCCTAGATCTTCCAACTCCCTAGTGCATCCTAACCCTCCATCTCACTCTAATTTGTGTATAAATACCCCCTCTCATTCTCTATTTCTTTTACACTAGATTATTATTTCAAGAGTAGTATTTGTGAGAGTTGTGTGTGTGTGTGCTTTTCTGTGGGGGACCGAGTAGCATTCTGAAGGCTTCGGTGTGGAACAAGGAGCAAGGAGCAAGGAGTGCTGCATCGCATTGAGGAACTTTGCTGGATTCGATTTCTTCGTCAAATAAGGTGGGTGTTTCTCAGGACTTCTAATGTAGGAATTATACCATGATTGTTATAATTGCTGCCATGTTATGAAAAGTAAATTTAATATATTAGAAATTGCCTGAGCATGCTGTTGATAACAAGAACGAGTGAGTCGGTACAGTCGACTGTCGCATGAACCAGTCGACTGGTACGAGACAATTATTTTTCATGATGTGGTAATGAACATATGTGCAAATAGACGTAATCGTGTGATCACTAATTTTATATTTTCCCTATGACACATATGATGGAGGAAAGGTGAATGGATGAAAAGAACTAGCGATGATTGACAAAACTAAGAACTGTCGGTGCAGTCGACTGACAAGGTGTTCAGCCGACTGGTGCATCGATTTAAGTATGAATATTCGGCAATTCCATGAAATGAGATATTCCATTATGTTGACCTAGTATAATGACTTGAGATTTACATCTTCATCTTCGTAAGAAAGTTATGAATAGTGTGAGTGCATGTTTAAAGTGTTTTCCTTAAAGAAAAGAACATATTAGTAAATTGAAATTCCATGCTACAATGCTACTGAACAAGTAAGAAGTGTGGTGTTTATGAAATGTGAATGTATGTATGCTGTAATGAAAATGCATGTGAGAACGGTTGAAAAGATAATTTCTGTTTTTTTGAATTATGAAACTGTCCAGTCGACTTAGTGCGTGTAGCCAGTCGACTAAGCTGAACTTAGAAATGTGCTGTTAAAAATCCCAGGACAGACGACTGGTGGCTGATCAGTCGACTGTCACGTGGATGACTGTGAACATGAAAGGTTGCGGGACAGCCGACTGACTGTGTGCAGTAGTCGACTATCCCGAGTATTTATGATGAACCCGTATTGACTGTATGAGTCGACTGGTGTCCTTCCAAGTCGACTGTACAGAGTGGACTTTGATATGTATGAGATTTCATTTTATTTATTGCTATTGGAAGTTGTGAACTTTATGATTGAAATCTATGAACTCTTTTTATGACTGTGTGGATTTATGTAAAATGAATCATAAATGGGAATTGAGAATTAAATGAACATGAAAGACTAAGATCATGATAAGAAAGTCGGTGAGACTCTAAATGAATTATGAGCTGAAAGTGCTCAATTAGAAATTGTGAATTGGAAATTGAAACGAAGAGTAGCTAAGTCTCCCCCGGCAGTGAAATGAAGGAAATGAAATGAAATTGAAAAGAAGACCAAGGATGGTCATGTATTGAAATGAAATGATAAGTTCGGTTTGGTGGAGAGCCTAACTCTAGAGCTTTGATTTTTATTCATGATTCTAATATTTCGTACATAGTGAAGAGGTGATGAAAGTGAGAGAAAAACATAAGTATGAGAACTAGAGTTTACGGTGCGGGTGTGTGAGCCGTAGAATGCATGCTTGATGAGTCAAGACATGGCGCGGGCACAACTCAGAATGATCGGACTTTAGTCACGCTTGTGGGGTGTTTGGTGACTGCAAGAGGATCGTGTTCAGGGAGGAGGCTGAATTGCCGCAGAATGCATGCTTGATGAGTCAAGACGTGGCGCGGAATTCTACTCCAGGGGCCAGGATACGTGCTTGTACTCATAGATCATCTAGGATACTCACTGTAATTACAGAAGTAGTTTAAGTCATGGCGAGGGATTGAACCCTACAAAAATGAAGAACGGTTAAAAGGCTTGCCCTCGGACCTATGTAGTATGGGATGCATAGAATCCGAACAAGTGCGCATTAGTGTCATGTGAATTAAATAATTGCATTAAGGATTAAGTGCACAATCACGACACGACATCATTAAGAGTTCTCTTTTGAATTGTATTCTTACTATGAACAAGTTTGTGATTTGTTAAGAAATGAGATTCGTTATACTGTTTCTGGCATAGAGAGGATGGCCATGTATAATTATCGTCGGTTGAATAAACTGACGTACCCACAGTTTGTATGCAGGTAATTACATGTGTAAGAGGAATGGATGCATAAAGATTTTACCATGTTGTTGTACATTTGTTTAATTATTGTAAATTTTACTTCCTCTGTGCAAAAGAAAAGTGTAATATTGATGTAACTCTGATGTAAAAAGAAAGATTTGAATTTCCTTGTAAAATTGTAGTCAAAGAAAGTGAAAAGATCCTGTAGAACATCTCGAATTCAATGTGTTGGGATTCGGGGCGTTACAGGTCAAGACCTTCTTCAGACTCATTAATAAGACATTGACCGTTTTCAAGTCCATTAAAAATGACTGGGACCACCAAGAGAGACACTCAGTGAGGGTTGTAAGTTAACTCTCTTGTCCCCACTAAGAGAGTAACCGATTCTATCTCTTAAGGGGAAAAATCGATATGAGATAATGGATTCATATTAATCTCCTAACTGTTTCTCAGGCGTATAAGTACCCCTCCCCCCAGTCAGAAGGTAATTAAGAACTTATCTCTCAAACTCTATTCCTTTATCTAGTTTTTACTTGAGCATCGAAGGGTCTGTTTTCGGGGCCATCCCCGGTGTTTCAAGCTATTTGCAGGTCCATCGGCCATGTTAGCAACTGTTGAATTCAGATCAACGTGCTTTTTCAACGATCCAGATCCAATATCAAGAACTCTAACAACTTTTTTATGGCGGCGATCAAAGGTTCGAACTTTAGTACAAAATATAAACTCACTATTTGTTTGCTGCCACACTAGAATAAGCAACAACAGATTGACGTCGTCTGTGAAAAACTACACAAATCTACAATCAAAGATCAGACTTACCATCATGCCACCATGGTTAAGTGGGAGAGCACCAGCCTCAAGCCATCTAGCCAACCTTCTTCTTCTGCAAGCTCCTCCTGTGGAGGACCCGATTCTGTCCTAACAGCCTAATCAAGCTCCTATCAACGGAGAGGCACCAAGGAGCTCCCAACAAAGCCATCATGAACCACGCTATGAACAACACCCTCTACACGGCTATGTCTCAGTCCATATTGCTGCTAGCAACTCGATGCCCTCGCGAGGTACTCGGGGGTCTAGAGATCTCAATCAAGTTATCAATGCTAGACAATAGGGGACTGATCAACTGATTCGTTTGGAAGAGAAGTATACATGGACTGAGGCCTCCCGCTCAAAATGTTAGGAGAACTAGAGAAGTAACTCTCCCCGAAGGCAGAGATCAAGATGTTCATCCTCTCATAGGGGGCGTAGTATAGAGAGAAGCCTGACTCGTGAGAGTCGGAAGCATCTTCAGAGGAATTAAGAGCAAAGGCCCCAGTCACTAGAGTCGAACTGGAAAAATTCAAGCATGACATCTCCGAGACATCCTAGGTACTCATGATCAAGGTTGATGCTCATGGAGCCGCCACTTTACTCCTTCGAGAGAAGAAGAATCCAGCGACTTAACTTGATCTAAGGAAAAGGATGAAAAATTCCATCACCTTATTCGAGAAGTAGATGATCGTCTGGAACAAATAAAATATGAAGGGAACCACTCCAGCAGGGCTTACCACCCCAGTCAATCTCCTTTCAGCAAATCCATTCTTGATGACCCCATTCCAAAGAAATTCAAAGCTCATCAGTTTGAATCCAGGCTGATCATATTGAGAGTTTTAAAACTCTTATGTTGGTCTATAATGCCATCGATGCGCTCATGTGCCGAACATTCTCCACAACTTTGAAAGAATTAGCAAGTGAATAGTACTTCCGCCTTACTCCAGAGTCGATATTCCCCTTCGACCTACTTAAGGAACCCTTCATAGCACACTACATCACTAGCCACAAGGCTGAAAAGACAAGTGCTTCACTGTTGGAATTAAAGCAATAGGACGGAGAACTGATGAAAGACTTTGTCAAGCACTTCCCAACCGAAGCAAAGTCCATCTCCTCCCTAGACATGTCAGTAGCGGCTACCCCCCTTCCGCCACAACGTCACTCAAGAAGAGCTGAAGGCCTCTGTCGCAAAGAAGTATCCTAAAGATTTCACCAAGCTCCTAGAAAGGAGTGACAAGTATATCAGAGCAGAGGAAACTCTTTATCCACAAGGCAAAAGTCAATTCCGTCCTCCTCCAACACCACCCTTCGACAAATTCACTCCCCTTAATGTAAGTATGTCTGCCATCCTCATGGAAGTTGAAAAGGACGGAATAGTCTGTTGGTGAATGTCCTAAATGCCAGTTGTGTATTGACCTTACTAGTTTACATTGTATCTTGACATTTATTTCATATACATATTAGGCATTTCATTTATTGTGTTGTTTTCTTAAATGAACGTAATAAAGTTCTTAGAATAGTAAGTTCAACACTATGAGATATCAAGTGGATGACTTGATAGTGAGATCCTATTGGTTGAATTCAGAACACTGTTCTTAAATGTCCCGAGTCAAGTATTGTTATTGATATGGCTAAAAACGGGGGTTAATCGGAACCGTCCAAATCGGGTACGAATCTTGGGACCTAGGGGTAAAACGATAATTTCGCCTACAAGAGGGTCCAAAATGGGTATTGGATCTTCTCCCCAAGGACCCAATAACCCACGAATGGATCCACCAACAAGAGGGTGCGGGTTTTAACCCGCTGCGCACCCAATCCAACAAGATAAAATCAGGGTCCCTGATTAATCTTGATCAACGGCTCTGATGTACATCTATCTTTTCACTGGAATTTGGGGATTAAATTCCTTATCTGATTACGGGGAATATACCTTATCAGATTACATTCCTAATCTGTTTACAAGGAGAATATTCCATATCAGATCACGGGGATTACATTCCTAATCTGTTCCCTGAGACGTCTATAAATACCCCCCATCCATCTCCATGAAGGGGTAATCAATCTTTCACCAGTTTTTACGCTCATTCATAGTCTTCCTAGATTACTGACTTGAGCGTCGGAGGGTGCGTCGCCGGGAACAACCCCGGTGTCTCGCACTTTTTGCAGGTCCACGACGGGATCGACGGTCGAAGCCCAACGGAACAGGTATACAGGTTTACTATTCAGTTTCCCTACGAATCCACAAATTCTATCTGTTTGCCCCCACACCAAATTTAGCGGCAACAGATTGGCGCCGTCAGTGGAAAGCTAACGAATAGAGACCTCTCCTCTTCCCGGTGAACAGATCTCCTCCAGCCATGCCTCCTAGGAAAGTCAGATCGAGGGGGTCCAACCGAGGACCCAACCCTGATCAGCAGCAAGAAGTCCTCCCTAATCCCGCTCAGCAACAAGGGCAACTTCCCCCTACCGCGGAAGACCCGCTCCAACAGAACCTTCCCCCTCCTGATCCAAAGGATCCTAACCCTCAGAAACAACCCCTTCAGCAAGAGCCTGTCTCCATCCACAACGCCTCCACGGACTCTATGGCCTCCCATCACCCCCGAGCCTCTGGTCGCCAGAATACCACCCCTAATCGCCAGAAAGATGATGACCTCCGCTGCCATCTGGAAGAAAAGCGGGCCCGAGAGGGAGCCTCCCGCCAACACCATCCGGGCGAGCGGTCCCCTCGCAATCGGTACCACAGGTCCCCCGTCCGCAGAGGGAGGAAAGAGTCCCCAGATCATTACCGAAGAAGGCACTCTCCCGCAGGTCGGCAACAGTCCAGGAACAATGAGGCACCAATCACCCGTGCCGAGTTCCAGCAGTTCCAAGCGACCGTCCTGCAGGCTCTCAACCTCCGTCAAAATCCTAATGAGCCGAAGGTCCCGTCCCCTCCTCCAGTCCGAAGCCCTCACCGACGGTCCCCATCTCCTCGTCCTGCTCCTACCAACTCCCGGCGTACCCCAAGTCCTCGTCGCTCCCAAAGTTACCATCGCTGCAGCCCTCGCTCTCCCTCATACGAAGACGAGTCCCGTGGCTTGGCAGATTACCGTCGGAGAGATGACACCAAGAACCGCCGTCTTCATGAAGTAGAAAGGCACCTGGGTCAGATAAACCGAGAAGAGGAGCTCAGGGGGAGGACCCTACGTCCTAGCCGACCCCCTTTCTCCCGGACCATAGTGGATGCACCAGTCCCTGTTGGTTTCAAACCTCCCCAATTTGAAAATTACACCGGGGAGACCGACCCAGTTGATCACATCGAAAGCTTTAAGACTTTGATGCTCCTCCATCAAGCTTCCGATGCCCTCCTCTGCAAAACCTTCCCCGCAACTCTCAAAGGACCAGCTCGAGAATGGTACTCTCACCTCGCCCCCTCCTCAATATTCTCCTTCGAGCAGTTCGAAACCCTCTTTGTCACACATTTTGTAAGCAGCCGTAGGGCTGAGAAGACCAGCATCTCCCTATTGCACCTCCACCAGAAGAAGGGGGAGAAATTAAGAGATTATGTGAAGAGGTTCACGGCTGAAGCCAGGTCCATAGCATCCCTCGACCAGTCGGTCGCTACGGCAGCGTTCCAATCTAACGTCCTCAATTCCAACCTCCGCTCCTCCCTCGCCAAGAAGCCTCCACAGAACTTTTCCGACCTCCTCCTTCGCAGTGAAAAGTATATCCGGGCCGAAGAGGCCAAGCAACGACCCAACTGGGAGGGGTCTTCCTCTGGGTTTAAGCGAAAGGGAACAGAGGAGGAAGGATCCAAGAAGTTCCAAAAGGACAATGCTGGCCAGCGCCGAACTCCCCCCAGGTTCGAGAAGTTCATGCCCCTCACCACTAACGTCGCAACTATTTTGATGGAAGTTGAGAAAGAGGGGGTCTTACCCCCTGCTCCGAGGATGAACACCCCTGCCAAAAGAAGAGATAAGGAAAAGTGGTACCGCTATCACCGGGACCATGGGCATGACACCAACGATTGTCGTGCCCTGAAGAACGAGATCAAAGCCCTAATCCAGAGAGGGCAACTGACCAGGTTTGTAAGAAAAGACCGAGCCGAACTTCCTCCTCCGCCTCGGGGGGCTAACAAGCGTTCGGAACGAGAAGAGACGCCAGACTTCGAGGAAGAGCGAGTCCTCCACCTCATTCACGGGGGCCCAATGGGGGGCTCCTCAAACTCCTCTCGGAAGGCATTTATAAGAGAAGTCAACTCGGTCCGAACCACCCCTCCTCCCAAAGGCCTCGGAGTGCCAGTCACGTTCTCCGACAAAGATCTTGAAGGAGTTCGTACCCCACATTGTGTCGCACTCGTCATTAGCCTCCACATGGCGAATTTCAAAGTGGAAAGGATCTTAGTAGACAACGGCAGCTCCGTCAACATCCTCTTCCTCTCCGCTTTTAAAGGCCTAAAGCTATCCAGAGACAGACTCAAGCCCGCCGGCTACACTCTCCACGGGTTCACAGGTGTTCCGGTAACTATTGAAGGGGTAATCACCCTCGATGTAACTGCCGGTCAAACTCCTACCACCCGAACAGAACCAATGGAATTCATGGTGGTGGATGTTCCCGCCGCCTACAACGTCATTTTCGGTCGGCCTGGCCTCGCAGCTCTGGAAGCTGTCCCCTCAGCATACCATCTTAAGATGAAGTTTCCCACCCGGTCCGGGGTCGGGGAAGTAAGGGGCAATCAGGAGATGGCTAGAAAGTGCTACATGACCTCAAACCTTGGACCCGTCCTCTCCTTAGAAACTCTGGAAATTCCTCAAGATACTGCAAGACTGACCTCCGAGCCGGTGGATGAACTGGAAGAGGCACTCTTCTCTGAACAAGAGCCGACCCGCAAGTTCTTCGTTAGCAAGACCCTCCCGTCCGCCCTATACTCAGACATTGTGCAATGCATCCGGAGGAACCAAGACCTCTTCGCTTGGTCAGCTGCAGATATGCCCGGCATCTCCAAAGAGCTCTTAGTCCACCGCCTGAGCATCGATCCGGGGTCCAAACCGGTTCAGCAGAAGAGGCGCAAGTTTGCCCCCGAGCGTCAGCTCGCTATAAAAGAGGAGGTAGACAAGCTGTTGAAGGCCCGATTCATACAGGAGGTAAACTACCCTGAATGGCTATTGAATGTGGTAATGGTGAAAAAGTCCAATGGGACGTGGAGAATTTGTATTGATTTCACCGACCTCAACAAGGCTTGCCCCAAAGATCCCTTCCCTCTGCCGAGCATCGACACTCTGATTGACGCAACCTCGGAACATGAGCTCCTCAGCTTCATGGATGCCTTCTCAGGTTACAATTAGATAAGAATGTTCCCTCCAGACATCCCGAAGACGTCGTTTGTTACCGACCAGGGCCTTTATTGTTACAGAGTCATGCCGTTCGGTCTCAAGAATGTAGGTGCAACATACCAACGCCTCGTCAACAAGGTTTTTCAGGTCCAGATCGGCCGGAATATGGAAGTTTACGTTGATGACATGCTTGTAAAAAGCATCCGAGGCATTGATCAGGTGATCGACCTCCAAGAAGCGTTTGATGTTTTGAGAAAACACAATATGAGACTCAACCCGAACAAGTGTGCGTTCGGTGTCTCATCAGGGAAGTTCCTCGGCTTCATGGTTAGCCAACGAGGAATCGAAGCAAATCCGGAAAAGATCAAGGCCAAATTGGACATGGCCCCTCCCAGAAATGTCAAAGAAGTTCAGAGGTTGACTGGTCGCCTGGCCCCCAAAGGGCGCTTTCTGTCAAAGTCCGGGGAGAAGTTCCTCCCGTTCTTCAAAGCCCTCAGGGGGCTAAAGGATTTGAGTGGGGGCAGCAGCAATAAGACTCCTTCGACCAGCTTAAAGCTTACCTCATCAATCCACCTCTTCTTAGCAAACCAATACCCGGCGAACCACTCTACCTCTACCTGGCAGCTTCCGAACAGACGCTTAGTGCGGTCTTAGTCAGAGAAGAAGAAAGGGCTCAGAAGCCCATTTACTACGTTAGCAAGGTGCTTTGGGACGCCGAGCTTCGGTACCCGAAGATTGAGAAAATCGCCTACGCCCTAGTAATGGCCGCGAGAAAGCTTCGGCCCTACTTTCAGTCCCATTCGGTGGTCGTTCTTACCGACCAGCTGCTGAAACAAGTTCTTCACAAGCCCGCGGTTTCCGGCCGCCTTATGAAGTGGTCGATCGAGCTGAGCCAACATGATATAACTTATCAGCCTCGGACCACGATCAAGGCACAGGTACTGGCCGAATTCATAGTTGAGACCACTATCCCTGAGTCCAACCAAACAATGAAGGGACCACCCGTCTGGTCGGTCTATGTCGACGGGTCCTCTTGTAACGAGGGAAGCGGGGCAGGGGTCATCCTGGCAGGCCCAGATGACTTTATCCTCCAATACTCCCTCCGTATAAACTTCAAAGCCTCAAACAACGAAGCCGAATACAAGGCACTAATAGCCGGCCTTGGAATGGCCCAAAATGCTAGGGCACAACGACTACAGATCTTCAGCGACTCTCAATTGGTCGTCAATCAGGTCCTTGGCGAGTATGAAGCCCGCGATGATAGGATGGTTAAATACTTGGCCAAAGTCAAGAGCCTCATGGCGCTGTTTGAAGAAGCCATCATCCGAAGGATCCCCTGAGAAGAAAACCTTCAGGCCGACGCCCTATCCAAACTAGCCTCCTCTTCCCTGCAAGGTCTTGAGCAGACCGTATTGATAGAAGTCCTCCTGAAGCCGCGCATAGAGGACGAAGCGCCTGACTCCGTTGAGACATTGCCCGTCCTCCTCGAAGACAACTGGATGAAACCCCTTGTCGAATTCTTGAGGGACGGACTTCTCCCTGAGGATCCAAAGGAAGCAAGAAGATTCAGAACTCGAGCCGAGCGTTATACATTAATCAGAGGCATCCTATATAAACGCTCCTTCACCCAGATAGACTGCCGGCCTTACCTGAGGTGCCTCTCCCCCGGGCAAGCCGACTACGCCCTTCAAGAACTCCATGAGGGCATCGGCAGAGCCCATTCTGGGTCCAGGGCTCTGGCGCGCAAAGTGTTGAACTACGGGTATTTTTGGCCCACTCTCCTACGGGACGCCGAACGACACGTTCGGCAATGCAGCTCCTGTCAAAAGTATTCCGACATCCGACGCCTTCCACAGGCACCACTCACCTCCCTATCAAGTCCGATCCCCTTCGCAATGTGGGGGATGGATTTACTAGGGCCATTTCCGCCAGCTCCCGGTCAGTTAAAGTTCCTAGTCGTGGCAGTCGACTATTTCTCGAAATGGATAGAGGCCGAGCCCCTGGCTACAATCACCGAGCATAGGGTCGTTCAATTCTTCTGGAAAAATGTGATCTACCGATTCGGCATTCCCCGGATCATAGTTACAGATAACGGAACGCAGTTCACGGGGGCGGCCTTCCGAGCCTTATGTGAGGACCTCGCCATACAACATCGCTTCTCCTCCGTCTCACATCCCCAGTCAAATGGCCAGGCCAAAAATGCCAACCGACAGATCCTCTCAGGCATCAAGAAAAGACTAGACAAGTCACCAAGGGCTTGTGGGTCGATCAGCTGCCCAACGTGCTATGGAACTACCGTACCACGTAGCGAACCCCAACAGGCGAGAGCCCGTTTAATCTCACCTATGGGTCCGAGGCCCTCATTCCCCTAGAAGTTGGGATACCCTCTCCTCGTTTGATAGCTTTTGAAGAAGAGCAGAATGCCAGAGAGCTCAGAGCAAGCCTAGATTTGATAAACAAAATCCGAGAAAGAGCTGCTATACGACAACAAAGTTACCGAAGAAGAATTGAGCTCGCATACAACAAAAGAGTCCGCCCAACGGACCTCGAAGAAGGGGACCTAGTCCTCCGAAAATTGGCCATCTCGTTCCCCGGACAGAAAAGCAAACTGGCCCCGAATTGGGAGGGACCATACAAGATCTCAAAAGTGATCCGCCCCGGTGCATACAAGATAGAAGATCTCGAAGGCAGAGAAATTCCCAGGACTTGGAATGCCGACCATCTTTTGAAATACCAAGAGAAAGCAACTACGCCTCTCTAAGTAACTCGAGATGTCGAACCATTCCCTTCCTGTTACTAGTAGTGATTTTTTCTTTATTTTTTCATTGTAATAACAGCTAGCAACTTTATAAGCAGCCGATCATTGGATATTAATAAATAAAGTTTTTCATATTTTTGCTGTTATATCTCTCTTCTTTTTATTCCTCAATCTAACAATGGTTCCGGAGTCCAACACTTGGCTCGATTCTACTTCAGAAGTTTGCTCCTAAGCGAACTAGAAGTAGCTCGCCATTCGGAACTGCTCCCACAGCCGTTGAATGGTTTGGAGTCCAACACTTGGTTCGACTCTACTTCGCAAGTTCGTTCCTAAGCGAGCTAGGGGTAGTTCGCCATTCGAAAATGCTCCCACAACCTTTAAACTAATCTAACAATGGTTCCGGAGTCCAACACTTGGCTCGATTCTACTTCACAAGTTTGCTCCTAAGCGAACTAGAAGTAGCTCGCCATTCGGAACTGCTCCCACAGCCGTTGAATGGTTCGGAGTCCAACACTTGGTTCGACTCTACTTCGCAAGTTCACTCCTAAGCGAGCTAGGGGTAGTTCGCCATTCAGAAATACTCCCACAACCTTTAAACTAATCTAACAATGGTTCCGGAGTCCAACACTTGGCTCGATTCTACTTCACAAGTTCGCTCCTAAGCGAACTAGAAGTAGCTCGCCATTCGGAACTGCTCCCACAGCCGTTGAATGGTTCGGAGTCCAACACTTGGTTCGACTCTACTTCGCAAGTTCGCTCCTAAGCGAGCTAGGGGTAGTTCGCCATTCGGAAATGCTCCCACAACCTTTAAACTAATCTAACAATGGTTCCGGAGTCCAACACTTGGCTCGATTCTACTTCACAAGTTTGCTCCTAAGCGAACTAGAAGTTGCTCGCCATTCGGAACTACTCCCACAGCTGTTGAATGGTTCGGAGTCCAACACTTGGTTCGACTCTACTTTGCAAGTTCGCTCCTAATCGAGCTAGGGGTAGCTCGCCATTCGAAAATGCTCCCACAACCTTTAAACTAATCTAACAATGGTTCCGGAGTCCAACACTTGGCTCGATTCTACTTCACAAGTTCGCTCCTAAGCGAACTAGAAGTAGCTCGCCATTCGGAACTGCTCCCACAGCCGTTGAATGGTTCGGAGTCCAACACTTGGTTCGACTCTACTTCGCAAGTTCACTCCTAAGCGAGCTAGGGGTAGTTCGCCATTCGGAAATGCTCCCACAACCTTTAAACTAATCTAACAATGGTTCCGGAGTCCAACACTTGGCTCGATTCTACTTCACAAGTTCTCCCCTAAGCGAACTAGAAGTAGCTCGCCATTCGGAACTGCTCCCACAGCCGTTGAATGGTTCGGAGTCCAACACTTGGTTCGACTCTACTTCGCAAGTTCGCTCCTAAGCGAGCTAGAGGTAGTTCGCCATTCGGAAATGTTCCCACAACCTTTAAACTAATCTAACAATGGTTCCGGAGTCCAACACTTGGATCGATTCTACTTCACAAGTTTGCTCCTAAGCGAACTAGAAGTAGCTCGCCATTCGGAACTGCTCCCACAGCTGTTGAATGGTTCGGAGTCCAAGACTTGGTTCGACTCTACTTCGCAAGTTCGCTCCTAATCGAACTAGGGGTAGCTCGCCATTCGGAAATGCTCCCACAACCTTTAAACTAATCTAACAATGGTTTTGGAGTCCAACACTTGGCTCGATTCTACTTCAAAAGTTCGCTCCTAAGCGACCTAGAAGTAGCTCGCCATTCGGAACTGCTCCCACAGCCGTTGAATGGTTCGGAGTCCAACACTTGGTTCGACTCTACTTCGCAAGTTCGCTCCTAAGCGAGCTAGGGGTAGTTCACCATTCGGAAATGCTCCCACAACCTTTAAACTAATCTAACAATGGTTCCGGAGTCCAACACTTGGCTCGATTCTACTTCACAAGTTTGCTCCTAAGCGAACTAGAAGTAGCTCGCCATTCGGAACTGCTCCCACAGCCGTTGAATGGTTCGGAGTCCAACACTTGGTTCGACTCTACTTCGTAAGTTCGCTCCTAAGCGAGCTAGGGGTAGTTCGCCATTCGGAAATGCTCCCACAACCTTTAAACTAATCTAACAATGGTTCCGAAGTCCAACACTTGGCTCGACTCTACTTCACAAGTTCGCTTCTAAGCGAGCTAGAAGTAGCTCGCCATTCGGAACTGCTCCCACAGCCGTTGAATGGTTCGGAGTCCAACACTTGGCTCGATTCTACTTTGCAAGTTCGCTTCTAAGCGAGCTAGGGGTAGTTCGCCATTCGGAAATGCTCCCACAACACCTAAACCAATCTAACGATTGTTCGGGAGTCCAACGCTAGGCTCGATTCTACTTCCGAGTTCGCTCCTAAGCGAGCTAGAAGTGGCTCGCCATTCAGGGTCGGGGTCGTAGCCACCGAACTACTCTAGCAACGATCCGAGGCCCGGCACTTGCGCTTTGACGCAGTTTGAGCCGTAGCCGCCGAACTTACCTCACAAGGCCGCATGATTAGGCAGCAGAGACAAGGCTCGGCACCACCGGCCGAACATTCACCTTGCCGATCGACGGACAAGTACGCGGTCGACTTTAGAAGCCTCGGCGCAGCAGGCAACAGTCGCGAAAGTAAAAACACACAAGTTCGGCAACAACACTTTTATTGATGAAACAGACGTGGTACAAAGACAAACACAGCAGGATTACAACTCGTCAAAGAAAAAGTTACAATGCCGACTTATTACACTTAGCAAAAAACAAAAAATACACAAAAGCTCGCGGAATCGACGACTTCAGCGCTTTTTTGGAGCCGGAGCATTCCGCTTCAGAGACACTCGGGAGTGACGACGCTTGTCTCCAGAGCACGACCCCAAGCCGGCGAATTGAGACGTGTCCTCGGCACCACTTCTAGTAGCTACTCTGACGGATGCTCCGCTCGACGAAATTGCAACCGAGCTTTGCGCGTCCCCCAGACTAGGTCGGCCGATCCGTTGACGGGTCGCCATCTCGTAGAAGGTAATGCCACGCTCGCTCTCCGCGTGAGTACACGAGGTGCTTCGAACGTTGATAGGCCCCGAATGCGGCTTAAGATGGGCCACTTCTGCCTCCAGCTCCGAGATCCGATCCCACAACGAGTCATCTTTGACATTGACTTCGAAACGTGGGGGTATCGCGGAGTCCGGAACTCCGGATCGGCTGGCAATAAGGCGCCGAAGATGGGTGACCTCGATGCTTTTATCAACTGTCGCTCTCTTCAGCGCTTCGACCTCGGCGGTCAGTTGGACCCGTTCAGTCGTCAACTTGGCCACTTCGGCCGTCAGCCCCTCGCCCTCGCTCCGAAGCTTCGTCTCTACGGACTGAAGATGCTGTATCTCGGAAAGCAAGTCGTCCCTCTCTGCTGTTATTTTGGACAAGTTATGACGGATGCACTGAATTCGAATCTCATTACTGAAAGCAGTTGGCGAATATTCACCTTCACCCGCCGGGGTAAGCTCTTCGATTCTGCTTTCCAGACGACGAATCTCGACATCTCGCCGGTCGAGGATGAGCTGGAGATGCTTCCTCTCGCTTTCAGCTCGGCGCAATCCGAGCTCGACCTCATAGAGTCGCTCTCGGCACCTCGCCAGACATAGCCTCGTCGCCCCTAGGCCGACCTCGGCTCGAGCTTCTTCATCCGAGCGCAAAGGTTCGACGTCTTGGGCGATCACCATAAGCTGCAAAGAGATCGAAGTAATCAGCAAAAATGTCGAACAATGCCGGAGCACCACACTTGCAAAAATTTTTACCAAAAACAAGAGACCCTCAAAACTAGGAGAGAATGTTCGGCGAAAAAGAGGGCGAAAGACAAAAATCCGAACACCAACACTTGCAAAATTTTTTCTTTTCATTCATTTCAAAAAGTAGCGGTGGCCAGTCCGCTATTAGGCATTACAATGATTGAAAAGAAAAACAAAAAAAACAACAAACAGACAAACGAAATAAGAAAACGAGGGGCGGAGTCAAGGCTCGACCTCTTTCCCCGAGCGATGAGGTGGGGTAGGGGTTGACTTCGCCGAAGGAGACACCGCCGACAACGGAGTGTCCGCAGCGCCAGGGACCACGCCAGTGACCCCGTCCCCAGCATCAGCTCCGTCGTCCCCTTCATCCTCCTCCCCCTCGGATTCAGGGTCGAAACCCTCGACGTGGCCGGGGAACAGCCTCCACCCCGAGACGTCCACGTCGGGGTACTCCTTCGACACCCGCTCGAGGGCTGCGGCAAAGGCCTTCGCCATGTTCTGGGCGAGGAACCCCTGCGCCTTCTCCAAGGTCGCGTCCTCCGCTGCCTTCACAGCAGCCGCCTTCGCCGCCTCGACCTCGACCAACTGCTTGGCCGACCCCTCCTTCTGGCGAAGGAGCTCGCCCTCCAACCTCGCCACCTCGGCCTCGAGGTGCTGGACCCTCGCCGACCTGCCCTCGTGCTCGACACGGAGCTTGTCGAGCTCGTTCGACATCCGAGCTTTTTCGTTCCGAGCTTGGTCGGACTCCTGCTTCAGCTCCTTCTCCAGAGCTGTCAGCCTCTCGGTGAGGTGGCCGAAGTGGACGATGATCTGCAGCAAACAAGAACTAAAAGAGTTAGAAAATTTTTTTTGTGATTCAAGAAATACAACAAACGAAGAGAAGCTTACCGATACCGCCGAACGAGCGATCTCGATCACGTCGTCGCCCTCTCTCCCCGCCTCCATGGCAGCTCGGTCCTTCGGGGTGGCGAGGTGCTTGACGGCCTGCATGCTCGCCAGTGAGTTCCCGAGGAACCCATCATGCCTCCGGACTTGCCAGTCCGGAATATGAATCCGCTTGTGCTCCTCCGTCAGGAGCTCCTCGCCTGCCACGGTCAGCGGCAACATCGGCATGGCGAGAGCGGCGGCGATGGGGAACTCCCCTACAGGTGCGGGAGCCGAAGTCCCCGCCACGGTGACGGCCGGACCGTCAAGGATCTCCACCTCCTCGACAGGGGCCGCGATCCTCAGAGCCTTCGAGGTCGGGGGCAGCTTGGATGCTACCCTCTTGTGCTTCTTCGGCGCCTTGCTCACAAGCCCTGCCCTGAGCACCAAGACCGCGTCGTAGTCCATGGATTCTGCATCAAAAGCAAAAAACTGATTAGCACATAGAAAACAACAAGGCAGTGAGTACGGATAAAAGAACTTGACGAGAGCCGCGTACTGGGATCTACGCAGCAGAGCCCTCCCTTGTAGAGGACGTCCTCCGTCAGCTCCCTCCAATCGTACTTCGGCCGGTCAAGGAGGATCCGGACCGCCTCTTCTTCTTCTACTGAGAGCTTCGGCATCGCTTTCGCCCTCTTCGGCACCCCTTCTACCCAGTCAGAGGGGATCGGCCAGGCCTCTCGACTCCGCACGACGAACCACTTCTCTCGCCAGTGCTTAATAGAGTCGGGGCAGATGACGAGTCTGCCGCCGTGCCTCGGAGTCAAATAATACCGGTACTCCGACTTATTCCCTTGGTGGAGCCGGTATAGCGTCCGAAGCACGTTCAGCTGCGGCTCGATCCCTGCGGCCTGGCAGTGGAGAACGAAACCATTAATCACTCGCCACGCGTTCGGCATGAGTTGGATGGGGCTGACCCCGAACCAACTCACTACGGTAATTGCGAACGAGTGGAGAGGTAGCCGAGCACCGGCGATAAAGGCGTCGACCGGCCAGCAACACATGGTCACTAGCAGCGGCGAGTTGGCCCTAACTCCGGGGCCCGGCAACATGATTTCGTACTCCTCCGGGATGAGAAAAGAATCCCAGATCACTGCCAGATCCTCCTCGCGCAGGATCGACGCCACATCGTCCGCCTCCGTTGTCTCCCTCGTGGCATTCTCCTCGACGGACCTCCCCCTCCCATGGACAATTCGCTCGGCCTGATCCTCCGGGAGCTGCCTGACTCTGTGGAGTCCCGTCAACGGACCTGGCAGTTGTCCGAACTCCCCCATCCTCTTCGGATCCACAACGATCGAATCCTTGCCGAACACCTTGCCTTTGGTCGGGGTCGAAGTCGAGTCCTCGACGCCTTCAAGGGAGGGCTCGGACCAGGAGACTTCATCGGAGACAGAAGCTACAGACATAATTGATGATAAATTACCTTAAGAGAATTAGCCGCCGGAAAACTTCGCCTGAATCAAACGCCGACCACCGGAAGAATTCGCCTGAGCACAAGAAATCGTCTGAGCGAAAAAGAGGAGAAATGAGAAATGAGAGAGAGGGTGAGGATTTATAGAGAGGGGCGCTCCAAACGAGGTTAATGGGCTCGTACGACCGGCCCATTTAAACCAAACGACGAAGCGACCCCAATCGTCGCCTCGCTAACCACGCCAAATCATGAGTCGAATTTAATGCGTGTCCCGTCTGATGGAAGCCCAGAGGTCACTACAATTAATGAACGTCCCATCTGTCAGAGTTGTCAGAGTTGTCAGAGCTGTCAGAGCCGCCAGAAGTTCAGATGGCACACAGAAGAAATAAACTCTTAAAAACGACAAGTTTAGGAGTTCGGCACCCACCGCCGAGCGTTCGTGACACCGACCTTGTTACGGGGCAAAAAGTCAAGTTCGGCACCCACTGCCGAGCGTTCGTGACACCGACCTTGTTACGGGGTAAAAACCAAGTTCGGCACCCACTGCCAAGCGTTCGTGACACCGACCTTGTTACGGGGTAAAAAATCAAGTTCGGCACCCACTGCCGAGCGTTCGTGACACCGACCTTGTTACGGGGTGAAAAATCAAGTTCGGCACCCACTGCCGAGCGTTCGTGACACCGGCCTTGTTACGGGGTAAAAACCAAGTTCGGCACCCACTACCGAGCGTTCGTGACACCGACCTTGTTACGGGGTAAAAACCAAGTTCGGCACCCACTGTCGAGCGTTCGTGACACCGACCTTGTTACAGGGTAAAATTCAAGTTCGGCACCCACTGCCGAGCGTTCGTGACACCGACCTTGTTACGGGGTAAAAAATCAAGTTCGGCACCCACTGCCGAGCGTTCGTGACACCGACCTTGTTACGGGGTGAAAAATCAAGTTCGGCACCCACTGCCGAGCGTTCGTGACACCGGCCTTGTTACGGGGTAAAAACCAAGTTCGGCACCCACTGCTGAGCGTTCGTGACACCGACCTTGTTACGGGGTAAAAACCAAGTTCGGCACCCACTGCCGAGCGTTCGTGACACCGACCTTGTTACGGGGTAAAAAATCAAGTTCGGCACCCACTGCCGAGCGTTCGTGACACCGACCTTGTTACGGGGTGAAAAATCAAGTTCGGCATCCACTACCGAGCGTTCGTGACACCGGCCTTGTTACGGGGTAAAAACCAAGTTCGGCACCCACTGCTGAGCGTTCGTGACACCGACCTTGTTACGGGGTAAAAACCAAGTTCGGCACCCACTGCCGAGCGTTCGTGACACCGACCTTGTTACGGGGTAAAAATCAAGTTCGGCACGCACTGTCGAGCGTTCGTGACACCGACCTTGTTACGGGGTAAAAATCAAGTTCGGCACCCACTGCCAAGCGTTCGTGACACCAATCTTGTTATGGGGTAAAAACCAAGTTCGGCACCCACTGCCAAGCGTTCGTGATACCGACCTTGTTACGGGGTAAAAACCAAGTTCGGCACCCACTGCCGAGCGTTCGTGACACCGACCTTGTTACGGGGTAAAAATCAAGTTCGGCACTCACTGCCGAGCGTTCGTGACACCGACCTTGTTACGGGGTAAAAACCAAGTTCGGCACCCACTATCGAGCGTTCGTGACACCGACCTTGTTACAGGGTAAAAATCAAGTTCGGCACCCACTGCCGAGCATTCGTAACACCGACCTTGTTACGGGGTAAAAATCAGGTTCGGCACCCACTGCCGAGCATTCGTGACACCGACCTTGTTACGGGGTAAAAACCAAGTTCGGCACCCACTGCCGAGCGTTCGTGACACCGACCTTGTTACGGGGTAAAAATAAAGTTTGGCACCCACTGCCGAGCGTTCGTGACACCAATCTTGTTACGGGGTAAAAACCAAGTTCGGCACCCACTGCCGAGCGTTCGTGACACCGACCTTGTTACGGGGTAAAAATTAAGTTCGGCACTCACTGCCGAGCGTTCGTGACACCGACCTTGTTACGGGGTAAAAATCAAGTTCGGCACCCACTGCCGAGCGTTCGTGACACCGATCTTGTTACAGGGTAAAAACCAAGTTCGGCAGATCGCCAGACTCTCTCCTAATGCTCGCAGCTACGCCGAACCCGCTTTCCTCTTCGAAAAAGCTTGCCGAACTGCATATGGACCTCGGCCCCCTAGTCAGCGAGCCCTAGGGGGAGTCTAAGGCGTGATATAAATGTATAAGACCCCCGAACGACGAATTGACGCTTCGCGAAGGAAAAGAGGATATCCCTGCAAAAATACCACATGACCATCAGAGCTCATGAGCAACTCGGAGCTCAACCCACTTGGAAAATACCTCACTACCCCTTCAAGATTCAAAGCCCTCCATTTGAACTCCGGTACAACTCCGCTAGCCATTAAAACAGTTAAACTACTCCTCAAAGGCCGATCAAATTTAGCCTTTAGGAGTGGGGGGCTCGTGATATGGCTAAAAACGGGGGTTAATCGAAACCGTCCAAATCGGGTACGAATCTTGGGACCTAGGGGTAAAGCGGTAATTTCGCCTACAAGAGGGTCCAAAATGGGTATTGGATCTTCTCCCCAAGGACCCAATAACCCACGAATGGATCCACCAACAAAAGGGTGCGGGTTTTAACCCGCTGCGCACCCAATCCAACAAGATAAAATCAGGGTCCCTGATTAATCTTGATCAACGGCCCTGATGTACATCTATCTTTTCATTGGGATTTGGGGATTAAATTCCTTATCTGATTACGGGGAATATACCTTATCAGATTACATTCCTAATCTGTTTACAAGGAGAATATTCCATATCAGATCACGGGGATTACATTCCTAATCTATTTCCTGAGACGTCTATAAATACCCCCCATCCATCTCCATGAAGGGGTAATCAATCTTTCACCAGTTTTTATGCTCATTCATAGTCTTCCTAGATTACTGACTTGAGCGTCGGAGGGTGCGTCGCCGGGAACAACCCCGGTGTCTCGCACTTTTTGCAGGTCCACGGCGGGATCGACGGTCGAAGCCCAACGGAACGGGTACACAGGTTTACTATTCAGTATCCCTACGAATCCACAAATTCTATCTGTTTGCCCCCACACCAAATTTAGCGGCAACAGTTATGAATTAAGACAACAATAATACATAGATACTAGCATATACGTAGATTGATGATCATTCTCACATGTCATAGATATGAGATATCAAATCTTCACATGGGTACATATTAGATTAATAATGTACTGGATTGACCCCCAGGAGAACGCTGCATGGATCATTACGTGAGTGTCATAAGCGGTTCTCACAGTGACCATGGTGTACGTGGTCCTTCGACTTAAATTAACTACGGTTCCTTACATGAGAAATTATATGTTTTAATGTCATCAAACATCGCATGTAATAAGGTGATTATAAAGTCTACTGTTGGACATACTACAAATCATGTGGAGGGCTGTGAGTGACTTAGATAGAAATTGTCTCTCTTACACAACAAAGCGATATCTTCGGACCCTTTGATTGAGTAAGACTGCAAAATGCATGGTCGTGCTCAAATGAGTCAATATGAGATATTGATCTTATTTGTTTTAGTAAGGCTAATCAGACATTAAGAAACCAAAGAATGAACTATACAAAGGTAACACGCTCTATGCCTTGTGGTCAATTAAGATTTCTGGACAAAAGGACTAAACTATACAGTAACATTGGTCATGGATATGTTAATTCAAATCACTAGCATTCTCGTTACTTGAGTAGCAGTGATGTATTGCTTGATAACGTTGACTATTTGTAGCACTAAATACGATTTTAGCATTACTGTCAATGTAATGGGAACCTATAGGGTCACACACTTAGAATAGATCGAAATTGGGATTTATATTCATTAGATGAATTTAATTGAGAATCCAAGTAAGAGTTAGGCTCTCAACATTGGTTAGACAATTAGTTAAACTAATTGTGCCAAAAAAATTAGAAGGCCCGCACACCTTACTGCTCACTTAGGGTTCGCTGCACACACACCTGCACACACACACACATACACACACAAACACACACATTGTGTGTGTGTGTGTGTGCAGTATTGAGATTAAGAACCCTAGCCATCATAGAGCGTGAGAGTGAGAACGTGAGGAACATTCCATTTACCGCAGCTAGCACCGCGGCGTGAGGGAGTGCCCGATTTTGATTTGTTCGTGTGGATACCGTAGAGGCACCGCAACATTGCAGTGCTCGTGATTGGTAGACTGTGGAGACATCAGTTCCATGGTTGAGGTAAAACTCCGAACACCGTTTTTGGTTTTCGCATGTATCCATGGTTGGGTTTCGAATTTTTTTGTATTTTTTTGTTGCCTATTACTCTGTTGTAAACCTTGAAACCCAACATACCCCCCCCCCCCCCCCCCCCGCGGATGACCACAGCTAGCAATAGAAGGGATAGGAATAAGTGGTGCGTGTTTCACAGAGACCATGGACACACCACCGACAACTGCCATGCCCTCAAAGAACTTGAATTTTTGATTCATCGGGGTTATCTCTCCTAATTTGTTCAGTAAAATAACAACGCTGAAATTCCTCCGGCACGGGGAATAATAACTGTGAAAAGATGCCCTTCGATCCACAAGACTCAGAACACATGGTCATTCTCCACTCCATTCACGGAGGTCCGATGGGGGGGGGGTGATTCCAATCCTCCTGCAAAGTCGTCGTGAGGGAAGTCAACTCAGTACATAACATCCCCCCCGTCAAGAGCACATGGGTCCCAATATCTTTATCCAACAAGGACTTAGTCAGCAGCTCGTTCCATACAACGAGTTTGGTTCCCGCTCTTTGCTCGAGCTTAGTCAACGGCTCGCTAACACTCGTTAGCATCATAAAACGAGTTCAGTGCCTTGCCCTTCGTTCACACTCCATCAACAACTCGTTAGATCCATACAAGGAGTACAATTCCTTGCTCTTCGCACTAGCTCTGTCAACAACTCAATGACTCCATACAACGAGTTCGGTTCTCTGCTTTTTGCTCGAGCTCTATCAACCACTCGTTGACTTTCTACAATGAGTTCGGTTCCCCACTCTCCGTTCGAACTCCGTCAACAACTCGTTGACTTCATGCAAAGAGTTTGGTGCCTTGCTCTCTGATCAAGCTCCGTCAAAAAATCGATAACTCCATACAACGAGTTTGGTCCCCACTTTTCACTCGAGCTCTGTCAACAACTCGTTAACAACTCGTTAGCATTATAAAATGAGTTCGGTGACCTGCTCTTTGCTCGAGCTACAAAAATAACTCGTTAAATCCATATAATGAGTTAAATGTTTTGCTTTACGCTCCAGCTCTGTCAACAACTCGTTAATTCCAAACAACGAGTTCTGTGCTTTGCTCTCCGTTCGAGCTCCGTTGACAACTCGTTAACTCCATACAACAAGTTCAATGCCTTCCTTTACATTTGGGCTCGATCAACAGCTCGTTAGCTCCACATGACGAGTTCAATGCCCTACTCTTCGCTCAGGCTCCATCTACAACTCATTACCTCCATACAATGAGTTTAATGCCTTGCTCTTTTCTTGGGCACCATCAACAACTCGTTAGCTCCACACAACGGGTTCAATGCCTCGCTTTTCGCTCAAGCTCCATCAACAACTCAATAACTCCAAACAATGAGTTCAATGCCTTGCTCTTCGCTTGAGTTTCTTCAATGACCCATTGACTCCATACAACGAGTTCAATGTCCTGCTCTCTGCTTGACCTCCATCAACAACTCGTTAACTCTATAAAATGAGTTTAGTGTCGTGCTCTTCGTAAGAGATACATCAACAATTTGCTGACTCCATACAACATGTTCAGTTTCCTACTCTCCGCTGAATCTCCGCCTACAAGTAATTAACTCCATACAACGTGTTCAGCACCCCGCTCTTCGTTTGAGTCCTTCCAACAACTCCATATATGCATGCAATAGGCTAGGCATCCAATGCCGGGATAGAGTTTCCTCTCCAAACTTGCTTGGCACAAACAACAAGCTCTACGTCCAACTCCGTCTTAGAGTTATCTCTACAAATTTGCTAGGAGCAAACATCAATCTTTACTTCCAACCCCATCCTAGAGTTGTCTCTCCAAACTTGCTGGGTGCAAACAGCAAGGTCAAACGTCCAACTCTGTCACAGAGTTAACTCTATAAACTTGTTGGGATTAAACAACAACCTCTATGTTTAACTCCGTCATAGAGTTGCCTCTCCAAAATTTTTGGGCGCAAACAACAAGTTCAAACGTTTAACTCTATCTCAGAGTTATCTCCACAAATTTGTTGGGTGCAAACAACAAGTTAAAACATTCAACTCTGCCTCAGAGCTGTCCCCACAAACTTGCTTAATGGAAACAGCAAGGTCAAATGCCCAACTCCATCTTAGAGTTTTCTCCATGAATTTGTTGGGAGCAATTAAAGAGCAAGCGCTACATCAAAATCCGCCACAGAGTTGTCTGCACAAACTTGCTGGGCGCAATCAACAAGCTCTAGGTCCAACTCCTTCTCAGAGTTATCTCCAAAAACTTGTTGGGCTCAAACAGCAAACATTAGGTCCTACTCCATCTCAGAGTTATCTCCACAAACTTGCTGGGCACAAACAACAAGCTCTACGTCTAACTCCATCTCAGAGATGTCTCTATAAACTTGCTGGGCACAAACAACAACCTCTATATTTAACTCCGTCTCAGAGTTGCCTCTCTAAACTTATTGGGTGAAAATAGCAAGTTCAAACGTTGAACTTCGTCCTAGAGTTGCCTCAATAAACTTGCTGAATTCAACCAGAAAGTCCACAGTCCGACCGCCTTCCAAAGTTTGTTCCTGCAATAGCTCTTCTAAGTCAGCTAAAAGATCCAATGGTCAAAGCACTCTTCTCATAGACCAGCGGAACACTCGTTCAACAACGAAACACTCAATCGACATAACAAACGAACAACACAATGCTTGGTGATGAAAGAGCTATTCAGTGAAACGAACAATGGGACATTTGATCGTCAAAACAAGTTTATAAGAACATGAAGCCATGAAGATTCTATCTGTTGATCTATAAACCAAGGAGGTCAAGGGAACCATTTTAAAGGCAATCCAATGCTCCTCCTTGAATTTCATAAAAACTTTACGCACAAGCCTGGATAAACTTTTGTAACCCCTATTCCCGTTAATATGTATTTTTGTCAAGTATTTTTCCGTATTTTAAATTCTTAGTATCTTGTAACTATATTTCTTAATTGATTATATTATACAAGCTACTTTTATGAAGCCCAATATTTAATTATTCAACTATTTTAATATTTAAATGTTTTGAAGCCCAATCTTATAACTAGTCGATTAAATTGTTTTGAGCCCATAAACCAAGCCCAAATCCAACCAAGTACTCACATATATTTTTATAGGCTCAATCCTATGTGATTTTATTTAACCCCCCCCCCCCCCCCCACATTTCTCTCACATTGTCAACTGCCCACAACCCCTCTCATTCTCTCAACTCTTCTCCTCCCGTAACTCCATAATCCCCACCACCTCATAATTATCCCCATTTTCTCACCCCCATTACTCTACCCATTATTACATTTATTATATTATAATATTTTATTTATAAAAACTCCCCCCTTTTCCCTGTTCTCTCCCTCTCTCCCATCTCATTCTTCTCCACTCTCTTATCTTCCCTCTTTCGAAACCCAACAGAAAAACCCCCCAACTCCCTTCATCTTCCTCGCTCCCCGCATCACCATCCTCGCCCCTCGCCATTGCCAGCTGAACCCATCCACTGTCTCCTTCCTCTCGCCACACCCCTTGTGCGCCATCGCTCTCCTGAGTCCTCCGCCTACGCCACCTGAAGTCCTCTGATTCCCATCAACTTCCTTCTCTTCGCTGTGCGGCATCGAAACCCTACGCCGCTCGGGCCACCGCTCGCCTTCAACCTCGCACCGCTGCCTTCCTTTTTCTTCCAGTCATCTCCTTGTCGCCCCGTCCACCTCTCATCATCACCTCTCTTCTGCTCGATCCCCGAGTGACGTCACCCCAACTGTTCGCCATTACCGCTTCCACTCGAACCCCTCAGACTCGTCGCCATTGCTACCTCAGTGCACCCCCCGCAACCTTCGAGAACCCATCGTCACTGCTCTTCCTGCCCCTCCTCGTTGTCGCATCGTCGTTCCTCTATTCGAGCGGAAAAAAGAGTCACCTCGCCGTCGGCTGTCGTTGCGTCGCTTCCCGACCACAACTCCATCGTTGTCCAGTCGTTGTCGCGCCACCCGGTCACTGCCCACTCTTTCTCCCGCCATCTATCTCTCTTTGTGGCGCGTTTGGGAAGAAGAACGGAGATTTGTTGTTTGGGTATTTGCTATTGTGTAGAATAAGATATCAGAATTGGTGTTCGGTGTTGGGTGTGGGAATCCTGGGTGCTGTTCGTGAGTGTAGAGAAGAGAGGAGTTGGATTCTTTCTGTTTGGTGGTTGTAAGTAGGGGATGGTGTTTGGTGTTTTGTGAGAAAGTGATTGGAAGTTATGGTGCTTGCTGTTGTGTGAGTAGAGGGATCCGCTGTTGGGTTTTGTTGTGTGCTGTGTTTGCTATTTTGCACGTAGAGCGCACATGCTTGCATTTCCCTGTGTTCGTGCTTCGCAGTCTAGGATTCTGATCCCGTTATTCTGGTATTCGATATCACCGTCTTCGGTTATCAGGCAAGTATCCTCTTGTAGTCTGTTCTCGTCCAAGCTTCCTTTGAAAAATACTGCAAGTATATTCTTTGACTCTAATTCGTATTCTTCGGTAGAATTGAAATTTGTTGCTGTACATAATCCTTTGATATCGTATTCGTACATGATCACGAATACCTTGTTACCATATGCATTACATGAACACAAATGATACATACATATATACTCTTAGGATTATACATGATTATGTGCATGATTGTTTTACCCGTGATAATAGTTTAAATATGATATCTTGTTATTGTTGATTAAAGTAACAAGCCAGGGCATAAGGATAAAGACCTAGTGGTGGACAATATAAAAGAGCGTACTCGGACCGGAGCTCGTGATTTCCCGATGCAAGTTGCAAGTTTGCAGATTATATGTTTATATGTTTTACGCTACAAGTTTACACTTTATATGTTTCACTCTATATGTTTCACGTTACAAGTTTTCACGTATCTTGATATAAGATACAATTGATATGTTTTTCCTGAGTACGTGACCAATAAAGTCCACCACTAGGCCTAAACATAACTGATTGTATGTAGCAACAATGTAGTAAAAGGGGCATGAAGTGCTACCTAGATAGTAGTAATACAAGACTTGAACATGATCACTTGATACTTGACACTTGCTACTCGTTTACATGATACTTGATCCTTAATACTTGTTACTTGTACTTGATACTTGTTTACTTGATTACTTGTTTACATGCCACTTTTTTCATGATGTCTTGTTCATAATCATGTTTATATATTGTATTTCTCCTATCACATGATTCTTGATTCCTTGCTCTTTTTCCGGCTTCTTGATTTGTTTTTGTACTTGTCATGTTATCTTGTACCACTTGCAGTCCGTGACTTTTATTAACGAGCGTCTTCTTGATCTCTTTTTATATAATGTACTTGCAGTCCCAAATGGAGAATTACCCGAAGGTGTTGCTGATCAAGTGTTTTAGTCATGTTAATTATCATGTTATCTTTAGTTCATGTTTTATTTCATGCTACTCTTTATTGTATCCGAGTGTGTTTGACCCGTAACTACTTTGTTTTTCCAGTTGTTGGTTATGTTATGGACTATGTCATGTACTTTTGTTATCCTACTGTGATTTTACATGCCTACGTGGTTTTTGTTGTTATCTTGTTGTTGAGTTACCTGTACAGCTTATGAATAATGTATTCGCATCATTCGCTGGGCCTCAGTCACGTGCTCGTGTTCCCGTATTTTGGGAAGCGGGGCGTGACAACTTTCTTGATAATTCAAGTAAAAAACCTACACTTCAGAAGGGGGTTTAATCAAATATCAACCCAGAGCTCAGAGAGGCAACAATAGCTAAATCATAGAACCCAATCTCGACTTCAACACTTCGGCAAAATCTCAAACCCAATTCACCTAAGCTCTAGAGATGATCAAGCCCAAAGCTCCAAAGCTACGCTAAAACCCTAACTCCATAAAACTCAACTTCGAACTCGAAGATGATCAAACCAGAACTCCAACCCAAGCTAGCCAAAGGACTTCGGAGGTGATCCAGCACAAGGCTCCAAAAAGTCGGTCACTAAATTCGACGATGCTCCAAAGAAGAGTAAAAACTCAAATCAAGCAAACAAACTCCTAGAACCACCAACATCGGAGTTGAATAGAGACTCGAAACCAGCCAAATTCAAACCTCAAACAAACATGAAATTGATGAAGTTCGAAGAGTTGGCCGTCGAAAGCCTTGGTCGCTGAAAATGGTGGTCGACAAAGACTCTGAGGTCAAAACAAGCTAGGTCGGTGAAGGAGCTAGATTGCCGAGGAGAAGTTCGACGGATATCTTGATCAACCCTTGGTCACCCAAAAGCCCTTGCTCGATGACTCACTATTGGTTGATGAAGTGCTGATGGTCGTCGAAACCTTCGTCGCCGAAGAGCTACTGGTCACCGAAAAGTACTGGTCGCAAAAAGCCATTTGACGCAGGCTGAAGCCTTGTGGACGAAGAAACCCAAGGTCGACAAGGAGAAGCTTGCCAAAATGGTCCGGCGACAAAGCAGTCTCTCGCAAACCCTATTGACCATCGGATCACTCAAAGGCGCAAGCACGCATGAGAAGGATGCACGCAATTGCCTAACGTCGCACGCTCCATCCCTGTCCCCCTACTTCACTACTCAGTCATTCGGTCACCCAGATGCGCTCTGCTTCACAACTATTTATTTCGAGATAAATAGTTACAAGTTTGCCACGTCGCCTTCGCTCTCCCGCTCTCTTCTCAGCCGCTCGTTTTACTCAGTGGGCGAGCCCGAGCATGATGGACACACCAGATTAAGCCATGATGCCTCTTCATCACAGCAGCACCATCACGACCGCCCGATCTCATCTGCGAGCGAGCTTGAGCTTGATCAACGCGCTAGATTGCTCCACGAATCACATCAGGTTTGATAAATCAATAAAATTACTAAAAACAATTTTAAATCAGAACATTTTATTAAAAATTTCGAATAATAGTTATTAAAATCGAAAAAATTTGAATAATTAATCTTTTTTTTTTGAAAAAAGCAATTGTTAATTGGGAAAAATGATTAGAAGTCCGAAAAATTATGGACATTCTAGAAAATTTAGGAAAAGTCCATGAAAAAATCCGCCACCTCCAGAAGCTTTCAACAAGTTCCAGGAATCTTCAATTGTTCATGAAAGCTAAGGTAGTATCTTAGAGCTCCGAATCAAGGCGATGTACTTCCAGAGAGTCAAGGAAATCATTTTTCGGGAGTGGGAGGCTTATGATAATGTTACAAATCACAATAAATTAGGGATGTACGATTCCAGTACAGATCTTAAAGCCTTCTACTTGAAGATTAACTGTAACAGGTATTTCTAATAGGTCTGGGCCTTCTTCACGCTCATTAACAAAACATGAGCTATTTTCAAGCCCATTAAAAATGACCTGGCCCACCAAGAGAGACACGCAACCCATGCAGGTTGTAAGTCAAATCTCTTGTCCCCACTAAGAGAGTGACCGATTCTATCTCTTAAGGGTGAGAATCAACATGAGATAATAGATTCACATCAATCTCCTAACTATTTTTCAGGTCTATAAATACTCTCCTCCCTTCCTCAGTTAGAATGTAATGAAGAATTCCTCTCTCAAACTCTCATTCTCTATCTTGTTCTAACTTTAGCGTCAGAGGTTCTGTCGCCGGGGCCATCCCCGGTGTTTCAAGCTTTTTGCGGCTCCATCGGCTGCATCAGCAATCGTCGAATTCGAATCAAGTTACTCTTTTAATGATCTAGATCTAATATTAGGAGCTCTAACCACTTTTTACGGCAACGATCAAAAGATAGATTTTTAGTAGTTTCCTTCAAAATATAAACTCACTATTTTTTTACTCCCACACCAAAATAAACAACGACATGATGTACATGTGCTCGTTGTATGTTCGCAAACAAAGCTATGAATACATCTGACCCTACGGCTTATAGGTAAAGAAAAAGGGGTACATGGAGTTGTATCTGTTTTCCTTCATAAAGTCACTAATCATTTCCATTATTTGTTTTCCTTTTCAATTATCTGGAAATTTAAGACATTCATACATGTTCATTAATATGGTCGGTATTTGTTACCTTAGTAATTTTCCTTATGACACAAGAATCCATCTACATTCTATCAGAAAATAGTAACAGTAAGGAGCCGTCTTCATGAGTAAACTAAAATGAACATAAAAAGAATTTTGGTCATATATATATATATATATATGATAATGGTAAAAATCACTGCAAATTAGGGCCATACGATTCCAGCACAGATCTCAAAGCATCTACAGGCAAATTAATCATAACGAGCCTCTTTAAAAGGTCCGAGTCTTCTCCAGTCTCCTCTACAAGACCTAGGCATCTTTCAAGCCCATTAAAATTGATAGATTAGGCCTACTAGGAGAGACCCAGCTCATGAGGGTTGAGATTCAAATCTCTTATCTCCAGATAAGAGAGTCTTATCTCTTAAGGGGGAAAATCAACAGGATATAAGGAATTCATATTGATCTAACAAATTCTTCTCAATCTCCTAATATGTTTCTCAAGCCTATGACTAATCTCCCCTCTCCTCAGTCAGAAGGTAATCAATCTTTTATCTCTCAAACTCTCTTTCTTTCTCTAGTTCTGACTTGAGCATTGGAAGGTCTGTTGCCGGGGTCACCCCCGGTGTTTCAAGCTTTTTGCAGGTCCATCGGTTACGTCAACAACCGCTGGATTCAGATCAAGGTGTTCAATCAACGATCTAGATATACTATTGGAAGCTTTAACTACTTTTTATGGTAACGTTCCACGGTTAGATTTTTAGTAGTTTCCTTCAAATATAAACTCACATCTTTTTGCTCCCACAACAAAATAAGCAGTAAAAGATTGATGCTGTCTGTGAAAAACTGCACAGATCTACATCAAAGATCAGACTTGCCGCCATGCCACCTAGACTAAGGGAGAAAGCGGTGACCTCAAGCCATCAAACCAACTCTCTTCATCAACCAGCTACTCCCGTGGAGTACCCGATTCCTCCTCAACAGCCGGATCCACCCCAACAGCCTAGTCAAGCTTCTGTCAATAGAGAGGCACCGGGGGGCTCCTGACAAAGCCGTCGTGAACCGCGAGATGGACAACACCCTCTACACGACCATATCTCAGTCCATAATCCGTCAAGTGATTCAATGGCCTCACGAGGCCCCTGGGGCTCAAGAGATCTCCGCTAAATCATCAGTGCTAAACAAGGAACTGATCTACGGTGCGCTCGTACCGAGGCCTCCCGCTCAGATCGTTAAGTGAACCGGAGAAGCAACACTCCCCGATGGTGGAGAAAAAGACTCCTCCTCTCACAGGCATTACACTGCAGAAAGAAGCCATCCTCATGAAATTCGAATGCATCTTGAGAGAAACAAAGAGAAAGAGGGCCCAATGACTCGGACCGAACTGGAAAAATTCAAGCTTGACATCCTCCAAGCCATCCAAGAAAGTCAAGATCAGGATGGACGCCCAAGAGAAGAAGAGTCCGGCGACTCAAATGGATCCAAGGGGAAGGACGACCAAGTCCTACGTTGCATCCAAGAAATAGAAGATCATCTGAAACAATCAAGAAAGACGGGAACCACTCCAGCAGGGCCTACCACCCCAGCCGATCTCCTTTCAGCAAATCTATCATTGATGCACCAATTCTGAAGAACTTCAAAGCTCCTCAATTTTAATCATACGATGGAGAATCAGACCCGGTGAACCATATTAAGAGTTTTAAAACACTCATGATGGTCTATAACTCCACTGATGCGCTCATGTGCCGTACATTCCCTACAACTTTGAATGGATCAGTAAGGGAATGGTACTCACGCCTAACTCCAAAGTCAATATTTTTCTTCGACCAGCTCGTGGAGCTCTTCATAGCATACTTCGTTACTAGCCGCAAAGCTGAAAAACAAGTGTTTTCCTATTGGAATTGAAGCAAATAGATAGAAAACTGCTTGAAAGGCTTTGTAAAGCGCTTCACAATCGAAGCAAGGCACATCTCGTCCATAAATTCTTCAGTGGCGGCTGCTATATTCCACCACAACGTCACTCATAAAGACCTGAAAGCCTTCCTCGCAAATAAGCCTCCCTAAAAATTACAATGAGCTAATGAAAAGGAGTAATAAATATATCAGAGTCGAGGACGCCCTTTATCCTCAAGGCAAGAACGATTCACCTTCTGGGAACAAAAGGAAGAAAGAAAGTGAGGAAGGGTACATGAAGTTTCTGAAAGACAGTGCAGTTCAACGCCGTCCCCCTCTAGCACCACGCTTCGACAAGTTCACTCCTCTCAATGCAAGCGTATCGGCCATCTTCATGGAAGTTGATAATGACAGAATAATCTGCCCTCACCCAAAGATGTCCACAGCTAGCAAGAGAAGAGACAAGAGCAAATGGTGCGCATCTCATAAAGACCATGGGCACACTACCGACAACTGTCGAGCCATGCCGAAACCCCTCCGGCACGGGGAGCTAATAAGCGTCAAGAAAGGCCCTCTGAATCACGATACTCAGAACATATGACTATTCTCCACTCCATTCACGGAGCCCCGTTGGGGGGACATTCCACATCCTCCCGCAAAGCCTTTGTCAGGGAAGTCAACTCAATACATAACATCCCAATAGCCTAGAGTACCGGGGACCCGATATCTTTCTCCGATAAGGACTTAGAAGGTGTCCGAATACCTCATTGTGACGCATTGGTCAGAAACCTTTGCATGGTGAATCATGAGGAATGCCACATCCTGGTGGACAATGATAGCTAGGTAAACATTCTTTCCATAAACACTTTCAACAGCCTTAAGCTCTCCAGGGACTGGGTCAAGCCAGCTAGCTATACACTCATGGATTCTCCGATGTCCCTGTTCAAGTTGAAGGAATCGTCACACTCAATGTGATAGCAGAAAAGGCCCCTGCTATTTGAAAGAAAGCATTGGAATTTATGGTAATCGATGCCAAAGTTTCATACAACACAATATTCAGCCGTCCCGGCTGAGCGACTTCTATATAGTTGCTTCCGCCTTCAACATGAATATGAAGTTCCCAACAACACAAGGCGTAGGCAAAGTTGTAGGGAGCCAACAGGCAGCACGAGCATGCTGCACCGCTACAATGGAGTGCCCGGTTCCCTTTTGATGTAACTTTGACCTTCGCACGGCAGAAAGCAGTCATAATTCATGCCCATAAACATCAAGCCCATAAACAAGATCATCTTGACGAGAACTTCCAAACCTGCCAAAAATCATCTCCCACCAGGTCGAAGTTTGTCCTCATCAGAATACTATTACTTACTTGAATGCCCCGCCCGAAGCCACTCCGCTCATTCAATGGAAAGAAATAGTCATGATTAAATAAATTGACAAATCCGAAGACGCTCGATCCAAAACAAGCAAGTCCAGGCAAGGTCTACCAAGTTGTTCGCCTAACGGCTCATCAAATTGAAGATCCGGGGGCAAGGTGATATCAGCATGGGCTTGGAAAGTTGAACACCTCATGAATTTCAACAAGGGAACTTAATGCCCGCCTCCTCTATATATTTTCAATATTTTATAATAAAGGTCAGCCACTAGAGCATCCATGTAAATTTACTTTTCAATAAAGATTGATTTCACTACCGATCACTGCATGTAATAACGGCCAGCCACTTGAGCAGTTGCTTTATTTTATTTTCCGATAAAATTTAGTATTGTATTTTCCAAAATTGTACAACTCTACAGATGCATACAATGAGAAAAATACCAAACTTACTCTTAAAAATGGCACCAAAAACTCATTAAAATCTCCCTATAAGATGGGTTCGGAGTCCATACCCATGGGTCGAAGTTTCTCTAGCAATTTGGAACAAAAAAAGTTCAAAGATCACTTTGCCATTTGATTTTCTCCTGCAATTTGCTAATGCCTCGTCGACAGGTTCGGATTCCATACCCATTGCTTGATGTTACTCTAGCAACTACTGGCAAAGAAAGTTCAGAGTTCAACTCGTTATTCGATCTGCTCCTGCAACCTATTAATACCTAAACCAAAAAGTTTGGAACCCATACCCTTGACTCGGAGTTAATTTAGCAACCTGCAACCAAGCACGTTCAGAGTTCAACTTGCCATTTGATCTATTCCAGAAACTAGTTAAAATTCCTTAAATACATATTAGAGGTCCAAAATCGTAAATTGTAGTTACTCCATTAAAACTTGCAAAAGCAACATTTGGGGTTCAATTCGCCACTCGATGTGACTCTCACAATTCATTGGAGGACCCATGTAGCAAGTATGGAATATAACTCTACCACAGAGTTGCTCCTACAACTACCTAAATACCTAATCAGCAAGTTTAGAAAATAAAACCTCCTCAGAGTTGCTCCTACAACTAGCTGGGTACAAGACGAACAAATCCTAACTCCATCAAACACTACGCATATCATGTGAATCCCATCGAAAGTTCATTAGCTATAGACAACAAGTTCGAGACCTTGTTCTTTTAGCTACAAATAACCCAGTCGATGGCTCTTCAACTTCAACAACAACTCACACAACAAGGGTCAAGCTTATGAAAGAATTTTCCAAATCATAGAACTACCGCAAATCTATGTATTCAGATTCAGTGCCATTATAAATATGTACAAGTAAAAAACTACGAGTCAGATTACAAGTATTGACTTGCAATGAGTATGTTTCATGCCTAGGCATCGCAAAAAAAGTTTTGCAAACACTATAAAACAGGTTGTCCTAAAATTCGTCCTTCCGACTACATGGTAGAGGGATGTTCCGCCAATGAGAAAAACTTCTTCACAGGCCTCCTACCAGCTATCAGCTCCCAAGGGCCACCTTAACTCTTGACGATAAAATTCATGGTAAGCCTTCCTTATGCGGGCAAACTCCAAGCTCAAAATCTTTACTACCATCTTCACCTGAGCAAGCTCCAACTCCGTCCCACTTGATGCACTGGGCAAACGGGAAGGAGAGCAAGCTCAGCACCTCGAAGACCTCATTCGGTGTACACGACTACTTGTTCAACACAAAAATAACGGAATTACTTCAACGCCATACGAACATAAAGGACTTCACTTCAATACCAAGAAGACTAAGAACAAGTTTATCCAACAACTCGTTAGCCCCAAACAACGAGTTCAATGCTCTTCTCACAGCTCAAGCTCCATTAGCAACTCGTTGGCTCCAAACAATGAGTTCAATACTTCCCTCACTGCTTAAGCTCCATCAATAGCTTGTTGGCTCCAAATTACGAGTTTGATGCCTTGCGATCCGCTTAGGCTCCATCAACAACTCGTTAAGTTAGAAAAATGAGTTCGACGCCCAACACTTCGCTCAGGCACAATCAACATATCTTTGACTCCAAACAACGAGTTCAACACTCTGCTTTCCGCTCGAGCTCCACCAACAATCATTAGCTCCAAACAACGAGTCACCCTGTTCTCCGTCGAGCTCCCTTAACAACCCGTTAACCCCAAACAACGAGTTCAACAACCCATTAACCCCAAACAACAAGTTCATCGTCTTGGTTTTTGCTCAGGCTCCATCAACGAACGTTGACATCAAAAAACGAGATCAACATCTTGTTCTTCGCTTGAGCTCCAACAACGCGTTGATTCTAAATGTAACTCCTGTTTTTTATTTTATGTATTTTGGTGTGTATTTTTTTTATTTTTGTGTATTTTTATCTCCTGTATTTTTCGGAACAGTATATTGGATTATTTTCAATATATATCCATTTTTATTTCATTTTGAGCCCTTGTGTCGTTTGTTCGTCGTTTTGGTTCGTTTTTGCCATTTTGGGTTCTTATCTTCATTTTTGGCCTCATTGTCTTCATTATATTTTTCCATGGTGATGTGATGAATTTTGGTGGTGTTTTCCCAAACCTATAATTTTTGATCCCTAATGAGATTTTTAGGAGCCTTAGAATTCACTATAATTTATATCCCTATTTGAAATCTATCCAACACCCATTACCCATTTGTATACCTATTACTACATACTAATACCCACAACCCATTAACCCTCATTAACCCCATATATATAACCACTAATTTCACAAACCCTAAACCTAAACCTAATTAACTTCTCTCTCCCTCTCCTAAGCAACCCGGCCCCCCCTTTTTTTTCCTCTCCAATCCCGGTTGCTTCCATCCCCATCAAATCCGACCACATCCTCACCCTCCCTACAACCAGCCATACTACTTCCATCACCATACTAACACACTACAACCACCCATCCAAACCCTGCACCTCCATTGTTGGCCGGCTACCACAAACACCACCATCAACATCAAAATCATCAAACCTCTTCTCTTTGTGGAGTCTTGAAGTGGATTTCCTCCACTTTGGTTCGTTGCATCAAGGAGATTGTTCGGGTGGGAGTTTTGTTCGTGGGTTTGCTTGGATCGCGCTTGGAAAAGGATTCGTTCATGGGTTTTGCTCCTAGGGCAATTGGCATCGTATTCACTCCATAACAAGACAAGTAACTTGTACTACAATTCATTAGGTTGATACAAGTCAAAAAGTTCACATCTAGTGTAGTTGGGTCTAGAGACACCCAAAGATTGTGTTTTCCTTGATGGGTTGACCAGATGACTTTACCACCAATTTTGATAGGAGATAATCTAGGATTTACCCAAAACTTGATTTTTACGCATGTATGTGATTGTTCGTATGAATTGTATTTGATTGAATGCCCATGTGAAATAATAGGTGTGGCCATATTAGTAATCCTAAATCATGATGTTTAGATATTTGGTAGGTTGTATTTCAAGTTTGGAGGTGTTTGGATCAATATTGTGAAAGTTATGATGTTCTTGATTAGAGGTGTGAAATCTGTATTTACTGGGTGTTCTGTTTTGATTGTTGTTTTCGTCCATTCTATAGTCCGAATCTTGATTCCAAAATAAAAGATGAATTTTAGATAATTTTTTCCATTTACAAATCTCACTGGTTATGCTTGATTTGGATTTCGTATGACTGAGTTATGAATGTTTTAGTACAGATGTGTGGATTTATTCCAGATTCAGTTTTTGGGTTAATTTTGTTAACAAACTATTTTCAAGAACTATTCTATACATAATATCTTGATCTAATATTTTGGTCAGTGTTTCTTTACGATATTAGGGACTACCCAGATTTTTGATGAATTTTAAAGACAAGTTTTGTGTGGTGTTTTATGCTCTTTTCTAAAATCTTCTAATGCTGTATTTTGCTTACTATTTAGTAAAGAACTCTATTTTCACTATACTTTCCTATGCTGTATGCAAATTCTTTGTGAAATATGAAAGTTAGTAAAATCTATCTATTTTCATGTCTCTTTTGCGGAATTGGATTTCGATTCACTTGGTGCGAGATATCTTAGTTTTCGTACAGCAGTGTTGAGATTTCCAGATTCACTAAACTATGTTTTCGTGTTGTTCTCCTATTTTTGATGACTTATCTATTCTTCCTGGAAAATTATGAAATTCTATATTTTGAATCTGGATATATAGGGGATTACCCCAGTTTTTTTGTGAATTTATTCAAAGTGTTTTTATGCTGTTTTCATGTTCTTGTATTCGTTTTCCTGATTTCTGGCTAAACCTAAACTCTGTATTCAAATCAGTTTTGAGCTGAGTTATTGTAAACTAGTATGTGACTTTATCATATTCGTTGGATGCATGTGGATGTATAGTTTTCAAATCCTTCGACGAATCTAGATTTGCATGTCTGTAGAGACTGGAATCACTATTTTAGTACTGATTGATCTTGCTGTCCTGATTATGAACATACACTGTTTTGCTCGTTTATGTGACTGTCTATCACCTATTCATGCTTATGTGTAACCCTTGACCTGATACTGATTATGCTATGTTAGTTTGATACTGTTTCATGCTTATACGTGCCCATTTGAGAATAATAATAAATAATCAAGCCAGAGTTTTAATGGGATAGATCTAGTAGTGGATAGTGCAGAAACGTGTACTCGGAAGGAGATTTGTGTTTCTTGTATGACATGTTACCGACCAAGTTTACTGACCAAGTTCTGTGATTCTGTGAATACCTGAGTACACTGCCCTGTATGGTCCCCTACGAAATCTAAAGCGAAATTGTTTGTTATATTAACCATGTGATAAAAGTTGGGACGCATGAAGTGCTACCTAGATAGTAATCATAACAAGACTTGACATGACATAATCTGATTTCCTGTATCCTGATTATCCTGTTACATGATTACCTGTTTACCTGTATACCTGTTACTTGATACATGTTACATGTTTACCTATTTACCTGTTGATCTGTTTACTTGACACTTGACTCATGTTACCTATACCTGTTAGTATACTATGTTACTAGTTAGTTTTCCCATGTACTTGTATCCTACATTATTTGTGACCCGCAACTTGCAATTGACGGGTACTTGTGTTTTCTCTTTTTCTCTTTCTTGCATTCGTTGAATTGCAGATTTTGGAGGACAGGTTCCAGACGGTATTGGTGACATGATGTACTAGATGCTGGAATTTTGCTATTATTATTCTTGTTGCTTATTTTGAACAATAATGTATTCATGTATTTGGATTTATTCTTGTATTTAGGCAATGTGACCCAGAATATTTGTGTATTTCAGATCATGACTATTTGAGATTAATATATTTTATTTCGAGTATTCTTGTTGGTATTTGGTTCATATGTGCATGTGGTTGACTTTTTTCTGGCTTCCGACTCTGATTTTATTGTGATATGTTGTAAAGAATTCTTGAACAGCTTATGGTTGATGAAAATCATTCGCTGGGCTTTTTTACGTGCTCGTATTCCGTATTTTTGAGAAGCGGGGCGTGACAGGGTTTTTAGTGGTATCAGAGCTCCAGGTTTGGCTAATATATTAGTTGCCTAATATATTAGACAAGCTTGGCTCGATCTGGAATCTGCTCACTATTTCACCAACCATGCATGCATGTATGAATCATTATCAACTTGATCTGGATACTAGTCTTATTCCATTCATTTGATCCCTTCTTATTCAATTCTTTGATTCCTTGTTTCTTTCGTCCCTTTTAGTCGTTCTCATTTGTTGATTCTTTATTGGGTATAGTTTCGTTCTCTTCGTACCCATATTCCTTTGATTTTTTCATTCATCTTCATTTGTTGACTCATTTTGAGTATCGTGCTAGTTATTCTTTTTCTGTCATATTCTCTTGAAATTCTGCTTATGCCTCCTCGTTCCTCTTTCTTCATATTCAATTCTTTGATTCTTATTTTCTGTCGTCCCTTGTAGTCGTCCTCCTTTTTTGACTCTTTATTGAGTATAAAATTCATTCTTCTCTTGCCTATATTTTCTTTATATATATATATACTTTCGAACATTTTGTGTATTTCGATTATTATTTGTTATATTTTGGATCTTCTATAAAATTGTTTTCTAAAAATTTTATTATTTCGAATAATTGTGTATTTTGATATCACAAATTTCAAAACGTAACTTCGAACTTAAATTGAGCAATCAATATCTAAGTACGTGTGGAAAATTGCATCATCATGTTCATCGTTTTGTTGCAACTGGATGTCGAGATGGCAAACATGTAACTAGACGTCAATGGAGGTAAATTGCAACTGGATATCGGTGAGGCAAAATGTATAACTAAATATCCAGATGGTAATCTGCAACCTGATGTCGTGGAGGCAAACCTGCAACTTGATGTCGAGAAGGCAAGTTTACAGATGGATATAAATGAGGCGAACCCACATCAAAGAATTTCTACTACTACTATTATTATTATTTTCTTTATTATTATTGTTATTACTATTACTATTATTATTATTGTATTTTTCTTACTATTTTATTTTTGATGTTGATATTGAATTACTTTTACCAAAATGATGAACCCCAAATTATTTTCTGTCTTGTATTATTATCCTTACCAGTATTGTTAATATTTTATTATTATTATTATAATTATTTTTACCAGTATGATAATGATGATTATTATTGTTATTATTATTTTATTATTAATATGTGTGGATTTTTGTATTATTAACATTATTTTTGTTAATGCCCATTAGTTTTGACCTAATTATTTAAATTAAAGCCCAATTTTATTCTGGTGTCTCATTATTTTCTTCCTGCTCGGATCGTCACTTGTTGTCGCGTGGTCTACAACGACTTGTCTGCAGCTTGGGACGGTACCATCAGAGTGGCGCAGCGAAAGCGTGGTGGGCCCATAACCCACAGGTCCCAGGATCATATTGTTGCTTCTCCTTCCTTACATTGTTTGGTTTCCCCTATCTCTTGCAATTGTTCTTATCGTTGACTTATTGGTTGATTCAATTCTTCCCTGTCTTTTCTCTCTTTGATTTCAGTTCTGCCGACTCTCTTATTGCTTTGTTATCGGGTGTTGATTCTTTCCTATTGATACAGTTTATTCTCTTTCTGCGTGCCATTTGACCTCATTATTATCCCCTCCCTTCTTTTCTGGTGTTGCCGCTACTTTGTCCCTTTCCCATTAGCCCTCTGCTTTGTTGCCCTTCCCCAATTTGCTTTTGTCCTGTCCTATGTACCGCCTAAGCAAATTTCGAAAACGAAATTTTGTTGTAAGGTGGGTAGGATTGTAACCCCTGTTTTTCATTTTATGTATTTTGGTGCGTATTTTTTTCATTTTTTTGTATTTTTATCTCTTGCATTTTTCGGAACAGCATATTGGATTATTTTCAATATATATCCATTTTTATTTCATTTTGAGCCCTTGTGTCGTTTGTTCGTCGTTTTGGTTCGTTTTTGCCATTTTGGGTTCTTTTCTTTATTTTTGGCTTCATTATCTTCATTATATTTTTCCATGGTGATGTGATGGATTTTGGTGGTGTTTTCCAAACCTATAATTTTTGACCCCTAATGAGATTTTTAGAAGCCATAGAATTCACTATAATTTGTATCTCTATTTGAAATCTACCGAATACATATTACCCATTTGTATACCTATTACTACATACTAATACGCACAACCCATTAACCCACATTAACCCCATATATATAACCACTAATTTCACAAACCCTAAACCTAAACCTAATTAACTTATCTCTCCCTCTCCTAAGCAACCCCCCCCCCCCCCCCCCCCCTCTTTTTTTCCTCTCCAATCCTTGTTGCTTCCATCCCCATCAAATCCGACCACATCCTCACCCTCCCTACAACCGGCCATACTAGTTCCATCACCATACTAACACCCTACAACCACCCATCCAAACCTTACACCTCCATTATTGGCCGACTACCACAAACACCACCATCAACATCAAAATCATCAAACCTCTTCTCTTTGTGGAGTCTTGAAGTGGGTTTCCTCCACTTTGGTTCGTTGCATCAAGGAGATTGTTCGGGTGGGAGTTTTGTTCGTGGGTTTGCTTGGATCGCGCTTGGAAAAGGATTCGTTCATCGGTTTTGCTCCTAGGGTGATTGGCATCGTATTCACTCCATAACAAGACAAGTAACTTGTACAACAATTCATTAGGTTGATACAAGTCAAAAAGTTCACTTCTAGTGTAGTTGGATCTAGAGACACCCAAAGATTGTGTTTTCTTTGATGGGTTTTGTCTCTATTGTGATAATTTGGCCATAGATGACTTTACCACCAATTTTGATAGGAGATAATCTATGATTTACCCAAAACTTGATTTTTATGCATGTATGTGATTGTTCGTATGAATTGTGTTTGAATGAATGCCCATGTGAAATAATAGGTGTGGCCATGTTAGTAATCCTAAAGCATGATTTTTAGATGTTTGGTAGGTTGTATTTCTTGGAGGTGTTTGGATCAATATTGTGAAAGTTATGATGTTCTTGATTAGAGGTGTGAAATCTGTATTTACTGGGTGTTCTGTTTTGATTATTGTTTTCGTCCATTCTATAGTCCGAATCTTGATTCCAAAATAAAAGATGAATTTTAGATAATTTTTTCTATTTACAAATCTCACTGGTTATGCTTGATTTGGATTTCGTATGACTGAGTTATGAATGTTTTAGTACAGATGTGTGGATTTATTCCAGAATCAGTTTTTGGGTTAATTTTGTTAACAAACTATTTTCAAGAACTATTCTATACATAATATCTTGATCTAATATTTTGGTCAGTGTTTCTTTACGATATTAGGGACTACCCAGATTTTTGATGAATTTTAAAGACAAGTTTTGTGTGGTGTTTTATGCTCTTTTCTAAAATCTTCTAATGCTGTATTTTGCTTACTGTTTAGTAAAGAACTCTATTTTCACTATACTTCCCTATACTGTATGCAAATTCTTTGTAAAATATGAAAGTTAGTAAAATCTATCTATTTTCATGTCTCTTTGGTAGAATTGGATTTCGATTCATTGGGTGCGAGATATCTCAGTTTTCGTACAGTAGTGTTGAGATTTCCAGATTCGCTAAACTATGTTTTCGTGTTGTTCTCCTATTTTTGATGACTTATCTATTCTTCCTGGAAAATTATGAAATTCTATATTTTGAATCTGGATATATAGGGAATTACCCCAGATTTTTTGTGAATTTATTCAAAGTGTTTTTATGCTGTTTTCATGTTCTTGCATTCGTTTTCCTGATTTCTGGCTGAACCTAAACTCTGTATTCAAATCAGTTTTGAGCTGAGTTTTTGGAACTAGTATGTGACTTTATTATACTCGTTGGATGCGTGTGGATGTCTAGTTTTCAAATCCTTCAACGGATCTAGATTTGCATGTTTGTGGAGACTGGAATCACTATTTTAGTACTGATTGGTCTTGCGGTCCTGATTATGAACATACTCTGTTTTGCTCGTTTATGTGACTGTCTGTCACCTATGCATGCTTATGTGTAAACCTAGACCTGATACTGATTATGCTAGGTTAGTTTGATACTGTTTCATGCTTATACCAGCCCGTTTGAGAATAATAATAAATAATCAAGCCAGGGTTTTAATGGGACAGATCTAGTAGTGGATAGTGCAGAAACGTGTACTCGGAAGGAGACTTGTGTTTCTTGTATGACATGTTACCGACCAAGTTTATCGACCAAGTTTACCGACCAAGTTTACCGATCAAGTTTACCGACCAAGTTCTGTGATTCTATGAATACTTGAGTACAATGCCCTGTATGGTCCCCTACGAAATCTAAAGCAAAACTGTTTGTTGTAGCAACCATGTAATAAAAGTTGGGGTGCATGAAGTGATACCTAGATAGTAATCATAACAAGACTTGACATGACATAATCTAATTTCCTATATCCTGATTATCCTGTTACATGATTACCTGTTTACCTGTATACCTGTTACTTGATACCTGTTACATGTTTACCTGTTGATCTGTTTACTTGACACTTGACTCATGTTATCTATACCTGTTAGTATACTATGTTACTAGTTAGTTTTCCCGTGTGCTTGTATCCTACATTATTTGTGACCCGCGACATGCAATTGACGGGTACTTGTGTTTTCTCTTTTTCTCTTTCTTGCATTCGTTGAATTGTAGATTTTGGAGGACAGGTTCCAGACGGTATTGGTGACATGATGTACTAGATGCTGGAATTTTGCTATTATTATTCTTGTTGCTTATTTTGAACAATAATGTATTCATGTATTTGGGTAATGTGACCCAGGATATTTGTGTATTTCAGATCATGACTATTTGAGATTAATATATTTTATTTCAAGTATTCTTGTTGGTATTTGGTTCATATGTGCATGTGGTTGACTTTTTTTTGGCTTCCGACTCTGATTTTATTGTGATATGTTGTAAAGAATTCCTGAACAGCTTATGGATGATGAAAATCATTTGCTGGGCTTTTGTTACGTGCTCGTATTTCGTATTTTTGGGAAGCAGGGCGTGACACTAAAAAACAAGTTGAATGCTTTGCTCTTTGCTTATGCACCATCAACAACTCGTTGACTCCAAATAATGAGTTCAACACTCTGCTGTCTGCTCAAGCTCTGCTAACAACTCGTTAGCTCCAAACAACGAGTTTGATGCCCTGCTCTCCGCTCGAGCTCCCTCAACAACTAGTTGACCCCAAACAACCAGTTCAGTGCCTTGGTTTTTGCTCAGGCTCCATCAACGGCTCGTTGAATCCAAACAACAAGTTCGAGCTCCATCAACAACTCGTTGACTCCAAATAACGAGTTCAATGCCTTTCTCTACGCTCAGGCTCCATCAACAACTCGTTGAGTCCAAACAACGAGTTCAACGCCATGCTCATCGCTCAAGCTCCATCAAAAACTCGTTGACTCCAAATAACGAGTTCAATGCCCCGCTCTCCATATGAGATCCATCAACAACTCATTGACTCCAAATAACGAGTTCAATGCTCTGCTCATCGCTCGAGATCCATCAATAACTCGTTGACTTCAAACAACAAGTTCAACGCCCAGCTCTCAGTATGGGCTCCACCAACAACCCATTGACTCCAACAACGAGTTTGACTCCATGCACTCAGCTAAAGCTCCATCAACAACTCGTTGACACCAAACAAGGAGTTCAATGTTCTGCTTATCGCTCGAGCTCTATCAACAACTCGTTGACACTAAATAATGAGTTCAATGCTCTGCACTCTGCTTGAGGTGTGTCAACACTTGTTAACTCCGTACAACGAGTTCGATGCCCTGCACCTCGCTCGATTACTTCCAACAATCTCTTATCTTCTTGCAATAGACTTACTAGGATCAAACAACAAGCTCTACATCAACTTCGTCTCCAAGTTGTCTCTTTAAACTTGCTTGGATCAAATGGCAAGCCATACAAACAACTTTATTTCAGAGTTGCCTCTCCAAACTTGCTGGGCACAAACAGAAAGCTCAACGTTCAACTCCATCTCAGACTTGTCCTTCCAAACTTGCCGGGATCAAACATCGAGCTCTAAGTTCAACTCTGCCTAAGAGTTGTCTCCACAAATCGTTGGGATCAAACAGCGAGCTCTACGTCCAACTCCATCTAAGAGTTGCCTCCAAAAACTTGTTGGGCGAAAAAAAAGTTCAAATGTTCAACTCCGTCCCAGAATTACCTCAACCAACTTTCTGGGATCACACATCAAGTCCGTAGTTCCATCGCCTTCCAATGTTCGTACCTGCTACAAATCTTCTAGGTCAGCTACATTAAAATGATCAAATGATCAAAGCACTCATCTCCAAGACCAACAGAATTCTCGTTCAACAACAAAACACTCGATTGATAAAATAAGCGAACAACACAATATTTGATTGACGAAAGGGTGACTCAACGAAAGGAGCGAAAGATGTTTGCAAAAGAGCTTCAAAAATCGAACTCCACTTTGAGATCAATAAAAGCTTAACACAAGATTCGAACTGTGGAGTTCATCAAAATTCCAACACCATAGCTCTGCAAACAACCTCAAAGACGAGTTCGAACCAGACACGAACTCCAAATCAAGCTAGTAACGGAGCTACAAAGACAGTAAAAAAGAAAATCCAAACTCAACCTCACCTAAACTCCAATAGCAAAGAATTCCACCTTCAAGCTCCGAAGTTTCTAAAAACTTCAACAACAAGAAATGGAATTTTCGGGTATAAAAAAGAAAAGAAAACTTGGGTTTACATCAAAGTATATGATCGAGGGTTTCACAAGATCCAATTTTTATTCATCAATCCATCCAATCCATCATGTACATATTCATACTCAAAACCTAGCATGCTTTCTAGTAGATGAAATACCACATACAACATCCAAGAACAATCAAAATAATTATATCACTCGCATACAACATACACAAAACAAAAGAAAATAAAACAAGTCACTCACCTCAATGAAGAAGTCCAACCGAATTAATAGAGAATAAGCAAAGCTCCCTTCTTTTTGCGAAATCCAAGATCACCTCCTTAAATCTCCAAGAAAATAATAAAACCTTTGAGTTGTGTAGCGAAAGACGGCTGCACTCCACTCTTTTAAATAGACCGGAATAGAAGAATTAGGGTTTTAAACACATTTGCAAGATAATCCCTTTAAAATATAACTTTACATAATTAGATCCCTATACCTGGAAACTTTTTAAAACCAATTAAATTGAGATTTAAAACAAAATAAACACTTTATTTTCTAGCTGACACTGTTTGAAAAGCTCAGAAAATAGTTTTGCACTTTCATCCCTCAAAATGACAATTTTGCAAAAAGACCATTCTTTTCGTAATATTTGCAAATAGCTCCAATAAATATCAGAAAAATCTAGAAAAATTACAAATAAATCCCGAATAGTAAATAATGATTTTTCATAAAATAATTTTGGCTTTTGAACTTCCCATGAAAATATTTGCACGTGTTTTGCACGTGTAAAAAGATAAATTTTCAGAAAAATATTTATTAAATCTCCAAAAATTATTTTAATTCATTTATAAATCTTTAAAAATAATATTTAAAAATACAGGGTATTACATAGCCAACCTTTTTTGTCAACCAGCTCCTCTAGTGGATGAACCAACTCCTCCTCAACAGCCGGATCCACCCCAACAGCCTAGTCAAACTCCAGTCAACGAAGAGGCACTAGGGGGCTCCCGACAAAGCCATCATGAACAGTGTCGTCTGTATGATCATATCCCAGTCCATAATCCTTCCAGCGATACAATGGCCTCGCAGGTCCTCTGGGGTCAAATATCTCCGCCAAATCATCGTTGCCAGACAACAAGGGGCTGATCTACGGATCTGTTTGGATAAGAGGTGCACCCGGTCTGAGGCCTCCCGCTCAGAACGTCATGTGAACCAGAGTAGCAACTCTCTCAAAGATAGAGATCAAGACACTCCTCCTTTCATAGGGGGCCCTGCAGAATGAAACTTGACTCGTTAGTGCAGAAAATATATTGAGAGAAACAAAGGGCCAGAGGCCCCAGTCACTAGAGTCGAATTGGAAAAATTCAAGCATGGCATCCTTCTAGCTATCCGAATTACTCATGATCATGGTCAACGATCATGGAGCCGTCAATATACTTCTTCGAGAGAAGAAGAATCCAGCAATCTAACTAGATCTAAGGGGAAGGATGATCAAGTCCTTCGCCGCATTCGAGAAGTGAAGATCGCTTGGAACATATACAGAATGAAAGGAACCACTCTAGCAAGGCTTACCGCTCTAGTCGACCTCCATTCAACAAATCCATCCTTGATGTGCCAATTCCAAAGAACTTCAAACCTCCTCAATTCAAATCATATGATGGTGAATCTGACCCGATAGACCATATTGAGATTTTTAAAACTCTCATAATTGTCTACAACATCCCAAATGCTCTCATGTGTCGAACATTCCTCGCAACTCTGAAAGGATTAGTAAGGGAATGTACTCCTGCCTCACCCCAGAGTCAATATTCTTCTTCAACCAGCTCGAGGAGCTTTTCATGACGCACCCCGTTATTAGCCGCAAGGCTAAAAAAACAAGTGCTTCCCCATTTGAATTGAAGTAAAGAGTGGGAGAACTGCTGAAAAAATTTATCAAGCGCTTCACAGCTGAAGCAAGGTCCATCTCCTCCCTAGACTCGTCAGCGGCGGCGGCTGCATTTTGCCACAACGTCATTGACAAAGATCTGAAAGCCTCCATCGTGAAGAAGTCTCCTGAAGACTATACTGAAGTTTTAGAAAGAAGTGACAAATATATTAGAGTCGAGGAAGCTCTTTACTGTGAAGGCAAGAATGATTCACCTTCCAGGAACAAACGGAAGAATGCAAGTGAGAAATGACCAAGGAAATTTCAAAAAGATTGAGTAGGTCAATGCCATCCACCTATAGCACCTCGCTTCGACAATTTCACTCCTCTTCACGCAAGTGTATCATCCATCCTCATGGAAGTTGAGAAGGACGGAATAATCCTCCCTCCCCCCAAGATGTTCACGTCTAACAAAAGAAGGCGTATGAAAAAGTAGTGTGCATTTCATAGAGACGATGGACACACAACTGACAGCTGCCGATACCTCAAAGTAACTGTTGAAGTTCTGATTCGTCGGGGCTACCTCTCCCAATTTGTTCAGAAAGACAACAACACCGAAACCCCTCCAACACGCGGGGGGGGGGGATAATAAGCGCCTAGAGAGGCCCACTGAATCGCAAGACTCAGAACACATGGTCATTCTCCATTCCATTAACGGACAATGGGGGGAGATTCCAACCCCTCTCGCAAAATATTTGTCAGGAAAGTCAATTTAGTACATAACATTCCGCATGCCAAGAGCACCGGGGTCCCGATATTTTTTTTCCGACAAGGACTTAAACAGTGTCTGAACACCTCATTATGATGCATTGATCATAAACCTTTACATTATGAATCATGAGGTACGCGGCATTCTGGTGGACAACGACAGCTCGGTAAACAACATTTTCTTGAATGCATTCAATGGTCTTAAGCTCTCTCGAAACCGACTCAAGCACATCGGCTATACACTTCATTGATTCTCCGATGTCCCCGTTCAAATAGAAGGAATTTTTACACTCGATGTGATATCAGGAAAATCCTCTCTACTCGAACGGAAGCACTGGACTTTATGGTAGTCAACGTCAAAGACGCATACAACGCAATATTTCGCCATCCAAGCTTGGATTCCTTTCATGCAATTGTCTCTGCCTACCACATGAAAATGAAGTTCTTAACAACTACAGGCGTAGGACAAGATGTAGGGAGACAACAAGTGGCACGAGCATGCTACTCCGCCACAATGGGGGGCTCGGTTCTCCCCTTTGACACTGTAGAACTACCACCAGAAAGCCATCACAGTAACTCCAAGATCGTAAACAAGCTTGAAGGCACTTTCAGAGATAATCCAGCCAAGAACCCCCAAACCTGCCAAGTCATCTCTCACCACATCCAAATTCATACTCAAAAGAATACAGTAACATACCAGACTCCCTCACCCAAAGCCACTTCGCTCATTCAATGGAAAGAAATAGTACTGCCTAAAAACATTGGCGGACATGAAGACCCCACTTATATCCGCAAAATAAGGGTAGGCTTGCTCCAAAACAGACTAGTCCAGGTAAGGTCTACCAAGTTGTTCGCTTAGCGGTTCATCAACTTGAAGATCCAGGGGTAATGAGATATCAGCTGGGACTTGGAAAGCGGAACACCCTACGAACTTCAACAAGGGCGCTTAATGCCCGCCTCCTCTACTAATATTATTTTCCAATAAATTTTAGGATTAATTGTTACATAATTAGTACAATTCTACGGATGCAAACGATGGGTTAAAATGAAAAGCTCACTCCAAAAAATGGCATAAAAAACTAATTAGAATCGCCTTGTAGGATGAGTTTGGAGTTCATACTTGTTGCTCAGAGTTGTTCTAGCAATTTGCGACGAAGCAAGTTTAGAGCTCAACTCGCCATTCGATCTACTCCTACAACTCGTTAAACACTTCAATGACAGGTTCGTAATCCATACTCATTGCTCGGAGTTGCTTTGGCAAACTGTAATCAAGCACATTCCAAGCTCAACTCGCAATTTGATCTGCTCCCGCAGCCTGTTAAATCTCTAACTAACAAGTTCAGAATTCATACCCATAGCTCGGAATTGCTTTAGCAACCTACAATCAAGCACGTTCAGAGCTCAACTTGCCATTTGATTTTTTCCTCAAACATGTTAAATTTTCTTAAAGACATATTACAGGTCCATAATTGTGGATTACAGTTACCCTAGTAAACCTGCAAAGAAGCAAGTTTCGGAGTTCAACTCGCCACTCGAGGTGACTCTTACAATTTGTTGGAGGACACATTCAGCAAGTTCGGAGTCTAACTCCCTTCTAAAGTTTCTTCTACAACTAGCTAGGTACAAAATGGATAGTTCGAAGTCCAACTCTCCCCAAGAGCAGCTCCTACAACAAGCCAACGCCCAAAATGACAAATCACATAACAAGGTACCGGCATGTAAATGATTTCTTATTTCACAAACAACAAGTTTCGTCACAACTGTAGAATTACAATGAGTCTATATTTCATGCCTAAACATCACTACAAAAGTCTTACAAACAATATGCGACAAGTTGTCCTACAAATCTTTGTTCCGACTACACAATAGAGGGTTGTCTAAACTCTTGAAGATAAAATTCAAGACAAGCAATCCTTAGATGGGCAAGCTGCAAGTCTTTCCTACCATCTTCACCTGAGTAAGAACCAACTCCATCTTGCAAGATGCACCGCACAAACAGACATGTCCCAACTCCGTTAAGCACAGGGCGTTGTGAAGGAGAACGAGCTCGGTGTCCCGAAGACCTCATTTAGTGTACACGACTAATTTTCTGCAAAGAGAAGAATAGTTGTAATACTGAACAACCACAATGGATTTCACTTAAATGTTAAAAAGATTCAAAGCACCTACAACTCATTCGACCCTCCAAATGAGTTCGGTGCTTTATGTGCCACTCGAGTTACTTTGTCAAAACTACTTGTCTGCCCCAAACAATGAGTTCAATGTCTTACTCTCCGCTTACGCTCTGCCAAAAACTCGTTAACTCCATACAATGAGTTTGGTTTCTCGCTCTTCGTCCGAGCTCCATCAACAACTCGTTAGCTCCATACAACGAGTTCAACACTTTGCTCTTTGACCGAGCTCCATCAACAGTGAGTTAGCTCCATACAACGAGTTCAACACCTTACTCTTTGCCTGAGCTCCATCAACAACTCGTTAGCTCCATACAATGTGTTCAACACCCTGCTCTTTGCTCGAGCTCCATCAACAACGTGTTAGATCCATACAACGAGTTCAATACCTTGCTTCTTGCTCGAGCTCCATCAGCAAACAGTTGAATCCAAACAACGAGTTTGATGCCTTGCTTACCTCTCGAGTTCCATCAGCAAACTGTTGCTTCCAAATAACGAGTTCGAAGCCTTACTCACCGATCGAGCTCCAACAGCGACCCGTTGACTCCAAACAACGAGTTTGACACCTTGCTCACCGCATGAACTCCATCAATAACTCATTGACTCCAAATGATAAGTTTGATGCCATGTTCACTGCTCGAGCTCTATCAGCAACTCGTTGACTCCAAACACCTAGTTCGATGCCTTACTCTTCACTTGGTCTCATCAATAACTCATTGACTCCAAACAACGAGTTCAATACTCTGCTCTCTGCTCGAGCTCTATCAACAACTCGTTGACTCCAAATAACAAGTTCGACGCCTTGCTCACTGCTCGAGCTTCATCAACAACTCATTGACTCCAAATAATGAGTTCAATGTCCTACTCCCCGCTCGTGCTTATTCAACAACTCGTTAACTCCTTCAACAAGTTTGTTGCCCGGCTCTTTGCTCAAGTCCATCCAACAACCTTTTAACTTCATGCAGTAGGTTCGTTTCCTAATGCCGGCCTAAGGATGCCTCTACAAAATTTTCTGGCAGCAAACGACAAGTTCAAACATCCAACTCCACCATAGAGTTCTTCATTAACTCACTGGGCACAAACAGAAAGTTCAAACATACAATTATGCCATAGAATTCATTATTAACTTGCTGGGATCAAATGGTATGCATAACATTCAGCTTCGTCAAACTTGCTGGAATCAAACAACAAGCTAAACATTCAACTCCATCCAGAGATGCATCTATATACTTGTCGGAATCAAACGGCAAGCTCCACGTTCAAATTCATCTCAGAGTTGTCTCTCCAAACTTACTGGGCTCAAACAGCAAGTTCAAATATCCAACTCCATCTCAAGTTTGTCTCCTAAAACATGCTGACATCAAACAACAAGCTTTACATCAACTCCGTATGAGATTTGCCTCTACAAAACTTGCTGAGCGCAAATGGCAAGCTCAACGTTCGACTCTGTCTCAGGGCTGTCTTTCCAAACTTACTCAAATGGAAAGCTAGACATTCAACTTTGTCTCCAAGTCGCCCCTTCAAGATTGCTGGGCACAAACAGCAAGCTCAACATCAACTCTTTCCTAGAGTTGCCTCTACTCACTTACCAGGATCAAACGGTAAGCTCTACTTTCAACTCCGTCCCAGAGTTACCTCAACAAACTTGTTGGGATAAAATAGTACGTATGCAGTCCGACTGCCTTCCAAAATTCATTCCTGCAACAACTAGGTAAGCTACATACACGAGATCCAATGGAACACTCGTTCAGCAACGAAATGCTCGATTGGCAAAGCAAGCAAAGAACACAATGCTTGGTCGACAATGGAGCGGTTTAGCGAAATGAACGATGTGATATTTGATCGACAAAACAAGAAAAGAACACAACGTTTGCCCTGAAGCAAACCTTTCCTAAAACCCAACCTCAAGACATGGGGATAATCAAACTCTAGCTCCTCACAACTCAACTTCAAGCACCAGGAGATCAAAAAACTGAGCTCATCAAAGCTTCCGAACTTGCTCAAAATTCAACCCAACGAGAGACTTGAGCTCTACTAGAAGCTCGACGATGATCAAGGTAGTGAAGAGACCAAATAGCTCTACCAAAATCGAACTCCACACAGCACAATCCGACTGCAAACAAGGGATTCAAAGCGCTTTAGCTTCAAAATCCAAAAATAGCAAGCTTCTAAGGTGAACATCTATAGCTGCAAACTTTAACTCTTAGCTCGATCAAGAGACGATTAAACCCAACACAACTTCACCAAAGCTTCTCCAGCAAAGGGGAAAGAATACCCCAACTTGAAACTGATGTCGAAGCTTTGAAGATAGCAACCATAGCCCCCCACAATCCAACAGAATCCAAGGGTTTCGAACTTTTAACTCAACTTCGGGATCAGCTTAACATTAACTTCAATCTTCAAAGAGCTCAGAGGTGAAATAGATACAATGCTCAAGCCTCTTGAGAAGCATCTTCAAGAAGGAGCTTTCCAAACTCTAAGTTCACAGACTCAAGCTGCCATCCTGAGCACCATCCACTTTGAAGACCTCAAACTTCACATGCAACCCAAAAAGTTGCTGCAAATCAATCGAAGCTACACCCCATACTCCAAATCCAAAGCTTTGGAGATGACTCATAAACCCAAAATCCAACTCGACAACAGTCTCGAACTCCAATAGCCGACCTAAGCTCCTCACATGTGCGAGATGGCCAAGGCTTCATTCCAAAACCGGAAGTTCAAAACTTCGTTGATGTTATGGCCAAAACTCAAAAGCCCGAAACCTTTGGAAGAGCACCTGGTTGTGCAATGGGTTTCATCAAAGCCCAAGTGTCAAAGCCCATATAGTAGCATTGAAGCACAAAGAGTTCGCCAAGCCTAAGCTTCTGGTCAACATGAGACTCCTTGTTCGTCGAAGACCTCAAGCTGCCAAAAACGAGCTTGCCAATACCTCAGGTTGCCCTGCTCACCAACTCTTTAGCACCGCCGAGCTCATAGCTCGCCCAAGATGAACTTGCTGAGCTCCATCACCCAAAAGAAAGTTCGCCGAGCTCTATCACCACTCCACCAAGCTCCACTCTCATTGAAGAACATCTCGTTGAGCTCCAAATCCATCGAGCTTATCGCAATACTCTTCGAACACCTAGCTCGCCAAAACCCCAAGAGCACCAAGCTCACAACTCGATAGGAAGCAAGGTCGGCGAGAAGATTGAAGTGGAGAAGAAGATAAGTTGCTCGGCAAAACTGTCGGCCGAGCTAAAGGGTTTTCACAGTAATTGCTAGCCATCGGATCTCCAAGAGGTTCGGGCATGCAGGAGATGGACGCAAGGGATCGAACCATGTTGTTGCCTTCGTCCCTACCGCTCTCTTCAAATATCATCTGGCTGATCACTCCAATTAGTGAGTCTTATGGACGCGCCTACTTTTGCCACATCACCCCTCATCACATCGAATAGATCACAACCACTCAACCCCATCAGCTGGCTAGCTCCGCCTGATCTACACCTCTGATTACTCCAAAATTCGTGCAGGTGAGATAAATCAATAAAAAGTCCCCAAATTCCAATTAAAATTCGAAAGTTTAATTAAAAGTTCCCAAAATAATTATTAAAATACTTAAAATTTGGAATTATTTATTAACAAATTCGAAAAAGCAATTTTAAATTTGAAAGAAATTATTAAAAAATTATGGAAAATTCTAGAAAAAATTGAAAAAGTCTAGGAAAAATTCGCCGCCTCTAGAAGCTTCTAATCAGTTCCCGGTATCTCCAAATGTCTCTAAAAGCTAAGATTGTGCTCCAGAACTTTGAAACAAGGCAAACTATTTTCCGAAAGACAAGAAAATTGACCTCTGGTAATGGGGGGTAGGGGGTTAATAATGATAAAAATCCCAGAAAATCGGGGTCATATAATTCTAGCACAGATCATAAAGCTTCTATAAGAGGATTAGCCATAACAGGTCTTTTTAACCGAGCCGGCACTTTTCAGGCTCATCTACAAGCCATGGATCGCTCTGAAGGCCTTTAAAAGCGACTACGCCCACTAGGAGTGACACCTAGCCCATAAGGCTTGTAAATCATATCTCTTATCCCCAGATAAGAGAGTCTTATCTCTTAGGGGAGAGAATCACTACAAAAGAAACTCAATTTTCCAGCGTTTTTTTATGTCTTTACCGGCATTTTTTTACGCCGGTGAAACTTTCACCGGCGTTTATAATAGCGCCGGTCCAAATGCCGCCGAAGCGAGCGTCGCGGAAAGGAAGTGGTCTACACCGGCGGTTTTAGTGGACACCGGTAAATGTGACAATTACACCGGTGGCCAGAAAATGCCGGTGTATGGGGGTCTCCGAGTGCCGTTCTTTTACCCCCAATGTACATTCACCGGCGGTCGTAAACCACCGGTGTTTATTAATTCACCGGCGTTTATAGAAACGCTGGTGTAGAATGAACGTATACCGGCGGTCGACGACTGCCGGTGTATGTGCGTTTTTGAGTGTCTGGTTTTCCCTACTTACAAGCACCGGCATGATCAAAAATGCCGGTGTAGTTAGGTACACCGGCATTTTATAAAATGCCGGTGTTTCTTGGTACCGTTACAGCTGACGGCATCCACCGGCGTTTAACGGGATACACCGGCATTTGTGTGAACGCCGGTATATCGCACACTGCAACTAATTCAATAGATAGACCGGCGTTTTATAAAACGTCGGTCTAGCTATGCCCGTTTGTTTTCCTTTCTCCTGTTTTCCGTTCGATTTCAATTCGCAGTTTCATTTACAAAACCTGTAAACTAATTCACAACTGATTCAACCAATTTCGTTGCATATTAATGCGCAAATCACAACCAAACACAAGAATAATAAAGTTTCACACGAGTCATATCCCAAATATCTCAACAAACTAATTAACAGTGTCATAATTAACAGTGTCATAATCACAACCAAATTCACCGCAAAATTAACAGTGTCATAATTAACAAATTAATATAGCGACGAACATCCCAAATATCTCAACAAACCAGTTTGACAAATATCTCAAATATCCCAAATTAACAGTCCGACATAACTCTCATAAAAAAAACAGTCTGACATAACAGCAAGAAGGACATAAGAACAATAATCATACAGCAAGGACACAAGAACAATAAGGAGGACCACGGATTCATACCCCTCGAGGAGCTTCAGTTCTGATCATCAGAATTTTCTTCATCTGGGCGACCGCTCTGTGAAAAAAAACAATAGTTTAATTCAACAATAGATCACAATACAGAATATACATATTTTTTGAACTTGCAAAAAAATCTAACTGTATCTTAAATTATAAGATCAAAGTGCCAATTGCAAATGGAATTGTTAATGATATATAGAGAGGTAAAATAATTACATTGCAATGCTAAAAATCTAGTACTTAATTTTGTTTTTAAAATAAATCTAAAATAACAAAACAAATGAAAATTCAGTATCTAAATTGAAAACTTTATATTCTCCTCTGATTGGGAATATCCACTATCTAAAATAGTAAAACAAATGAAAATTCAGTATCTAAGCATGTCTTTCATGGATTGTTCAGACAATCCATGAAACTGTCATCGTGGACGAAAACCAAATATAAGAAAAATAAGAAAAATAAGATAGGACTCATATCAAGTGTATTTTTAGGGAACTGTCATCGTGGAAGGAAACCAAATATAGAAGCCAGAAATGGAAACAGAAAGAAGAATGGTAGAGACTTTGGATACACCAGGCTAACATAGCTGCATTTTCCTCATTTCTCTCTCATCCCTTGTTTCCCTTCAGCACACGAACACAAAAAGACATCAGCAACAACAGCAAGAGCGACAAGAACAACAATAATAATAAATTATTATGAACAAGATGTCTCTATATGGTTTTCCAGATCTCCACTCGAGCCCTCTCGTTCTAATCATAGCCCAATTAAGAACAAAGACAACAGCCACTGAACAATCCAATCACAGCCCAATCAAAATTTGCCATCCTGGATCTTAATGAAATAAGCTTCATTAGCAGTTAAAGAAGATGGTGATTCTAGCAACATACTCAGTTTGGAAGTGAACCCTTTTCTGGTTAAAAAATCATGCCAAAGATGGCAAACAGGTTACTTTAACAGTACCTTAAAATGAAAATTTCCATTATCTGAGCTTATATGTTGCTCTATCAATTCTTTAGCCCAACTAAATCTAAAACCCAATTGTTGTGCATATCCGCAGGATTTTGGCATACAGCTATACCATCCTCAGTTCACAGTAAACCCATTTAATATCAAAAAAACATGTCAAGAAGACAATCAGATGCATGAAATAAGCTTCATTAACAGTAAAAGAAGATGAAGATGCTAGCAGCATACTTAGTTTGGAAGTGGACCTATTTTTGGTTAAAAAATCATGCCAAAGAGGGCAATATGCAGGTTACTTTAACAGTATCTTGAAATGAAAATTTCCATTATCTGAGCTTATATGTTGCTCTATCAATTCTTTAGCCCAACAAAATCTAAAACCCAATTGTTGTGCATATCCGGAGGATTTTTGCATACAGCTATAGCATTCTCAGTTCACAGTGAACCCATTTAATATCAAAAAAATGTGCCAAGAAGACAATCAGATGCATGAAATCAGCTTCATTAACAGTGAAAGAAGATGAGGCCTATGCTAGCAGCATACTTAGTTTGGAAGTGAACCCATTTTTGGTTAAAAAATCATGCCAAAGATGGCAATCTGCAGGTTACTTTAACAGTATCTTGAAATGAAAATTTCCATTATCTGAGCTTATATGTTGCTCTATCAATTCTTTAGCCCAACTAAATCTAAAACCCAATTGTTGTGCATATCCGGAGGATTTTCGCATATAGCTATAGCATCCTCAGTTCACAGTGAACCCATTTAATATCAAAAAAACATGCCAAGCAGACAATAAGATGCATGAAATCAGCTTCATTAACAGTAAAAGAAGATGAGGCCTATGCTAGCAGCATACTTAGTTTGGAAGTGAACCCATTTTTGGTTAAAAAATCATGCCAAAGAGGGCAATCTGCAGGTTACTTTGACAGTATCTTGAAATGAAAATTTCCATTATCTGAGCTTATATGTTGCTCTATCAATTCTTTAGCCCAACTAAATCTAAAACCCAATTGTTGTGCATATCCGGAGGATTTTCGCATACAGCTATAACATCCTCAGTTCACAGTGAACCCATTTAATATCAAAAAAACATGCCAAGAAGACAATCAGATGCATGAAATAAGCTTCATTAACAGTAAAAGAAGATGAAAATGCTAGCAGCATACTTAGTTTGGAAGTGAACCCATTTTTGGTTAAAAAATCATGCCAAAGAGGGCAGTCTGTAGGTTACTTTAACAGTATCTTGAAATGAAAATTTCCATTATCTGAGCTTATATGTTGCTCTATCAATTCTTTAGCCCAACAAAATCTAAAACCCAATTGTTGTGCATATCCGGAGGATTTTCGCATACAGCTATAGCATCCTCAGTTCACAGTGAACCCATTTAATATCAAAAAAAATACCAAGAAGACAATCAGATGCATGAAATCAGCTTCATTAACAGTGAAAGAAGATGAGGCCTATGCTAGCAGCATACTTAGTTTGGAAGTGAACCCATTTTTGGTTAAAAAATCATGCCAAAGATGGCAATCTGCAGGTTACTTTAACAGTATCTTGAAATGAAAATTTCCATTATCTGAGCTTATATGTTACTCTATCAATTCTTTAACCCAACTAAATCTAAAACCCAATTGTTGTGCATATCCGGAGGATTTTCGCATACAACTATAGCATCCTCAGTTCACAGTGAACCCATTTAATATCAAAAAAACATGCCAAGCAGACAATCAGATGCATGAAATCAGCTTCATTAACAGTAAAAGAAGATGAGGCCTATGCTAGCAGCATACTTAGTTTGGAAGTGAACCCATTTTTGGTTAAAAAATCATGCCAAAGATGGCAATCTGCAGGTTACTTTGACAGTATCTTGAAATGAAAATTTCCATTATCTGAGCTTATATGTTGCTCTATCAATTCTTTAGCCCAACTAAATCTAAAACCCAATTGTTGTGCATATCTGGAGGATTTTCGCATACAGTTATAACATCCTCAGTTCACAGTGAACCCATTTAATATCAAAAAAACATGCCAAGAAGACAATCAGATGCATGAAATCAGCTTCATTAACAGTGAAAGAAGATGAGGCCTATGCTAGCAGCATACTTAGTTTGGAAGTGAACCCATTTTTGGTTAAAAAATCATGCCAAAGATGGCAATCTGCAGGTTACATTAACAGTATCTTGAAATGAAAATTTCCATTATCTGAGCTTATATGTTGCTCTATCAATTCTTTAGCCCAACTAAATCTAAAACCCAATTGTTGTGCATATCCGGAGGATTTTCGCATACAGCTATAGCATCCTCAGTTCACAGTGAACCCATTTAATATCAAAAAAACATGCCAAGAAGACAATCAGATGCATGAAATCAGCTTCATTAACAGTGAAAGAAGATGAGGCCTATGCTAGCAGCATACTTAGTTTGGAAGTTTACCCATTTTTGGTTAAAAAATCATGCCAAAGATGGCAATCTGCAGGTTACTTTAACAGTATCTTCAAATGAAAATTTCCATTATCTGAGCTTATATGTTGCTCTATCAATTCTTTAGCCCAACTAAATCTAAAACCACTACAAAAGAAACTCGATTTCCCGGCATTTTTTTACGTCTTTACCGGCATTTTTTTACGCCGGTGAAACTTTCACCGGCGTTTATAATAGCGCCGGTCCAAATGCCGCTGAAGCGAGCGTCGCGGAAAGGAAGGGGTCTACACCGGCGGTTTTAGTGGACGCCGGTAAATGTGATACCTACACCGGCGGCCAGAAAACGCCGGTGTATGGGGGCCACTGAGTGCCGTTCTTTTACCCCCAATATACATTCACCGGCGGCTATAAACCGCCGGTGTTCATAAATTCACCGGCGTGTATAGCAACGCCAGTGTAGATTGAACGTATACCGGCGGTCTCCGACTGCCAGTGTATGTGCTTTTATGAGTGTCCGCTTTTCCCTACTTACAAGCACCGGCGTGATCAAAAACGCCGGTGAACCCAACTACACCGGCGTTTTATAAAACGCTGGTGTTTCTTTTTACCGTTACAGCTGACGGCATACACCTGCGTCTAGCGTCATACACCGGCGTTTGTGTGAACGCCGGTATATCGCACACTGCAACTAATTCAATAGATAGACCGGCGTTTTATAAAACGCCGGTCTATCTATGCCCGCTTGTATTCCTTTTTCGGGTTTTCCGTTCGATTTCAATTCACAGTTTATTTTACAAAACCTGTAAACTAATTCACAACTGATTCAACCAATTTCGTTGCATATTAATGCGCAAATCACAACCAAACACAAGAATAATAAAGTTTAACACGTGTCATATCCCAAATATCTCAACAAACTAATTAACAGTGTCATAATCACAACCAAATTCACCGCAAAATTAACAGTCATAATTAACAAATTAATATACCGACGAACATCCCAAATATCTCAGGTCTGACAAATATCCCAAATTAACAGTCTGACATAACTCTCATAAAAAAAAACAGTCTGACATAACAGCAAGGAGGACATAAGAACAATCATACAGCAAGGACACAAGAACAGCAAGGAGGACCCCGGATTCATACCCCTCGAGGAGCTTCAGTTCTGATCATCAAAATTTTCTTCATTTGGGCGACCGCTCTGTGAAAAAAAAACAATAGTTTAATTCAACAGTAGACCACAATACAGAATATACATATTATTTGAACTTGCAAAAAAATCTAACTGTATCTTAAATTATTAGATCAAAGTGCCAATTGCAAATGGAATTGTTGATGATATATAGAGAGGTAAAATAATTACATTGCAATGCTAAAAATCCGGTACTTAATTTTGTTTTTTAAATATATCTAAAATAACAAAACAAATGAAAATTCAGTATCTAACTTGAAAACTCTATATTCTCCTGTGATTGGGAATATCCACTACCTAAAACAGTAAAACAAATGAAAATTCAGTATCTAAGCATGTCTTTCATGGATTGTTTAGACAATCCATGAAACTGTCATCGTGGACGGAAACCAAATATAAGAAAAATAAGAAAAATAAGATAGGGCTCATATCAAGTGTATTTTTAGGAAACTGTCATCGTGGAAGGAAACCAAATATAGAAGCCAGAAATGGAAACAGAAAGAAGAATGATAGAGACTTTGGATACACCAGGCTAACATAGCGGCATTTTCCTCATCTCTATCATCCCTTGTTTCCCTTCAGCACACGAACACAAAGAGACATCAGCAACAACAGCAAGAGCGACAAGAACAACATAAATAATAAATTATTATGAACAAGATGTCTCTATATGGGTTTCCAGATTTCCACTCGAGCCCTCTCGTTCTAATCACAGCCCAACTAAGAACATAGACAACAGCCACTGAACAATCCAATCACAGCCCAATCAAAATTTGCCATCCTGGATCTTAATGAAATAAGCTTCATTAGCAGTAAAAGAAGATGGGGATGCTAGCAGCATACTCAGTTTGGAAGTGAACCCATTTTTGGTTAAAAAATCATGCCAAAGAGGGCAAACAGGTTACTTTACAGTACCTTAAAACCCAATTTCCATTATCTGAGCTTATATGTTGCTCCACTAATTCTTGTGCCCAACTAAATCTAAAACCCAATTATTGTGCATATTCGGACCATTTTGGCATACATAGCAATAGCATCCTCAGTTCACAGTGAACCCATTTAATATCAAAAACACATGCCAAGAAGACAATCAGATGCATGAAATCAGCTTCATTAACAGTGACTTTTAGATGAGGCCTATGCTAGCAGCATACTTAGTTTGGAAGTGAACCTATTTTCGGTTAAAAAATCATGCCACAGAGGGCAATCTGCAGGTTACTTTAACAGTATCTTGAAATGAAAATTTCCATTATCTGAGCTTATATGTTGCTCTATCAATTCTTTAGCCCAACTAAATCTAAAACCCAATTGTTCAGCATATCCGGAGGATTTTGGCATACGTAGCTATAGCATCCTCAGTTCACAGTGAACCCATTTTATATCAAAAAAACATGCCAAGAAGACAATCAGATGCATGAAATCAGCTTCATTAACAGTGAAAGAAGATGAGGCCTATTCTAGCAGCATACTCAGTTTGGAAGTGATCCTATTTTTGGTTAAAAAATCATGCCAAAGATGGCAATCTGCAAGTTACTTTAGCAGTACCTTAAAATGAAAATTTCCATTATCTTAGCTTATATGTTGCTCTATCAATTCTTTAGCCTAACTAAATCTAAAACCCAATTGTTCAGCATATCTGGAGGATTTTGGCATACGTAGCTATAGCATCCTCAGTTCACAGTGATCCCATTTTGGTTTAAAAAACATGCCAAGATGACAATCAGATGCATGGAATAAGCTTCATTAACAGTAAAATAACATGAATAATCTAGCAGCATACTTAGTTTGGAAGTGAACCCAATTTCGGTTAAAAAATCATGCCAAAGAGGGCAATCTGCAGGTTACTTTAACAGTATCTTGAAATGAAAATATCCATTATCTGAGCTTATATGTTGCTCTATCAATTCTTTAGCCCAACTAAATTTAAAACCCAATTGTTCAGCATATCCGGAGGATTTTGGCATACGTAGCTATAGCATCCTTAGTTCACAGTGAACCCATTTTATATTAAAAAAACATGTCAAGAAGACAATCAGATGCATGAAATCAGCTTCATTAACAGTGAATGAAGATGGGGATGCTAGCAGCATACTCAGTTTGGAAGTGATCCCATTTTTGGTTAAAAAATCATGCCAAAGAGGGCAATCTGCAAGTTACTTTAACAGTATCTTGAAATGAAAATTTTCATTATCTGAGCTTATATGTTGCTCTATCAATTCTTTAGCCCAACTAAATCTAAAACCCAATTGTTCAGCATATCCAGAGGATTTTGGCATACGTAGCTATAGCATCCTCAGTTCACAGTGAACCCATTTTATATCAAAAAAACATGCCAAGAAGACAATCAGATGCATGAAATCAGCTACATTAACAGTGAAAGAAGATGAGGCCTATTCTAGCAGCATACTCAGTTTGGAAGTGATCCTATTTTTGGTTAAAAAATCATGCCAAAGATGGCAATCAGCAAGTTACTTTAGCAGTACCTTAAAATGAAAATTTCCATTATCTTAGCTTATATGTTGCTCTATCAATTCTTTAGCCTAACTAAATCTAAAACCCAATTGTTCAGCATATCTGGAGGATTTTGGCATACGTAGCTATAGCATCCTCAGTTCACAGTGATCCCATTTTGGTTTAAAAAACATGCCAAGATGACAATCAGATGCATGGAATAAGCTTCATTAACAGTAAAAGAACATGAATATTCTAGCAGCATACTTAGTTTGGAAGTGAACCCAATTTCGGTTAAAAAATCATGCCAAAGAGGGCAATCTGCAGGTTACTTTAACAGTATCTTGAAATGAAAATTTCCATTATCTGAGCTTATATGTTGCTCTATCAATTCTTTAGCCCAACTAAATTTAAAACCCAATTGTTCAGCATATCCGGAGGATTTTGGCATACGTAGCTATAGCATCCTTAGTTCACAGTGAACCCATTTTATATCAAAAAAACATGTCAAGAAGACAATCAGATGCATGAAATCAGCTTCATTAACAGTGAATGAAGATGGGGATGCTAGCAGCATACTCAGTTTGGAAGTGATCCCATTTTTGGTTAAAAAATCATGCCAAAGAGGGCAATCTGCAAGTTACTTTAACAGTATCTTGAAATGAAAATTTCCATTATCTGAGCTTATATGTTGCTCTATCAATTCTTTAGCCTAACTAAATTTAAAACCCAATTGTTCAGCATATCCGAAGGATTTTGGCATACGTAGCTATAGCATCCTCAGTTCACAGTGAACCCATTTTATATCAAAAAAACATGCCAAGAAGACAATCAGATGCATGAAATCAGCTTCATTAACAGTGAATGAAGATGGGGATGCTAGCAGCATACTCAGTTTGGAAGTGATCCCATTTTTGGTTAAAAATTCATGCCAAAGATGGCAATCTGCAGGTTACTTTAGCAGTACCTTAAAATGAAAATTTTCATTATCTTAGCTTATATGTTGCTCTATCAATTTTTTAGCCCAACTAAATCTAAAACCCAATTGTTCAGCATATCCGGAGGATTTTGGCATACGTAGCTATAGCATCCTCAGTTCACAGTGATCCCATTTTGGTTTAAAAAACATGCCAAGATGATAATCAGATGCGTGGAATAAGCTTCATTAACAGTAAAAGAACATGAATATTCTAGCAGCATACTCAGTTTGGAAATGAACCCATTTTCGGTTAAAAAATCATGCCAAAGAGGGCAATCTGCAAGTTACTTTAACAGTATCTTGAAATGAAAATTTCCATTATCTGAGCTTATATGTTGCTCTATCAATTCTTTAGCCCAACTAAATTTAAAACCCAATTGTTCAGCATATCCGGAGGATTTTGGCATACGTACCTATAGCATCCTCAGTTCACAGTGAACCCATTTTATATCAAAAAAACATGCCAAGAAGACAATTAGATGCATGAAATCAGCTTCATTAACAGTGAAAGAAGATGGGGATGCTAGCAGCATACTCAGTTTGGAAGTGATCCCATTTTTGGTTAAAAAATCATGCCAAAGAGGGCAATCTGCAGGTTACTTTAGCAGTACCTTAAAATGAAAATTTCCATTATCTTAGCTTATATGTTGCTCTATCAATTCTTTAGCCCAACTAAATCTAAAACCCAATTGTTCAGCATATCCGGAGGATTTTGGCATACGTAGCTATAGCATCCTCAGTTCACAGTGATCCCATTTTGGTTTAAAAAACATGCCAAGATGACAATCAGATGCATGGAATAAGCTTCATTAACAGTGAAAGAACATTAATATTCTAGCAGCATACTCAGTTTGGAAGTGAACCCATTTTCGGTTAAAAAATCATGCCAAAGAGGGCAATCTGCAGGTTACTTTAACAGTATCTTGAAATGAAAATTTCCATTATCTGAGCTTATATGGTGCTCTATCAATTCTTTAGCCCAACTAAATTTAAAACCTTATTGTTCAGCATATCCGGAGGATTTTGGCATACGTACCTATAGCATCCTCAGTTCACAATGAACCCATTTTATATCAAAAAAACATGCCAAGAAGACAATCAGATGCATGAAATCAGCTTCATTAACAGTGGAAGAAGATGGGGATGCTAGCAGCATACTCAGTTTGGAAGTGATCCCATTTTTGGTTAAAAAATCATGCCAAAGAGGGCAATCTACAGGTTACTTTAACAGTATCTTGAAATGAAAATTTCCATTATCTGAGCTTATATGTTGCTCTATCAATTCTTTAGCCCAACTAAATTTAAAACCCAATTGTTCAGCATATCCGGAGGATTTGGTATACGTAGCTATAGCATCCTCAGTTCACAGTGAACCCATTTAATATCAAAAAAACATGCCAAGAAGACAATCAGGTGTATGAAATCAGCTTCATTAACAGTAAAAGAACATGAAAATTTCCAGTATCCAAGCATATATTTTTCTATTAATTCTTCATCCCAACTAAACCATTCATGTTAAGGAAATCAAGATGCATCTATCAGAAAAAACATGCTAAGTTTGAAAAATAAGGTAAATCAAGAGATGATACCGAAGAGAGCGAGAGAGAGAGCGGAGGAGGGAAATCGAAAATGACGAGTAGGGCTCATATCAAGTGTAGTTTTATGGAATTGTCATCGTGGAAGGAAACCAAATATAGAAGCCAGAAAGAGGAATGGTAGAGAATGAGGATACACCAGGCTAACATAGCGGCATTTTCCTCATCTCTCTTTCATCCCTTCTTTCCCCTTCAACACACGGACACATAGAGACATCAGCAACAACAGCAAGATCGACAAGAACAACAATAATAATAAATTATTATGAACAAGATGTCTCTATATGGGTTTCCAGATCTCCACTCCAACTCGTCTCTTTCTAATCACAGCCCAATTAAGAACAATTGGTCACAGTCACTGTTAAAGAAACATATATGCTCAGATAATGGAAATTTTCATTTTAAGATACTTTTAAAGTAACCTGATTGCCATCCTCATCTTCTTTTACTGTTAATGAAGCTTATCTCATGCATCTGATTGTCATCTTGGCATTTTTTTTTACCAAAAATGGGTTCACTGTGAACTGAGGATGCTATAGGTACGTATGCCAAAATCCTCCGGATATGCACAACAATTGGGTTTAAGATTTAGTTGGGCTCAAGAATTAGTAGAGCAACATATAAGCTCAGATACTGTTAAAGTAACCTGCAGATTGCCATCTTTGGTATGATTTTGTAACAAAAAATGGGTTCACTGTAAAACTAAGTATGCTGCTAGCATACAAAAATCATCCAAATCAGTACAACAACACGGCTGAACAAACCTTATTAGCAGGTCATCCAATGTCATCTAAGCATGTTATGTGCCAAAGTGGGGTTGGTCATACAATGCATGAACGACACGTATTTGTTGTTTGTGAGTATGTAATAGGGTGCAGCTATGAACAGGGCTCATATCAAGTTACGTAGTACGGACTGTCATCGTGGAAGGAAACCAATTTAATATATAAGCCATATATGGAGCCAGAAAGAGGGATGATAGAGAATGAGGATACACCAGGCTAACATAGCGGCATTTTCCTCATCTCTCTCTCATCCCTTCTTTCCCTTCAACACACGGACACATAGAGACATCAGCAACATCAGCAAGAGGGGATTGGTCCAACAATAAGTATAGATTATAATAAACGAGATGTCTCTATTTGGGTTTTCAGATCTCCACTCCAGCCCTTTCTTTCTAATCACAGCCCACTTAAGAAACATAGACGAAATACTTATAAACGACAGCCAAAATGCAGACTCACAAACACTAGTACGTGTCTTTCATGCATTCAAGACCATAATCTCTTTAAAAATACCAATTTAAATACTTACTGAGGGTGGGACTTGGGATTGCTGTCCTATTAAACTGACCATTTGTTCTTGGAGGAGTGCAACTTGTGCCTTTAAGGAAGTCATCTCCTCGTCCTGATTGGCACTTGAACTAGACTCACTCCGTCCGAATAGCCGCGAGGGGGTTGGTCCTTGGCCCATACCACGGACACGTCCATGCCTCTCCTTTCCCCTAACATCGGTCAAGGCAACTCTCTGCCGGGTATGCCAATCTGTGCGTGCCGCCGTAGGGTCAGAATCTGAAGCAGAGGAGATTTCATCATACCTTTTCCGAGAGTTGGTCTGTAAAAGGACATAACAATCTGAGTTAAAAGCAGATGAAATTTCGACTACTCATTAGATATTAGTTCATAAATTATCAGAATCCGTGCTGCCTCAGGGCTCGCATACGTCCCATCCTTCGATTTGTGGGTGACATCGAAAAAGTCAATATCACCAAACTCCGTAGGACCCCCCAAATCTTCTGCCTATATATTAGTAAGATGAAATGGTTATAAACAAATAACCGTAAGTAAAAAATGCTCAATACTATTGCGCCTACCAATTCTTCCCGAACCAGAGCGAAGCTCTGTGTACCAGCGGTGTGCAACACTAGCTGCTTTGACCGACTGACAACTCCCACCTCCGCCCTTTTCTGTACATGCCACAATGAAGTTAGCAGAAAAATTCATTACAGTAGCCATATAACCACATACTCATTAGATTTTTGTGTGTTTAATGTAAATACCTGACCGATCGCCGAACTCCAGTAGTGCACAAGAAATTGCCAATCTGAAGGCTCCACATTTTCTGGCACATTCATTGCATTCTCCTCCTCTGAAAGGTCTTTGTCATAAAACTTCCCTTTCAAGTCACTCTTGTGGTCTCTCCACTTCTTGGAGAGTGACTTTTCAACCCAAGGCATAAGGGAGTCGGCGAACGAGAAGTATTGCTGCAAAATTTATTACCCATCACTAAAAATACATATTTCAATAATATATTTGCGCCGACCAATTATGTATTTTAGATGAGAAATACCTTGATTGTCGTAATAGCAGTGGCCTTTGTCGTGGTTGGCACCTTCGGCCAACTCTCGTATGACAAACGAAGTATCCGGGAGTTCCTTGCTATAACCCCAATGAAGGAAGAAAATTTGCTGGTGTTATCGCCAACCAGTTGCTCAACACCGTTCACCTCCACCTCGATCCTTTCGTCATTCTGAAGCCTCCAAACATTCGTCATCTTAGTATGCCCACGATGTTTTTTGACAGTGGGCGGCGTGCTACCCTCACCCTCATCTGTTTGACTGCCACTATTATGTAGTGGCTGCTCATCCCCATGGCTCTCGTTGCCATCATTTATATTTATCCTCTTTCCACGCCTCGGCATGTTGTACCTGTCAAGGATTCAATAACTTCTTTAGAGATGCAAATTTAATTAATAACATGTTTATAATAACTATCATAAAATTTGTACTTTAGTAGGATTAACAAACCAACATAATTAAAAAAAAAATTTTAAAATGAGATTTGTAACAAATTAAATTACAATGATAATTTGGTTCAAATGACACTAAGCATAATTTAATGTAAATATCACCAACCAGTAGAAAATAGGAAGATAATTAAACCGGTGTATTAAATTGTTGTGCATATCCGGAGGATTTTGGCATACGTAGCTATAGCATCCTCAGTTCACAGTGAACCCATTTTGGTTAAAAAAACATGCCAAGATGACAATCAGATGCATGAAATAAGCTTCATTAACAGTAAAAGAACATGAATATTCTAGCAGCATACTCAGTTTGGAAGTGAACCTATTTTCGGTTAAAAAATCATGCCAAAGAGGGCAATCTGCAGGTTACTTTAACAGTATCTTGAAATGAAAATTTCCATTATCTGAGCTTATATGTTGCTCTACTAATTCTTTAGCCCAACTAAATTTAAAACCCAATTGTTCAGCATATCCGGAGGATTTTGGCATACGTAGCTATAGCATCCTCAGTTCACAGTGAACCCATTTTGGTTAAAAAAACATGCCAAGATGACAATCAGATGCATGGAATAAGCATCTTTAACAGTAAAAGAAGATGAAAATTCTAGCAGCATTTACAGTTTGGAAGTGAACCCATTTTTGGTTAAAAAATCATGCTAAAGAGGGCAAACAGGTTACTTTAACAGTATCTTAAAATGAAAATTTCCATTATCTGAGCTTATATGCTGCTCTACTAATTCTTGAGCCCAACTAAATCTAAAACCCAATTGTTGTGCATATCTGGCGGATTTTGGCATACGTAGCTATAGCATCCTCAGTTCACAGTGAACCCATTTTGGTCAAAAAAACATGCCAAGAAGACAATCAGATGCATGAAATAAGTTTCATTAACAGTAAAAGAAGATGAAAATTCTAGCAGCATACTTAGTTTGGAAGTGAACCCATTTTTGGTTAAAAAATCATGCCAAAGAGGGCAAACAGGTTACTTTAACAGTATCTTGAAATGAAAATTTCCATTATCTGAGCATATATGTTGCTCTACTAATTCTTTAGCCCAACTAAATCTAAAACCCAATTGTTGTGCATATCCGGAGAATTTTCGCATACGTAGCTATAGCATCCTCAGTTCACAGTGAACCCATTTTGGTTAAAAAAACATGCCAAGATGACAATCAGATGCATGAAATCACCTTCTTTAACAGTAAAAGAACATGAAAATTTTCAGTACCTAAGCATATATTTTTCTATTAATTCTTCATCCAAACTAACCATTCATGTTAAGGAAATCAAGATGCATCTATCAGAAAAAACATGCTAAGTTTCAAAAATAAGGGAAATCAAGAGATGATACCGAAGAGAGAGAGAGAGAGCGGAGCGACGAGCGCGGGGGGAGGAGATAGAGAGAGAGCGGGACGACACGGTGGTTTTCGATCGCCGATTCACCTCCAAATCGAGAGAGGGAGGAGGGAAATCGAAAATGACGAAGGGAAGAAGGGACGATGACGAAAGGTCGAAGGCTGTCGAAGAAGACGAAGCGGCGGAGGCAAACGCGCGGGAAGTAGAGCGAGGAAGGAGGGAAAACGAAGCGCCCTCTTTTTTTTTATTTTTTTGGGGTTTGGGAAAATGGCGAGCGAAAGGTTAAGGTAGATGGGATTTATCGCAGCTTTTCACTGGCGTTTCAATTAGACACGCCGGTGAATGTGTAGGTATATTCACCGGCGTTTATTATTAAAACGCCGGTGAATAATACAGTTTACCGGCGTTTTTAAATAAAACGCCGATGAATACGCGGATTGACCGGCGTTTTAAAGCGACTGCCGGTGTATAACCATCCCTTCTGACGCCCCATTCCTATTCGCTCCCTACCTCGGCGCTACTAGTAAAACGCAGGGGAATATTCGCCGGTAAATCGAGTATCTTTTGTAGTGAATCAATATGAGATAAGAGACTTATATCATTCTAATGGATCCATATCAATCTCCTAAATTGTTTTTCAATCCTATGAATGCCCTCCCTCATCCTCAGTCAGAAGGTAATCTGTAATTTCTCTCTTAAACTCTCTTTCCCTCTCTGGTTCAGACTTAGGCATCAGAGGGTCTGTCGGTGGGGCCACCCCCGGCATTTCAGGCTTTTTGCAGGTCTGTCTACCGCGTCAGCAACTGTCAAATTCTGATCAAGGTGTTCAGTCAATGATTTAGATCCAATCTCAGGAGCTCTAATCACTTTTTACGGCGACGATCAAAAGTTAGATTTTTAGTAATTTTCTTCAAATATAAACTCGCTATCTGTTTGATCCCACACCAAATAAGCAGCAACACCTAGTAATCTACACATTAGCTTGGTAGTCTGAGCCAATTAATTTTTTTAATTAGAACTTTCTTTTGTTAGATTTGCGTGCAATATTGGTGTTTGGCTCTGTTCTGTGTTTGAACTAAGAGAGACCTAGAGATCTATGGTTCAAGTACTCGCAATCATCCATATCCCTCATTGAAAATTAATTAATCCATTAGTTTAACAGGTTGCATTAAAAGCGTAATGGCTTTACTCTTGGAATGCATATGTTAGCCTATATTATATTAATTTATTATAGCTTATATATCAACAGTTGGTGTGATATAAATTGGTTCTTTTGATCCAGACATGTACAAGAGTTGTAGGGAATATTTGCGAGCATGTATAAAGGATTAAAGTGGAAATACTTGGAAGGTTCGTGGGTTAATTAAGAATGAAGTTAATTAATCACTGAAAAATAACATTAAATGCTAACAATAAAAACAGTTATCCTTTTCGAGTCAATGAGGCTAGCAGCTAGCCTTTGGTATCCGACAGCCCTAGCCAAACTTAATAGTTGAATCTGGATGTCTCCTTAATTAATTAGTAAATTATTAATTAACTAGTTAACTGTTGCAGTAAACTGGACGCCCTTTAACTAATTGGTCCAGCTTGCCATTCACGAGAGCCAGCATGAGATTTTGGTTCGATGCACATGCCAGTACCTAAAGCACAAGAAATTTGTAAATCCACACAAAATACTTCCTTATCTTATCCAATAGCTAGTTAATATTATGAAATAAACTAAGAATAAAAAATAAGATTTGGTTTTTTTTTTGAAGAAAAAAAATTAATAATAAAATAAGATTTGTTCTTTTATCAAGACCGCAGCCATAGACACTATATCCCATGCTTATGTACTTACTCTTTTCTATAGTAAGGGATTGCTGTATGTGGGACTTGGATCCCCAAACTTTTTGATGAACCGGATAGAGCCCGAGAGCTCCAGCCACACAAAATAATTATATTAATAAAAAAATGTACATAATCGGCAATTTACAAGAAGTAAATAACAAACTAAAACACGGTTTAAACAATAGAACAAATACAATGCTGATCGATGGATCACGCAGACCCACTACAAAACTGGACTTCGGGATAACAAAGACGCCCCACTCCATCCGGGGAAGAGACACATCCGCCAGCAGAAATGAGGGACGATCAGTCCCAGGGTGACGAAGGGAGGCAGAGCCGCCTAAGAGCGAGATGCCTGGCATCACGGACAAAGCAAGGCATGCGACAAGATATAGAAACAACAGCTCGAGCGCTAAACGAGCTCCGGCAACAATAAAATAAACCTGGTGACAAAAGCCACTAGAGTAAGCAAGCTCTTAATAACCAAAGAAAAAGAAAAGGCAATACTCAGAGCTCGGTTCCAGGCAATCAACAAGACCAGCCGCAAACCGAGATAGTGATCTAAAAGCAATGAATTAAGCAGACTGAAGAAAGCAAACCAGAGAAACACATGCACCAAAACCATGAACAGCAGAACTGCCTTAGCTAGGTGAAATAAGGGTAGCTGGGATAACAGAACATTACAATAAAGAGTAGTTACTAGCTATAAGACCTAACACAGTGGGGAATCAAAAAGAGCACCATCGCCATACATTATCAGAAAAAACAGCATCAGCCACCGCAACATCGCAGTCGAACACAAGAACAAAACAACCATACCCTGGCAGTAAAACCGCAATAAACTATTTAACAGGGAAGTACTCGCTGAAGAAGAAGAGCAAAAGGCTGATATAGCTTATCTTCAGCAGTTAATCAGCGCTAACTGACGGTACAGGGAGGCAAAAGTCCACTGCAACATCTGCGGTAATTCAAAGACCATCCCACTAAGATACGGGATCAGAGTCAGGCCTTATAGCTCAAAGTGAACAAAATCAAAAACAAGCATCGCTAGCTTCAATCCTGCGAGAACAAAAGTGGAAATCCGAGCACAAAGCCGAAAGGCATCAGTCACTCTCCAATGACTGGGGAGATAATAAATCCGACTAAATTGACCAGAACAAAGAAAAAACAGAACAATAATTTAAATAGCATGTAACGCACGAAGGCAATGGATAGCCTCGTCCAGCCTATAGCCATGTAAGGCATTTTTAGCATCTGATTTTAAGGTCGAAGACCAGAAATTGAAAAGAAAAACCAAATCTTCAATTGTGGAGAGAGAGGATGAAGCTTGATGTCTAAATAATCTTTTGTTTCTTTCTAACCATAATATCCAGATAATGATTTGGGCAGAAAGGTGCCATGACTGGCGATACTTATTGCTAGAAGGGGGCAAGACCAACATGAGTGTAAGTTAGAGGGGAGGGAAGGAACTTTCCAAGAGAGAGAGGAGATTTTCCAAAGCGGACGCGAGAAGTCGCATGTCACGAAAAGGTAATCGGCATCCTCAAAAATGGATGCACACAGGGGGCAGAACTGCCCCCAAGCCAGATTTCTTTTGTTGAGCACTTCAGCTGTTAGAAGCCTGTTGTTGAGAGCTAGCCATGTAACAATTTTAGCTTTAAGTGGGGCACAAGATTGCCAAATGGCTTCGGCGAAAGGGGAGCGGGTGCCTCTAAATTGAGGAAATTATAAAATGATTTGACAGTGAAGACACCTTCCGAATGCCAACGCCAAGAGAAATCATCCTTAGGATGCCAAACATAATTGTTCAAAGTCGAAAGAAGTTCCGTGATCTGAGGGGTTAAGTTAGTGGGGGGAATGGTACTGAAGGAGAGAGACCAAACTCTTTGGGAATTAATAAGGGTGAAGGAGTCTACTACCTTAGCACCCGGGTTGGATGCCAAACGATAGAGCGCAGGATAGGAAGATTCCAAAGTGGCATTACCGATCCACAGATCGTTCTAGAACAAAGTCTTGGAACCGTCACCACAGACATGAGAGATGCCACAGTGGAAAGCGGCCGCCGCTTTCCAGATACCTTTCCAGAAAAGGGAAGCGAATCGGTGGACATGATTGGGAAAGTCCCACCAAGACCCTTGAGGATAGCAATAGGCCTTGATGCACTGAATCCAGGGAAGATAGTCAAGTTTGAGAAATTTTCAGAGCCATTTGTCCAGGAGCGCTAAATTATGGTTGCGCAGGTTGAGAACCCCCAACCCTCCTGCTTCCTTGGAGGAACAGACTAAGGTCCAATTGGCCAGATGGGAGCCAGGCCGTAGAGTGGGGGATCCTGACCTGAAAAAGTTACTCCGAATTTGGTCAATTCTCTTTATGACCCAGGATGGGAAGTAATAGAAGGACATCAAGAAGAGAGGGATAGAAGAAAGCACTGAGTTGAGGAGGACGAGTCTGCCACCTCTAGAGAGCGGTTTGCTCGACCAAACATTCAGCCTTGCCTCCACCCTATCCACCACAGGCATCCAATCTACTTTATGCAACTTTCCCCATCTTAAAGGAACTCCTAAGTACATAATAGGGAAGGAAGTGATAGGGCAATTGAAGAAATTAGCAATTTCCAGTTGACGGTTAGGAGATCCTCCCAACCAAAGAACAGAAGATTTTTGGAAGTTAATAGTAAGCCCTGAGGCAAGCTCAAACAAATAGAGGAGAAGTTTGAGATTACGGAGGGAATGCGGATTAGGTTTCGCAAAAATTATAGTATCATCTGCGTATTGCAGATTAAGGACACCGTGAAACAGCTGTGTTCACCCAATCCATCAATGGCCTGGGCTTCCCGTGCGTTGCGCAGGAGTTTACTAAAGACATCAGCCACCAGAGCGAAAAGGAGAGACGATAGGGGATCTCCCTGACGGAGTCCCCGTTTGATTTTAAATTTGTGGCCTTGGATCCCCAAACTTAACTTCAAAATATTGCTAAATATGTTGAATATAGTCAGTAGCATAAAAGTTATGGAATTCATGAGAGCTATTGCTGGTATCCATTACTAATAAAACTCTCGTATAACATAAAAGTTATGGAATTCATGAGAGCTATTGCTGGTATCCAATTCATGAGAGCTATTGCTGGTATCCATTACTAATAAAACTCTCGTATACCTAAGTCAGTAAAGGAGATTTAATGATGAAAAAAAGACCTAGGTTAGGGTTTTCTTTTTCGAAAGAAAAGGTTTAAATTAATACTTAGTACAGATAATACTAGCTAAGCTAGAAAGAGATAATAGAGGAGTTAAAAAGTTTAGTATCTCAGGTGTAACCATACTGGATAAAAAGTTAAAAAGGATCCATGTCAAGCCTCCTGACAGAACTAAAATATTAGCTTTTTTTTAAAAGAAAAGGGGAGCTTTCTTTCCAAAAGAATAGCTTGAGCTAGAAAGTTGTTGTTCCCTACCTATATTAAAAATAACTTAGGTACTAATTACAAATTTGTGCTTGAGAAAGGGAAAGTTATGGAACAATTATAAATTAGGTTTATATAGTAGTTTTTTGTGTTTCTTAATAGGGCTGTGGAAACAAGACAATTATGTTAATTGACTTGGGATCTGTATCTAGAAAGCCTTTAGATTCCTACAATAGCCTTTTTTGTCATATGTATGTTATCAAATTCTCTATAACGATTTACATATCTCTAATACTATAATGGGAGAACCCCTTAGAGAGTAACCCAACCCGTGCAACGCACGGTTTGGGTTACTTTGGTAAATATTTTCGAAAGTGGACATGTTTGGTAAATATTTTCGAAAGTGGATCAGTTTGGAAATTACTTTCTTTTTACTCATTGACTAACGTTGGTAAATATTTCCGAAAGTGGACCTGTTTTGTAAATATTTTCGAAAGTGGATCGGTTTGGAAATTATTTTCTTCTTACCATTTTCATTATCCTCCAATTTTTACCACGTGCACGTGTGCACGTGTCTTATACTAGTATTACTTAACTAGATTTGCCCGTAGACACGTACCTACGGCACGTCTTCGGAACGATACAAAACATGAAAAGCCATGTAAACAGTAAATCAATAATTATGTAACTCAAGTTTGAATAGTATGACAATAATTAGTTATAAATAAAAGTCTATGTTTCCATTAGTATATGTTGAAAAATAATTATAAATGGGGGTATAAAATCTAACTTCTTAAAACTTTAAATGTGGAAAATAATGAAATTTATTTGTTGAAGAGATATTATTAAAAATTCTGAAAATTTACAAAACCGAAATCTTAAAATCTAAATTTATAAGTAAAAAAATAAATTCTGAAAATTTACAAAACCGAAATCTTAAAATCTAAATTTATAAGTAAAAAAAGAAAAAATGGGAGAGGGAGATAGAGAGAGAGAGAAATATGAAAAAATAAAGAGAGAAGAGAGAAATAGTAATAAAGTAATGAGTTTTAGGGGAAAATTTTGGTTTTGGGTTTGAAATTTTAGAGGGAAAATGAGTTTTATGAGATTTGATATGGACCTTTGATTTTGAAGGGGATTGATTGTGAGCCACTTGATAGCTTTCTTTGTAATTTATTATATAGATTTTTAATGGAATCAAGAAAATATATTGCTTTTGAGTTGTAGAACATTACAAATTTGGTACTTTGAAAACTGACATCACAAGATTATGCAAAACTATTGTTTGTTCTTTTGAGTACTCTTTTCCAAATATTTCTCACGACTCATTTTCATTGAAACTATTCATATCACCTAAACATTCCATTCAGTATCAAATTAATTAAGTTATTGTTCCTTAATTTAACATTTGTTTAAATCACAATAGGAAGTACAAACTACTAGTTTTCACAAGACAATCAAGGTTATGGTGACTCTACAGTTAAATTGAAGAATATGGGATTCTTTGATACGAGTAGTCTAGCTACATATACACATTATTAGTTATATGATAAAGTCGCATGAGAAACTACTCCCTCCGTTTCAAAATATAAGTTATTCTAGTTTTTTTCTTCTTCTTCATAATATAAGTCATTTTAGATTTTTGAGAAGATATCTTGTCATTCTTCAATGTCCATGAATTAATCTTTATATGAGATTTTTAATTTTACCGTTGTTCTTTTTTGTAAGAGAAGTAATAAAAAAATTATAGAGGAGGGCAAATAGAACATTGTACAATTGATAGCTCATTTATGAGCTTCAAAAATACAAAATATGTAGTACTTTTACTCAATCTTAGTTTGTTTCTTAATAATCGTGTAGAAATCTAGAATGACTTATATTTTGAAACCGAAAGAGTAATATTTACTTGCAATGCATAACATTGCTAACTACTAGACTTTTTGCTACGAAATTTGATCATAATGTATTTAGAAATTTCCTATATTCTAAAACAGTAAGCACCTTTGGTTAGAGGAGCAAGAAATTGAAAAAGAGGCCAACCACTTGCTCCTTCCAATTTATGGAGAAGAAAGAAAGAAAGAAAGAAAGAAAAAGAAGGAAATTGCTTGGCTTGCTTTTCTATTACTATTTGGTTGGGGCATATGAGAGAGAATGTCACAGGAGAAAGAAATCCCGGACGAGCCTTCTTACATTCCTTTTTCTTTCTCCTCCTCTCTTCACCCTTCTCTTCCTCTTCTATCTCTCCCCCCCTCTCTTTGCAAGCTCAAACTTTAACCCCTTCTCTCTCTCTCTCTCTCACTCTCTCTCTCCACATATTTTTTTTTTATCATTTATATAAATATTCTAAAGGAGGAGTCCCCATCCATACCACTACCCAATGCCTTTCCCCTTTCTCTTTATACTTAACCCTTTCACATTCATCATTCATTCATTCATTCATTCACTCACTCTCTCTCTCTCTCTCTCTCTCTCTCTCTCTCTCTCTCCTTGTGTTCTTGAAGCTCCACTTTCCTTATAAATTATACATAAGATATTACACTACAATTTCATCATCACATTCCTCAAAATATATAGCTATCACGACACCTCTCTTTCTCTTCTAAGAGTTCGGAATTGCTGAGCTAGGGTTTTAATTTGTTTGATCATATACATCACGAAGAATGCCATTTCAAGGGGTACTGTCCATTGAAAATAGTACTACCCCAGATCTATCTTTGCAAATAAGCCCTCCAAACACTGAGCTCTCTCTATCAAGCCCTTCTTCATCATCTACACCCACTTCTCAGATTACAAACCACCCATCATTTCTTGATTTATCCCCTCATCATAATACTAGATCCACAGTACCCATTAAAGGCATCCCAGTCTACAACACCAGCAACAATTTTATAAAAGACCCCTCCTTCCCTTTTTACCAATCTCACCAACCTAAAGTACTTATCCCGTCTTCTTCTTCGAGTAATCATAGTCAGATGGTTGCTTCACTCGCTAGGTTCAATTCGTTCCCGGCCACTAGTGATCATCATCATCATCATCATCATCATATTCATAATGTTTCTAATAATAGATCTATTTACAACCGAAACCAGTATGGTGGCATGGATCAGAATACGGGGAACACTAGTATGATGATGATGAGGGCAAGGTTCATGCCGAAGATGGTGTCGTCGCCGACACCGGTGGTAGCAAAGAGGAGTATGAGGGCACCAAGGATGAGGTGGACTAGTAGTCTTCATGCTAGATTTGTTCATGCTGTTGAGCTTCTTGGTGGACATGATAGTATGCATATCCTTCTAAAATAGATTTTTTTTTCCTACTTGAAATGTATTTTTTGGGTTTTCTTTATTTAATTGTGTGTAGTTTATTAAATTGATAGGGGCTACACCAAAGTCAGTTCTTGAGCTCATGGATGTCAAGGATCTAACTTTAGCCCATGTCAAGAGCCATTTACAAGTAAGTATGGCTTTACTTTTCTTTTATTATTAGTATTTTAAAATTTTTTGAAAATGTATAATTTATGCTTCTTCTTCTTCATGTCAAGAGCCATTTACACGTAAGTATGCCTTTTCTTTTCTTTTATTATTAGTATTTTTTTAATTTTTGAAAATGTATAATCTTATCTCTTCTTTTTCTTGTTCTTCTTCTTCTTTATCATAATCTCTCTTTCTATCTCTTTATCTAGAGTATAGGTTGAGGAGTAATCCATGGCAGTGATTAATGAATGACTGAATGGATGAAGGAATAAATGAGGGGTGTGCTCCTTCCATAATAAAATTTGCCATAAATGGGAGCAGAGAGAGAGAAAACCATCATTTCACAATAATGAAATGAGAGAGAAGAGAGAAATCCATCATTTCACAATAATGAAATGTTACCTTAGATCACTGACAACTTAAACCCCAAGCCACTGGGGCATGCCAAGATAACAAGTGAGAAAAAAAAGTTACATGAAAGGGAACAAAGAGAGAGAGACAGAAAGAGAAAAGAGGATGGGCTTAGAAGTTAGAATAGTCTTCATTTCTCTTTGATTCTCTCTTCTCATTCTTTGCTTTGTCCAAAACCCATTAAAATATTCCTTTTCTTCACTGCAGATGTACAGAACCGTGAAGACCACTGATAAGCCAGCAGCTTCCTCTGGTACTACTTAGTACTTACTACTCATTTCTTAACTATCAATCTTAAAAATCCTAATTTGGGTTTACTAAATATAATAATTATTTTTTTGCGTATTTTGATGAAGGTCAAGATGAATCAAGTGATGAAGATCTGAGCTTCCAACGGCTCCTCGATCCGCGAGCTCCAACATGTGGGCTGACCAAACCTCATGAACCAACAGTGGACTACTCTACTTCTTGCAGCTGGAGCAACTCTTCAAGGTAATATATTACTCTCCACTTTGGTCTCGTCTTTACTTGTGTACTCTGCATGGTTCTTTCTCTACGTCCATCATTTTTAATATTTTTTTTTAAAATATTTTTTTATGGTTTATGAATAACTTCAGGCATTTGCTTTTCCTAGCTACATCACTATATCTTCTTAGTTAATTTGAGTGAGATTTTTCATGGATAACAAGACAAAGCTAAGATATCACAAAAAAGAGAAAGCATGAGACAAACTATGCTTGTTAGAAAGAGTCGCTTATTAAATAGCTTGTGCTAATGTACTTGCTAATCACACATAATCCTCTCATCTGAAAAGCTACTAGCTTCCCTTGTCTTTATTGTTACTTCTTGTGAGTATGTTATTGTTTGTGTACTAATTAATTGAGGTGCAAAGGTTTCGTTGGGGTTTGGCATATATTCTCTCCGTTTTAAAATATAAGTTATTCTAAGTTTCTACACATCTATTAAGAAACAATTTAGGATCGTGTAAAAGTACTTCATATTCTTGATTTTTGAAGTTCATAACTTAGCCATCAATTGTACAATATCCTATTTGCTATCGTCTCTATATATAATTTTTTATTATTTCTTTTACAAAAAAAGATGAGGGTAAAATTAAAAATCTAAAAAAATTAATTTGTGGATGTTCAAGAATGACATGACATGTCCTCGAAAATTTAAACTGATTTATCTTCCTTTCGTTTCAAAATATAAGTCATTCTAGATTTCTACACGCCTATTAAGAAGAAACCTAGGATTGACAAAAAGTACTAACATTCTTCGTTTTTGAAGCTCATAAATGAGCTATTAATTGTAAAATGTCAAATTTGTCCTCATCTAAAATGTTAGTATTAATTCTTAAGAGCATCTGTAGTCGTGGGCTAAATACCCAAAATTTGGAAAAATTTAGAAAAAGAAAGCTGCAGTCGTCGTCCAAATACCCAAAATTTGGATATACGAGAATAGTACATTGCCAAATATAGCAGATGATTTGGAAAAATGCAAAATATAGCTAATGGGAAATTTTCTTTCGTCCCTAAAAATTGACGAAGGAAAATATCTCGTCGCTTTGATTTTTTTTTGAAACGGACGATAAACAATGGAGCGTCGTTTATTATAAAAATAATAATAAAAAAATTTGGGTGTCGGACGGTGTATTATACACCGTCCCAACCAATTTGAATAAGACAAAAAGGCTGAGCCGGTGTATAATCCACCGTCCCAGGCCTTTTTCAATTTTCTTTTTTTTTTGTCTTTTAGTGCTAAAAAAAAATTTTTTTTAAAAAAAACTTTGGGACGAGAGATAATCGATCGTCCGGTCATATTTTAGCTTTCAACGACTGCAGCGCGCAGCCATATTTTCTATTTCCAAAAGCCAAATACCCAAAATTTAGCTTAGAACGACTACAGATGCTCTAAGGAAATGATAAAATTTGAAATATCATAAAAAAATACTTGATGGACAATTAATAATGACACGACATTTATCTCGAAAACCTAAAATAATTTATATTTTAAAATAAACAAAAACTAGAATGACTTAGATTTTGGAACGGTGGGAGTATTAGAGCATCTGTAGTCGTGGGCTAAATACCCAAATTTTGCAAAAATTTGGAAAAAGGAGCTGCACTCGTCGTCCAAATACCCAAAATTTGGCAGTACGATGAATAGTGTCTTGCCAAATATTGCAGACGATTTGGCCAAATGCAAAATATAGCTAACGAACTATTATCTTTCGTCCGTCAGAATTGACGAAAGATTAAATTTTGTCTCGTAGGTGAGACGTACAAAAATCGAGTTCGGACGAAGGATTAAATACCGTTTGAAAAAGGAAAAACGGAAAAAATCAAAAAACAGCAGGGACGGACGATTATACATCGTCAATCTTAATGGACAAAGCATAATCTCTCGTCCCAGGGATTTTTCCAATTTTTTTTTTAATTTTTTTTTGTCTTTTAGTGCTTAAAAAAAAGTTTTAAAAAAAAAAAATATGGGACGGACGATTATACCTCGTCATTCTAAAATGACGAGTGATAATCTCTCGCCCAGGGATTTTTCCAATATTTTTTTTTTGTCTTTTAGTGCTTAAAAAAAAATTTTAAAAAAAAATATGGGACGGACGATTATACCTCGTCATTCTAAAATGACGAGTGATAATCTCTCGTCCAGGGATTTTTCCAATATTTTTTTTTTGTCTTTTAGTGCTTAAAAAAAATATTTTTTTTTTTAAAAAAAATATGGGACGGGCGATTATACCTCGTCATTCTAAAATGACGAGTGATAATCTCTCATCCAGGGATTTTTCCAATATATATTTTTTTTGTCTTTTAGTGCTTAAAAAAAAAATTTTTTTTTTTAAAAAATATTGAGACGAGTGATAATCTCTCGTCCGGCTATATTTTAGCGTTCAACGACTGCAGCACTCACTTATATTTTCTATTTCTAAAAGCCAAATACCCAAAATTTAGAAATGAACGACTACAGATGCTCTTATGAAACATAACAAAAATGCTAAAATTATTTATATTTTGAAACGAACGGAGCATTGTCCTTTTCCTTCTTTCCCAGTGCATATGGCTCTGATATCTGGAATATTAGGGCTTGCTTGATCTTGAAATTAGCACCATTTTCCTTCTACTCTTGTCACCTGTTCATCTCCTTTTTCTTCTTTCTTTCTCTCTTTTCCCCCCTTTTTTACAGTGAAAAATTAGGGCTCCTAGAAAATAGGACTGCATTGTTTTCATGCTATGTTATCTTTCTATCCAATGAGCCTCATTAATTAGTCTTTATATGTAACATGTAAGAGTAGTGCTACATTCACTACCAGTTTTACTATATTTATCTTCACTACCTTAGGTGACACACTCCAATAGGTGGGGAAAGTGAGAGTAGGTGGGAGAACTCTCCAATAAGAGTGTGTCATCTAAGATACTGAAGAGAATGATAGTAGAATTGGTAGTGGATAAAGCATTAGGGAGAGTTCTATTACCTTAGGTGACACTCCTATTGAAGAGTTCTCCCACCTACTCTCTCTTTTCCCACCTATTGGAGTGTGCCACCTAATGTAGTGAAGATAAATGTAGTAGAAATGACAGTGAATATAGCATTACTCTTAAGTGTTAGGAATATGTATTGAATACTCGCGTTTCAAATTAGAAGAAGATAAGATGAAGCACGGAGGTCGAAGTGTCGAAGAGAGTAGAAGAAAACAGAGCAGCAATAGTGCAGGTATAGTTGCGGTCGGCTGCAACCCCGACCGCAATTGCACTGGGTTTGGTCGAGAGGTGGACGGTCGACCGGTCTTTTTGGACGGTCGACCGATCGCGACGTTGTGTTCGTTTTGGGCTTCGATTTGTTAGGTCATTTCAACCCAATCTTCAACTCCAAGTTAGTTCGTATGGCTTCTATCCAGTTACTTCTTTTAAAGGTTATATCGGATGACTGAGAATCAAGATTAGACCTAAATTTCTCTCTATTTTTCTATATGTATTGTAAACTCCTCCAACATGAGAGAAAGTACTTCATAAATTATTTTTTCCACTGCAAAGAGGGGCTCGAGAGAGAGATAGTTCTTGGTGAGTGGTTTAATTTCTTATATTGAGTGAATCAGTAACTCTTTATAATCTCTTCTAGTTGAATATCAGATCTCCCTATATTTCTCACCGGATTAAGCAAAAGCTAATCGGGATAAGTCATCGTTGTGTTTGTGTTAGTTTGGTGAATCTACTTGCTTGCTCTATTGATTAGTCTTATCTACTTCGACTTCCTCATTACTCTATTTAGTTCCGCTACGACAACGGGCGTTGGTTGACGCCCCAATCCCAACATTAAGGAGAAGAATTTGAATGCATTGACCTTAGACATGATAAAACATGTCTAATTAAACATGATAAAATATTTGCAGTTACTAATCATTAAATCTTTTAAAATTTATAAAAAAAACTAGAAATAAAACATGCAGTTCTGAATAACACAATCAGTGAGCTTTCACTGAACTAGCTTCACCCAAAATCTGAGTCTTATTGTTTGTTGTTTTAGTTTCAAAAATAACTTTCTTTTTGATAGAATAGTTTAAACAATAAATAGGAAATTAATATGTTTTATGTTTTTTCTCTTGTTCTAAGGGCTGACATACCGTGCTCATAGCTTAGAACTGCATATAGTCGTTCAGTGTTTTGCCTTTTGCTTTTTCTTGTTAGAAAATGAGGGATTAAATTCTGACAGTATCAGGGTTAGCACCTAATCCATATCCGGCCTTATCAAATTCTTTTCCCCCCTGTTTGGATGTATATAATATTTATACTATTGGATCTATGCCTTGTACTATTGGATGCGAAGACAATGAGACGATGGAGGAATGGAGACGGTTGTAGACAAAGTGGAAGTAAGAGGAAACAACAACAACAACAGCAACAAGAGGAGTTGTGGTCGACCGGTCTTTGGACGGTCGACCACCTGACTATACAGATTTTCTTGAGAGGGGAACAGTCGACCGGTCTTGTTGGACGGTCAACCGAGTGCGGCTGACGCAGACTTCAGGTGTTGGTATTGGTGATTTTGTTGAATCCCAAACTTGCTCTTCAGGTCAGATTGTGTGACTCTTATTGTTGGTTTACCCCTTCAGTAATTTCCAATGGCTATTGTATCAAGATATCAAACTAGGCTTTTTCTAGATCTCTATATATTGTTGTTATTGGCGTCCATTGAGAACCAAAAGAGAGAATACTTCATTGAAAGAGAAATTGATTGATTCTCTTATTGTAAACAACTAGTACTTGCTGGTGAGGCTTGAAAGAGAGTCGTGATGAGAATTGAAATATTCTTGTATCTTCTCTAGTTGAATAACATCTCAAGTTTCTTTTCCCCAAGATTAAGGCGAAAGTCCCAACCGGGACAAACATGTGTGCTTTAATGTGTTTGGTATGATCGCATATGTGCTTGGTAGTTTGTGTTAATTGCATCGAATCAACAAGATTCTCGAAGGAAAGAGTTCTGCTAATTCCCAAACAAGTGGTTGTGTTGTATTGCTTATTTTCCTAACAATTTGTATCGGAACAATAAGATTCGTGGTTTTGTTTGAATTCCTTGGAGAAGATGACAGATCATATCATGAAGATTAAGTGATTCAAAGGTAATATCAACTTTAATCTCGTGAAGGAGGACATGCATGAAGCATCGATTCAATAGGACTTAGATCTAGTCCTAGAAAGATATAAAGGGAGACCAATCGACACAAAGTAGGAGAATTAGGAGGAGATTTATTCAGAAGCCTTGAGTTTAATCCGGATGTCATTGATAAACGAAGGCAGGTGTAGGAGAAGCACGACGAGTCTTTGGGCAAGATTCAAAACTAACTACTCAGGATCGCAATTACATGATTGGATGTACCAGAAAGGAAAGTTATAGGGTTACTCGATAAAAGAAAGTACCACTCTTCTAGATCATACAGTGAAGTTCAATATGGAGTTATCTGAACCGAGGGCGATCAACGCAGATAATCTAAATTCTTCCAACTTCACCACCAAATTCATCTAACATGATAACCATGCTAGATGAAAAATCTACGAAGGAGAATTTTTCTATAGCAGGTATGATCAAGGGTTAGAGGAGGATGTACTTAGAAAGGAGAGTCAGAAATTGGCGTCAACTTCTGTGAGTCACTTGGAGATGGATTGTACATCAAATAGAAGGAAAAATGTATGTAGGGGTAAGGTCTGTGGTCACCAGTGCAAATGGATTGGGCATTACATGGGAGATTGTTATAAGCGGTTGAGTCAGAGGGGTGCCAAATCCAGTGCCGCTGAATCAAAAGATGGCTTAAGTAGTGCTTTTGTTATAAGTTCCTTATATGTGAATTCCAGTTGTTCTTTTGATTTGGTTAGTACCTCTCAAGTTTTCTCCAAGAGGGAAACAATTTCTACTAATAAGTTTACATCATGTCATTGTGTGAGAATGAAGATTGATAAGATTTATGAAGTAAGAGGGGAGAGAACAATAGAGTCAAAGATGACAGACGGAAGGAGACCCACACTAGAGGAGGGCATGTATTCCTTTGATGAAATGGAGCCTTTAATCCATGAGAACCGTTGAAAATATGGATTGCAGGTACATAGATCCAGGTGGAGTTCGATCAGTTTTGGAAAGTTATCGTAAGGTGATGAAGGGTGAGAGGGGGGATTGAGCAGAGTCAGCACAACCTCTACTTGCTTTGGAGGAACATAATACCTTGGCCAAGTGGTTTGAAACCCACTATTCCTAAATCACCATCTAGTTTGCCATCACTAGAATCATCCGAACGAGACTACGACGGTCGAATATTGTTAGAAGATAAAGAGAGCCTTGAGGTAGGTGGAGTTCGCATAAAGGGTGGCACGGTCTTTGGACGGTCGACCACCCGACTGTACAGACTTTTTCGAGAGGGAGACAGTTGACCGGTCTTGTTGGACAGTCGACCGAGTGGGACTGATGCTAGCTTCGGGTGCAGGTCTGGGTGATTACGTTGAAGCCTGAACTTGCTTTTCAGGTCAGATCGTGTGGCTCTTATTGTAGGGTTCTCTTTAGTAATATCCAATGGCTGTTGTATCAAGATATCAAACTAGGGTTTCTTTAAATCTCTATATATTGTTGTTATTGGCCTTCATTGAGAGCCAAGAGAGAGAAAGTACTTCATTGAAAGAGAGAGTGAGTGATTCTCTAATTATAAACAACTAGTACTTACTAGTGAGGCTTGAGAAAAGGTCGTGGTGAGAATTGTAATATTCATGTATCTTCTATAGTTGAATAACCTCTCGGGTTTCTTCTCTCCCAGACTCAGGTGAAAGCCCCAACCAGGACAAATTTGTGTGTACTTTGGTGTGTTTGGTATGAACTCATGTGTGCTTGGTAGCTTGTGTTGACTGCATCAAATAAGTCAACAAGATTCTCGAAGGGAAGAGTTCCACTAATTTTCAAACAAGTGGTGTCATCGTACCGCTTGTTTTCCTAACATATACTTGTTACATTTATAAACCTCAAGACTTCGGGTTCACGCCTGCAAAGCTCAATTGATAGTAGACTCATATTTGGTCCAACCTTGTGTATATGGGCAAAAGAAACCTCTCGAATTTAGAGAGGAGTATTTCATGAAGATATTAGTTTATACATATATAGAAAACAGAAATTGGTCTTACTGTAGTACTGTAATGGTGATACAAGGGCCTAGAATGGATGATTGTCATTTGTCAATGTGAGCATCTCCAGTGTCTTCAAAGTATCAAAGGCTAGAATGGATGATTGTCATTTGTCAATGTGAGCATCTCCAGTGTCTTCAAAGTATCAAAGGTATTATAGAGTGCAACACCAACAAGAAAAAAGATCAGTTTTATGAGTCGTTGAAATTAGTTCTTATTGATAAGAAATTTTTGATATTGAGTAGGATTCGATTTGGCTATTTTGGGTGTTAATGATTTAGTTAGGGACGAACTAGATCCACACGCAGCATTGGGTAGGCTATATATAAATAAGGGGTGTGTTAGGATTATGGCCCAATACACTAAGGGCGCGTTTGGAAACCCAAAAAACTAGGAAAATGAATGGAATACTGTGGATAGACCCATCTTATCCTATTCCACGGCCTGTTTGTTTTGAAAAAGAAAATAAAGGAAACAATTAAATATCATTCCCTAGGAAAAGATTTGAGCCGAATTCTATTCCAGCTCCACCCCCTCGGAAAGCTGGGTAAAGGAATGGAAACAACTAATTGTTCTTCAACTTAAATAAATAAATAAATATAAGACCAACTATGTTAAAAGAACTTCACATAAAATAAACGTTAAATTTCAGAATCCACCGAACTTTTTAATCAGAGAATAATTGTTTTTTTTTTTTTTCGCTTTCAATTTCGGCAAATCACCTCGCCAACTTTTAGTACCGAACTAAGATCCCTCTTTCGGTGTAAATTACCCAATGTTCTTGATCCCGTTGATAATATATTTTTTACCCGATTCTTTTTTAAATTCAAATATCAAAAGTAAAAAGAATTAAATTACAAAAAAATAAAAATAATAAAAAATAAGGTAAACTAATTAATTTTGGTTAGAGTGGGTGATTTTAGAATTAATAAATCTTCATTTTTTGGGAGTGTCAGAGGTATGTTTTTTCTCTCTAGGAAAACAATTTTATTCATTACTCAACCTAAAATGCAAAATGTCAGAAATATGTCCATGTACAAATGTTATCAAAAGGTTTTTCAAAATGCCGTAATCCATAATATTCCATTGTTTGTCAAACAAGACTAGGGAATGGAAACAAAAAAAAGTCAATTTCATTCCACCAGTTGCCAAACACACACAACTTATAAAGTTAATTCATCCCTTTCTCTTTCTTTCCATTCCTCTCCATTCATTTTCATTCTATTCCTTCCCATTTCCCAACTTAAATGTTTCCAAACAGACCCTAAGTATTAGAGCTTAGAGAAAGAGAAGACACGAAGAAGCAGCAACATAGCAATCAGAGAAGCAGCATAAGCAGATAAATCGCAGTCGATCGCACTCTTATGCAATTGACCGCAACGGTGCAGTTGACTATAAACGGGTTGCGGGTTTGAAACTGTTTTGGGGTCATTTATGTTCAATTTTTAGGGTTTAACTGGGGATTATAAATATAGATGTGAATCCTAGGGTTTCTTTAACTCATGGATGCCGAGTGTCGTCAAATGTGTGAGAGAGATTAGAGAAAGATCTCATTGTATTTTTATATTTATTGAGTAAAAAATGTTGGTTATCTCTGCATATCGTTTTATTCTTGTGTTTGTGAGATCTTGCATTTATGATTGAATCTGGTTATTGGTGCATTTAGATCTTGTGAGCGTTCTTGGCACTATGTGGATATTATTGAGTCATCGTGTGTGCAAAAGCTATTGTGTCAAGCCAATTAGTGACGGAGACTTTGTCAATTCATGAGGTTGGTGGATACATATTGTCTTGCCAAGTCATTGGGGTGTTGGCGGAAGGCATGAGTGTCAAGTCACAGTGGCAAATGCAGAGTCAAGTCAAAAAAATATTGGCGAAGGCACATAAAGTATAGTCTAAGTTGGAGCTATGAATCTCAAAAGTTGTCCAAAATTATGGCGCGATGGTTGTTCCCCCGAATTCGAGCCAAGGTGGACATTGTTGAGGTTGTGCCACAAATAATAGTTTCACATCCGAAAATCAATTAGATGATAGATAATTAAATTAGATTAGATCCAGATCCTAGACTCTAATAGGATAATGAATACTCTCACGTTGGGGTGGGGCGCGCCAAATAGCTGACCTGTGGTGGTACGGAAGGCACGGACTCCTACCAACTATCGATCTGAACTATGTGGATTAAAGCTAATGGGCCTTTAGTTATAAAAAGTGGTATCAGAGCTTAGGGTTTGTGATGGCTAATAGCAAGTCACAAATTTGTTGGAACTGATTTTGCATTGTGAAATATCCAGATTGTGGTGTATCTCCGTCAGAAAGATATTGATCGTCTATTGTTTGATTGGAAGCCGGAAGGTGCAGACAATTATGCAAAGGCCTTGGCGGCATGGAATCATTTAGATTAGAAGGCAGTTGAGGTGGGTGCAGATGTTGCATATGTAGTGGGAGTTGATGGTCATGGTGAGAATGATCCAGGAGGAAAGCAGGAGTTTACCGCAGCAAGGGTTCTTTGTGATATGGCTGAAACTTCAAGTTGTTCTTGTGATATTGAGAGCATTGATATCGATATGTAGGATGGTGTCGATGAGTATGGTCGAGTTAGTCATAGTATTGTAAGTGATATTTTGGTGTCTGCAGATATTAAGGAGGTGTCGTTCATGGAGGCTTAGAGTGCAGAGAGTGCATTCGCCTTGAGATATTTTGTTCCATGTTCGGTGTTGACAGAGATTCTGTGAATTGGGGAGTCTAGCAATACGAAATCCGACACGATGAAAAGTGGAAAGTGTTTCTCCATTATTCATGTCATATGCAATAGATGGTGGGGTACATCCTTCGTGAGTCTATGAGGGGTGTTTAAGCTCTCAACGTGGTGGAGGGGCGTGGGGTGCTCTTCATGTGGTTGAGGGGTACTCGGTTTTTCATAAGAAGTAGGATGCTAGCAGAGATAATGTGGAAAAGGTACAAATTATTTTTAAGCCATGTGTTTTCATCCAAGTGAGAAATTATTAGGATCTTTTGGATTAAAACACAAAGTTTGAACTTGCGTGGAAAATGTACGTGAAAGGTGGGGGTTGACAGAAATAGCAAAAGGATAGTGCATTGCATTAGATTTGCTTTTGGCGATAGAGAATTGATTTGTGGTAGGGATTAGTGTTAATCCTTTTTCTCGAGTTTGAATTTGTGAGGAGCTAAGATTGCGGCAAACTAATAAAATAAATATATTGTTTTATTCGAAAAGTTTGAGAGGTATTAGCAGCAAATAATTTCGGGTTGGATATTTTCTGTTGCGGATTTGGGCCTTGCTTGGGTTTTTGTTGTTTTAGGAATCTAGATGTAAACTCTAGGGTTTGGAATATACATAGTATGTAGTCTGTGCCGTCCAGAGTTTTACGATATACCATCAAAAGATACAGTAAGAAATTAGAGAGAGTTCTTTATTTTGTTTTGAGAAATTTTGGGTAGAAAATTCTGTGGGAAAAAGCTTTTTATATTTTTATATTTTTGAATAAAAAGTATTAGTTATCTCTACACATCATTTTTTGTTCTCGTGTTTGTGAGATCTTGCATTGGCATGTAATCTTGTTATTGATGCCGATGATGGAAAAAATCGCAGCAGACCAGAGCCATGCGATCCCTGCACGGATCTCAAAGCATAAATAGGCATATTAGCCATCACGGGCCTATTTTACAGACCTGGGCCCACTCCGAGACATGGGCTTCTTTCAAGCCCATAAAAGTGACAGACTAGGCCCACTAGGAGAGACACCCAGCCCATGCAGGCTATGAGTCATTCTTTTGTCCCCTAACAAGGATATCTTATCTCTTGAGTGGGAGAGACATGAAAGATCCAACGAACACGAATAAATCTCTTGAAATGTCTCTCAGGCCTATAAATACCCTTCCTCCTCTTCAGTCACCAGGCAATCAACAATTTTCCAGTTTTCATTCTCACTCTCTCTCTCTTTGTGGTTCTGACTTGAGCATCGGAGGGTCTGTCGTCGGGGGCCACCCCCTGGTGTTTCAGGCTTTTTACAGGTCCAGCGCCCACATCAACAACCGTTGAATTCAGATTAGAGGAGGTCAATCAATGATCCAGATTCAATCTCAGGACCTCTAACCTCTTTTAACGGCCAAGGCATAGGTTTGACTTTTAGTAGTTTTCATCAATTATTAACTCACTATCTGTTTGCTCTCACACAGAAATAAGCAGCAACAAATTGGCACCGTCTGTGGGAAACTACACAAGTAAGACATATCTCCATACCACCAAGACTAAGAGGTAAAGGGGCGGCCTCCAGCCATTGCACTACCTCACCTCGTCAACCATCTCCTCCTATGGAAGATCAGATTCTTTCTCAACAGTCACCCCAACAGCTTAATCACACTCCTTCCAACGGAGAGGCACCGGGGGGCTCCCGACAGAACCGTCCTGAACATCATCCTCAGTACGACCGCATCTCAGTCCACCATGCTTCAACTGGATCCCAAAGAAGGACGACCAGATCCCTCACCGTATCCAAGAAGTAGAAGATCGTCTAGAACAGATGAAGAATGAGAGAAACTGCTCCAATAGGGCCTACCGCCCTAGCCGACCTCATTTCAGCAAAGCTATTCTTGACGCACCTATCCTAAGGGGCTTCAAGGCTCCTCAATTCGAATCCTACAACGGGGAATCAGACTCGACGGACCACATCGAGAGCTTTAAAACACTCATGATGGTCTATAACGTCACTGATGCACTAATATGTCGAACACTTCCCGCAACACTGAAAGAATTAGCAAGGGAATGGTACTCGCGCCTGACTCCATGGTCAATATTCTCTTTCGATCAGCTCGATGAACTCTTCATTGCACACTTCATTACTAGCCCTGAGAGCTGAAAAGACCAGCGTCTCCCTGCTAGAACTGAATCAAAAAGATGAAGAATTGTTAAAGGACTTCATCAAGCATTTTACAACTGAAGCAAGGTCAATTTTTGCCTTGAACACTTCAATCGCAACTGCAGCTTTCCGCCACAGCGTCACTAACAAAGACCTGAAAGTCTCCCTCGCCAAAAAGCCACCCAAAAGTTTCACTGCTCTCCCAGAAAGGAGTGACAAGTATATCAGGGTCGAGGAAGCTCTCTATCCTCAAGGTAAGAAAGACTCGTCTTCCGAGAACAAATGGAAGAGTACAAGCAAGGAATAACTCAGGGAGTTTCAGAAAAATAGTGCAAGTTCACGCCATCCTGTAAAATGCTGCAATTTCACTTCATTCAGAAAGACAACAACGCCAAAAACCCTCCATCTGGGGGGGGGGGGGGGTTAATAAGTGTCAGCAGAGGCCATACGAGCCGCAAGACTCTCAACACATGGCCGTCCTCCACTCTATTCATGGAGGCCCGATGGGGAGAGATTCCAACTCTTCCCACAACGCTTTCGTCAAGAAAGTCAGCACCATAGATAATATTTCGCCTCCTTAACGCACTGGAGCCCCCATATCTTCTCCAACAAGGACTTAGAAGGCATCTAAATACTTCATTGCGACGCATTGGTTATTAACCTTTGCATGCTAAATCATGAGGTACACCGCATCCTGGTGGACAATGGCAGCTCAGTAAACATCCTCTTTATGGCCACATTCAAGGATCTCAAGCTCTCTAGAGACCGACTCAGGCCACCCGGTTATACGCTCCACGGATTCTCCGGTGTCCCCGATCAAGTATAAGGAGTCGTCACACTGGATGTGACAGCAGAGAAACCCCCCGCTATTCGAACGGAAGCACTAGACTCTATGGTAGTCGATGTCAAAGCTGCATATAATGCTATATTCGGTCGTCCCGACCTAGAGGAATTCCATGCAGTTGCCTCCGCATTTCACATGAAAATGAAGTTCCCAACAACAGCTGGCATAGGCCAAGCAGTAGGAAGCCAACAGGCAGCACGAGCATGATACACCGCTACAATGGGGGGCTCCATTCCTCCCCTCAATGCCAAAGAGTTACCGCTAGAAACCAGTCATAATAATTCAAAAACTGTAAACGAGCTTGGAGCCACTGCCATAACCAACTCTACCAAGAACTTCCAAACTTGTCACATCATCTCTCACCAGGTCCAAATAAGTTCTCATCGTGACATAGTAATAAACCTGAATCCCTCGCCCGAAGTCACTCCGCTCAGTCAACGAAAATAAATAATCTTGCCTAAACACATTGGTGCATCCCAAGATTTCCCTTTCTCTATGCAAAACAATGGAGGGCTCCCTCCAAAAAGTCAAGTCCAGATAAGGTCTACCAAGTTATTTGCCTAAACGGCTCATCAACTTGAAGACATGGGAGGCAAGGAGATATCAGTAGGGACTTGGAAAGTAGAACACCTTATGAAGTACAACGAGAGTGTCTAAACGCGCTCTCCTAATAACGAGAGTGTCTGAAACGCGCTCTCCTAACAACAAGGGGATCTGAAACGTCCTCTCTTAATAGTTATAGCAATAGTAAATTTTGTCAATTTGTAACAGCGGCCAGCCACTAGAGCAGCCGCTTAGTTTTATTTTCCAGCAAATTTTCTCAATTTATAATAATGGCCAGCCACTAGAGCTGCCGCTTAGTTTTATTTTCCAGCAAATATAGTACGAACTCTTTCAAAGCTATTGTACAACTCTACGGATGCGTACAATGAGTTGAGTGCCAAACTTGCACACAAAAACGGTACCAAAAACTCGTTAAAAGTTTCCTACAAGACGGGTTCGGAGTCCATACCCATGGTTCGAAGTTACTCCAGCAATTTACAATGACAAGTTCAGACTGCGCTTCACCATTCGATCTGTTCATATAACTTGTTAATTCATCAAAGCAAATAATGAGCTAAATGCCCAACTTATACTTAGCGTGGCGCTAAACACTCGTTATAAGCTTTCTACAATGCAAGTTCGGAATTCAGAATCACGACTCAGGACGTATGCAACGTGCAATCATGCACGTTTAGAACACAACTCACCGATCGATCTGTTCCTGCAATTAGTTGAACTTCCTTGGAGACTTATACAACGAGTTGAGTGCCACACTTATACATTTAAGCAGCACCAAACACTCGTTACAAGTCTTCCCGTAAGACAGATTCGGAGTCCATATCCATGGCTCGATAGAGGCTCTAACAATTTGCAATAACACAAGTTCACAGTGCACTTCGCCATTCGACCTACTCCTGCAATCCGTTAGCGCCTTGATGACCGGTTCGAAGTCCATACACATGGTTCAAAAGAGACTCTATCAATTTGCAAAGAAGCAAGTTCAGAGTGCACTTTGCCATTTGATCTGCCCCTGCAACCTGTTAATACTTAAACTAACAAGCTCGAAATCTATACCAATGGTTCAGAGTTACTCTTGCAACCTGTAGTGATACATGTTCAGTGTTCAACTCGCCATTCGATCTGTTCCTGCAACTAGTTAAATTTCCTCAACAACAGATTAAGAGGTCCAAAATTAAGGATCGGAGTTACTCTAGCAACACTTGTAAAAAGCAACACTTGGAGTTCAACTCTCCATTCGATGTGACTCTCACAATCTGCTAGAGGCCCCATACAGCAAGTTTGGAAAACAACTCTCCTTCAGAGTTTTCCCTACAACTAGTTGGGTTCAAGATGGAGCAATGCTAAACTTCGTCATACACCATTGATAGCTCTTTAAGATATACAAAACAGACTCGAGGCCCTATTATTTAGCGACAAAGAACCCATCGATGGCACATCAACCATGACAGCAAGGATCAAGCATATGAAAGGAATCCTTCAAATCATAGAACTGCCATAAACTCATATGTTCAGAACCAATGGCACTACAGACGTCTACAAATACAGAATGGCCAGTCCAGAGTCCAACTCTCCCTAAGAGCAGCTCATACAACTAGCCACCCCCCAAGACGATGTATTACAGGACAAGATACCAGCATGTAGAAGACTTCTTATTCCACAAACTTCAAGTCTCATTACAACAGCAAAGTTACAATGACTCCACGTTTCACGTCTAGGAATCGCTACCAAAAGTCCTGCAAACACTGTACAACAAACTTTCATGTAAGTTGTTCTTCCAGCTATACACACTGGAGAGATGCTCTACCTAAGAGAAACAAATCTCCTCGCTGGCCGCCTACCAGCAAACAGCTCCATAGGGACGCCGCAACTCTTGATGATGATATTCAAGACAAGCCTTCCTTAGACGAGCAAACTCCAGGTTTATCCGACCACCTTCACTTGGGCAAGCTCCAACTCCATCTCGCTTGAAGCACCATGCAAACAGGAGAGTTCCAACTCTATCAAGCACAGCGTATCACGAAGGAGGGCAAGCTTAGTGTCCCGAGGAACCTCATTCGATGCATGCAACTACTTATTAGTAAAGAGAAGAATGGAATCTTCTCAACCCTGGATAAACACAAGTTACTTCACTTCCATAGTAAGAAGATTCAGAATACCCACAACTCATTCTCTCTAAAAATGAGTTCAGCGCTCCACACGCCACTTGAGTTCCTCCGGCCAACCACTCGTCAACATTAAGCAACGGGGTCAACGCTCTGCTCACTGCGTGAGTCTCGTCAAGAACTCATTGGCTCTTAACAACGAGTTCAATGCCTTGGTCCTCGTTTGAGTTCCACCAAATAGCTCGTTGGCTCCCGAACAATGAGTTCAATGCTCTGTTCTCTGCTTGAGCTCCGTCTACAACTCGTTGGTCCCAAACAACGAGTTTAGCGCCTTGCTCTTCGCATAGGCTTCATCTACAACTCATTGGCTGCAACCAACAGGTTCAATGCTCTGCTCTCCGCATAAGCTTCGTCACAACGGGTTTCTACGATGATTACTGCTTAAGCACCGTCAACTACTCGCTGGCTCCACACAACGAGTTCGACACCTTGGTCTTCGCCCAAGCACCGTCAACAACTCGTTGGCACCAAACAACGAGTTCAACGCTATGATCCCCGCACGAGCTCTGTCTACAACTCGTTGGTCCCAAACAACGAGTTCAGCACCTTGATCTTCGCTCAGGCTCCGTCTACAACTTGTTGACTCCGAATAATGAGTTCAACTCTCTGCTCGTTGCACGAGCCCTATCAATAACTCGTTCATTCCGAACAACGAGTTCAATGCTCTGTTCTCTGCATGAACCCCGCCTACAACTCGTTGGCCTCGAACAATAAGTTCTACACTCTGATTCTCACTTGTGCTCCGTCAACTGCTTGTTGGCTCCAAATGACGAGTTCAACGCTCTACTCTCTGCATGAGCTCCATCAATAACTCGTTGGTCTCAAACAACGAGTTCAACGCCTTGCTCTATGCTCAGGCTTCATAAATAACTTGTTGGCTCTAGACAACGAGTTCAATGCCTTGATCTTCTCTCAAGCTACATCAACAACTCGTTAGCTGCGAACAACGAGTTCAATGCCTTGGTCCTCGCCCAAGCACTGCCTACAACTCGTTGGTCCTAAACAAGGAGTTCAATGCTCTGCTTACCGCATGAGCTTTGCCTACGCTTGTTGGCTTCAAACAACAAGCTCAATGCCATGCTTTCCGCATGAGCTCCGTCACAACCGTGTCTATGCTGATTACCGCTTGAGCACCGTCAACTACTCGTTGGCTCTATACAACAAGTTTGATGTCTTGGTCTTCACCTAAGCACCATCAATAACTCGTTAGCACTAAGCAACGAGTTCAACGCTCTGCTCTCCGCATGAACTTTGATTATGCTTGTTGGCTTCGAACAATGAGTTCAACGCTCTACACTCTGCATGAGCTCCAAACGTCCCAAACAACGAGTACGATGCCTTGCTCTACACTCAGGCTTCACCAAATAGCTCGTTAACTCCAAACGACGAGTTCTATACTCTGATTGCCACTTAAGCACCGTCAACTACTCTTTGGCCCTACACAACGAGTTTGACACCTAGGTCTCCAATTAAGTTCTCCCAAACAAGCTCGTTGACTCCCCACAATGAGTTCAATGCCTTAATCCTCGCTCAAGCTTCACTCAACAACTTGTTGGGAACAAACAACGAGTTCAAATGCTCTGCCCTTCGCACGAGCTCCATCAATAACTTGTTGACTCCAAACAACGAGTTCAATGCCTTGATCTTTGCCCAAGCACCTTCAACAACTCATTGGCACCAAACAACGGGTTCAATATTCTGCTAACCGCTTGAGCTCCATCAATCACTCGTCTGGCTCCAAGCAACGAGTTCAATGCTCTGCCCTCTGCACGAGCTCCATCAATGACTCGCTGGGGCCAAACAACAAGTTCAAGCTCAAGTTCATCTCATAGCTCTCCCTACAAACTCGGCCGGATCAAACGACAGTTTCTACATCAGCTCCACCACGAGTTATCCCTCCGAACTCATCGGGATCAAACGGCAGTTTCTACATCAGCTCCATGACAGAGTTTCCTCTATAAATTCGCCAGAGCCAAACGGTAGTTTCTACATCAACTCTATCTCAGAGTTGTCTTTAAACTCGCCAGAGTTGAACGATATTTTCTAGACCAACTCAATCAAAGAGTTGTCTCTACATGCTTGCTGGGAGCAAACAGCAAGTGCAACGTCCAACTCTGTCATAGAGTCCTCTCCAAACTCACCGGGATCAAACGAAAGTTTCTACATCAGCTCTATCTCAAGGTTGTCTCTAAACTCTCCGGAGTCAAACAGCAGTTTCTAGACCAAATTCAATCAAAGAATTGTCTCTACACGCTTGCTGGACGCAAACAGCAGGTGTAATATCCAACTCTGTCATAGAGTTCTCTCCAAACTCGTCGGGATCAAACAACAGTTTTTACATCAGCTCTATCTCAGGGTTGTCTCTAAACTCATCGGAGTCAAACGGTAGTTTCTGGACCAACTCAATCAAAGAGTTGTCTCTACACGCTTGCTGGGCGCAAACAACAGGTGCAACATCCAACTCTATCATAAAGTCCTCTCTAAACTCGCCGGGATCAAATGGCAGTTTCTACATCAGCTCTATCTCAGGATTGTCTCTAAACTTGCCAGAGTCAAAATGGCATTTTCTGGACCGACTCAATCAAAAAGTTGTCTTTACATGCTTGCTGGGCGCAAACTGCAGGTGCAACATCCATACTGTCATAGAGTCCTCTCAAAGCTCGCCTGGATCCAAAGGCAGTTTCTATATCAGCTCTATCTTAGGATTGTCTCGAAACTTGCTGGAGTCAAACGGCGTTTTCTAGACCAACTCAATCAAAGAGTTTTCTCTACATGCTTACTTTGCGCAAACAGCAGGTGCAGCATCCAACTCTGTCATACAGTTCTCTCCAAACTCGCTGGATCAAATGGCAGTTTCTACATCAGCTCTATCTCAGAGTTGTCCTAAACGGCAGTTTCTGGACCAACTCAATTAAAGAGTTGTCTCTACACGCTTGCTGAGCGCAAACAGCAGGTGCGACTTCCAACTCTGTCATAGAGTCCTCTCCAAGATCGCTTGGATCAAATGGCAGTTTCTACATCAACTCTATCTCAGAGTTCTCCCTCTAAATTCTCCAGAGTCAAACGGCAATTTCTGGACCAATGCAACCAAAGAGTTGTCACTACACGCTTGCTGGGTGCAAACAGCAGGTGCAACATCCAACTCCATCATAGAGTCCTCTCTAAGCTTGTTGGAAACAAACAACAAGTCCAACACACAACTCCATCACGGAGTTTAATTTCTCCACAAACTCGCCGAGGTCAAACGGCAGTTTCGGCACCAACTCTATCTCAGAGTTGCCTCGAAACTCACTGGGATCAAACGACAGTTTCTAGATCAATTCGATCAAAGAGTAACCTCTATAAACTTGCGGGGTCCAAACAACAAGTTCAAGCTCAAGTCTATCTCATAGCTCTCCCTACAAACTCACCAGGATCAAACGGCGATTTCTATATCAACTCTCTCTCAGAGTTGTCTCAAAAACTCACCAGATGCAAATGTCGAATTTAAATGTTCAACTCTGTCCCGGATATGCCACAACAACTTGTCGGGATCAAACGTCAAGTCTGTAACAGCTCTCTTAGCACAGCTATTTATATACGTACAAGATTCACTAGTCAACGGTGATGGAATAAAAAACTGGGTATATATATATATATATATATATATATATATATATATATATATATATATATATATATATATATATATATATATATATATATGAGTTGTTGCATATACACAATAATAAATATATATAATAAATATATATATAAATTTATATGCAAATCCAAGCCCAAAAAGCTCCAAAAATCTCTGCAAAGCTCCAAGAATCTCCTAAAAATTCAAAGAGTTGCAAAAGTGAGAAAAGTCCAAGGCAAATACACTCCCGATTTGTGAAAAAGGAGATAGGGTGCAAACGGGTTGGATTCGCGACCCAACCCCACAAGAAGAATTAAAAAAACCAAAGAAAGGGTGCTAACAGGTCGGATCCAAACCTGATATCGCACCCACTCTGCTTCTTCTCTCCTTCTTCTCCAAATCGAGCACCAAAGCTCTTCACTTCATCTTTGAAAACCCAAAATCAGGATCGAAAGCTCCTCTCCGCCTTGCTCCAACTCCGACTTTGAGCTGTCGCCTCGCCAAGTAGCTCACGCCTCCACTCCACTATCGAGCTCCCTCAGCCGAGCAACATCTCCAAGCTCAGTTTCACTTGGTCATGGGTTCGCCACTCATGGTTCGACAACGGCAAAGTGACGATCTCCATAGCTCGGCCACGACGAGCTATCGCCATAGCTCAGCGAAAAGAGCTCCGTAGCTCAGCGAGAGCCTTGACGACCCATAGCTCGGCGACAGCTCGAACTCCATAGCTCGGCCATAACGAGCTATCGCCATAGCTCGGCGAAACAGAGCTTTATTGTCTCCGTAGCTTGGTGATGTTTTGATGACCAATAGCTCGCCAGAGCTCGACCATCATAGCTTGGCGAGACTTCAAGGCAGCTCGACCATAGCCCCATAGCTCAACCAACGGCGGTACGCACCAATCGACGCTCCATGTCGACAAATCTCTACACACATTGACAGAAAACAGAGCTCGTAGCTCGATCTAACGAGAAGCCTATAGCTTAGCAAAGCCTCTCCATAGCTCAGTGAAGCATCACCTCCGCAACTCGATAGGTCGCTATCTCCATAGCTCGACGAGTTCCCTTAAGTCCTAAATCCCATAGCTCGGAAAAGCGCCATAGCTCGGCAGAATACGGAGTGCCTATAGCTCGGCGAAGTCGAAGCTACCATAGTTCGGCAAGAAAGGAATGCCCATAGCTCGGCGAAGTCGAAGCCACCATAGCTCGGCGAAGTCGAAGCCACCATAGCTCGGCCATAGTGAGCTATCGCCATAGCTCGGCCAGTGGTGAAGCTTCAAAGCTTGGAAGCGAAACTCAAGCTCGGTAGTTCAACGGAGCTCCGAATCCCCATAGCTCGACGAAGGGGAGCTAGCTCGACACTCCCAGAGGTCGACAAGGGCATGGTAGCTCGACGGGTCCCCAAAAATTGATACTGTGGGCAATAGCTTGGTGAGTTGGTTCGTCGAGCTGAGGGGTGGATGAAGACAGCTGACGACCATCACATCCCCACGAAATCAATGTTGGACCATCATCAGCGTTCGAGATGGCGCCACGTGGCCTCTCCCTTGATCTCGCGTCTCAATCGCTTGATCTCCCTTGGCGCACGAGCTGGCTCTGATCGACATCTCAGATCACTCTAAAATGCGAGCCGGGTCCTGATAAATCAAAAAAATCATTTGAAATTTGGAAAAACAATTCAAAAATTCAAAAATAATTATTTTAATTCAGAAAAATAATTAAAATTTTCCGAAAAAATAATTAAAATTGAATTTATTAATTATAAAATTCAAAAAAGTGATTTTGAAATAGGAAAAATTCTAGAAAATTCGGAGATATCCGAAGAACGATAGAAAATTTTCAGAAAATTCCAGAAAATTCGGAAAAATCCGAAGAAATATGGAAAAATCAAGAAAAATATCCGCTGCCTTCAGAAGCCACAGATCAGTTCCAGGTATCTCCGAACACTCCAACTGCTAAGATTATACGCCAGATTCTAAAAATAATACATACTACATTCCGAAAGCCAAGAAAATTGCCTTCCGGAAGTGGGGGGCTTATGATGATGGTAAAAATCACAGCAGATCAGAGCCGTACGATCACTGTACAGATCTCAAAGCATCTACAGGCAGATTAACCATCACAGGCCTACTTTACAGGCCTGGGCCCACTCCGAGACATGAGTTTCTTTCAAGCCCATAAAAAGTGATAGACTATGCCCATTAGGAGAGACACTCAGCCCATGCAGGCGATGAGTCAATTCTCTTATCCACTAACAAGGATATCTTATCTCTTGAGGGGGAGAGACATGAAAGATCCAACGGACATGAATCAATCTCTTGAAATGTCTCAGGACTATAAATACCCCTCCCCCTCTTCACACACCAGGTAATCAACAATTTGCCACTTTTCAATCTCATACTCTCTCTCTCTCTCTCTCTCTCTCTTTCTGGTTCTGACTTGAGCATCGGAGGGTCTATTGCCGGGGGCCACCTCCCGGTGTTTCAGGCTTTTTGCAGGTCCATCGGCTGCATCAGCAATCGTCGAATTCAGATCACAGGAGGTCAATCAACGATCCAGATTCATTCTCAGGAGCTCTAACCTCTTTTAACGGCCAAGGCACAGGTTTGGCTTTTAGTAGTTTCCATCAATTATTAACTCCCTATCTGTTTGCTCCCACACCGAAATAAGCAGCAACAGATGCATAATGTTTTTGTGGGCATTTTAGATACTACAGGGTGAGTAATCTCTTTTGCATATCGAACAAGAATATCTCTTTTGCATATTGAACAGGAATATGTTTGACCAGTTTACCGTCCATATGTTGCTAGTTCCTCATCTACGTCTAAAGTAGTAGAAGAACATTGAAGAGGAGAGTTTTAATAGAGATGATATTGTAGGCACTCTCTACCTCCTAAACATTTGTATTCTTTCTCATCTTGATGATCATATTTTCCTTCACCATTATCTTTCTTCATTAATTTTTACATTGCAATGTTCGGTGCAAGATAGGCTCTGAGACAGGAGAGACTGAAAGAGGTTAGTCTGAAGAAAACAATAATGAAAACTTAGTTTTTTAAAATAAAATAAAAATCATTATGTTTGAAGCCTTGAATGCTACTGATGCTGAAGTATGAAATTTGCCTTCTGCGATCAAGTTGTCTAGCAAGCCTATAATTTCCAGTGAAGAACAACCTTTTAACAACAACAACAAAAATGGAACCATAACAATATGTGGACAGTTGTAATAAAAAATGATTTTAAGATGTTTTCTAGATTTTAGAGAACTATATAATAAGAGCAAAAATAAAATAATTAAAAAAGACAGGCCTAGATCATATATATGAACTCTTCTCTAGGTTATATTCATTTGATCAAATGCATAAACTTTTCATACTTTGCTACATATATGATTTAATATGTTATTACTTACTATCTTAAAAGAAAAAAAAAAAAGTTTGACAAAATTCTTCATGATTTTTTTTAGCAGAGCAAGCTGGTTGCAAACAAACGCAAGTGACATGGATGGGCTTGGGGAAACAACCTTATCACCTCAAGTTGAGGTATTTACATGTTACTTTGACAAACTTTTTAACCTAGCAATGTGTAACATTGATATGGTTTTTATGTTGTGAAAGACTACGATACACATGAGGAACTCTACATGTGACATGTGTGGCTATACTCCACAATTTCATCAAAATAAAGAAAGAAAGAAATAATTTTTTTTGATGAAAAGAAAGAAAGAAATAATAAATAAATAAAATTTACATTTAACTTATATGTGAATTTTGCATTAATCCTTCGAGTTTTCTTATATATAGACTCAATCACCTCACAGTCCAAAATATTTTGAAACACTGACCTCATAACTAGGATGACTATACCTATAACTAATGGTAGCACAATATACAAATAATAATAAAATTTTATCAAACCAACTTATATTCTAATTTAAAATGATAATATTGATGAACAATTTATTCTGATTTTTTATCTCGCCACAAAAGAGTTTCTTAGTTCGATTTAGCCCTTCCAAGATCATCATATTTTAACATAACTCCCATTAAAATTAGTTTCATCAGTGGCATCACATAAGTAACCAAAAAAATATCCTTATCGATCGCACAGCAGCCCGCAGAGTTTTTCTTTTCCTTTCCCTTTTTGTAGTACATATCATATCATATAACTTAAGTTTCATGAGTCATAGCGGTCATTCATAATAAAATTCTCGGAGGTGATATATTAGAAACCTATATTTTTATCAAAATATAGACTTTCATAAAAAAAAAACTAGTACAGTAATAGAAAAGCTCATTTTGTTGGAAAAACATAGCATGCATGTTTCATTTGAAAGTATTTTTTCATCCACGACTGTGCACTTTAAATGCTTTATATAATAGAAGGATATAAAATTTTGGATAATTAGGTCGTGCATGCTGCAAAACAGAAAAGGATTTCCAGAAGGCCTATCGATAAATAATGGTCATATTAATGATGGACAAAATTCGAATTGCAAAGTTTTATATCCTTGTGATATGGAAAACTAAATAAATATCAAATTTATGTAATACAAATTTAAATTACAAAATACATGAAATTGCATTTGCTATTAAATTGAAGTATGTTAAAAAGCAATATTTCGAGAATTTTTTTTTTTTTCTAAGAAGTGAGAAGGTGGTTTTGTTTATTAGTGAGAAAATAATGAAACCTAAATTGCGGTTTTCACTTGATACAGGACTGCGAACGTTCTGCATCCAACAGTTCACAAAGGCGACATCAACAAGTCATAAACCCTTGCTTGGAATTCACACTGGGAAGACCAGACTGGCAAGGGAGAGAGGATGAGTGATGCTAATTAACATCTGTTTAATATTTATTTATTTATTTATTTACTTCTACTTATTTTGTTAATTATGATATGGGTGTACTGTATGCAGATTGGTTTTGATTTGGAAGTCAGGTTGTCATATTTTTAGAAGACAAGAGTGCAAACCTAATTATATTAATTAGAAGTAGAAGAGGAAGAAAAATAATGAGAATGGGATAGGTGAATGGGGAACATATGCTCATATCTAATGTAGATATTACTTGTACTTAGCCATCCTTTTCTTTTCTCTTTCTTTCACTTATATATCTCTTGCTTTGTGATTATTTACATGGCTATTTCACATTGGAATTAGAGAATGTTTCTGATGCGTACTAGAGGAGACTGGGGAAGAATGAAAGATTGTGTGTTCTTGTTAAGCAAAATCTTTTCAGTTTTTATTTTTTTATTTTTTTCTCCTTCTACTTTGTAGTGTGAGAACGTTCTGCATATTATGTTCAATTGTGCAATGAAATTTTTTGAATATGTATTTTCTTTTAAAGCATATTGGAAATATATGTATGTTAGTTCACTGAATTCATCTTATGAATTTTTTGTCAAGGCACAATCTGGAATATATGTGTATATGTATTTTAACAAGGGCACAGCCACACATGCGCACCCACTCTCATAGTATCACCCTATATAGTCGGGAAAATTAAATAGTGCATCTGTCAATCTCCCGAACTATTGCTCACTAGACGCTTATCAATAAGGCTTTTGAAACCTGCTGGAATATGTATAATGTATGTAAGAAGATCACAATGTGATGATGGTAAAAATCGCAGCAGATCACAACCGTACGACTTCTGCACAGATCTCAAAGCATCCACAGGCAGATTAGTTATCACAGACCTTTTTTACAGGTCTGGGCCCACTCTTTGATATAGGCTTCTTCCAAACCCATAAAAATGACAAACTAGACCCACTAGGAGAGACATCCACCCCATAATGGCTAGGAGTCAAATCTCTTATCCTCTAACAAGGATATCTTATCTCTTGAGGGGGAGAGACATGAAAGAGATAAGGAAGTTAAATCGATCCAACAGACACAAATCAATCTCTTGAAATGTCTCTCAGGCCTATAAATACCCCTCCCCCTCTACAGTCAGAAGATAATCAATAATTCGCCAGTTCTCTCTCTCATACTCTCTTTCTCTTTCTGGTTCTGACTTGAGCGTCGGAGGGTCTGTCGCCGGGGCCACCCCCGATGTTTCATGCTTTTTACAGGTCCATCGGCCGCATCAGCAACCGTCGAATTCAGATCACGATGGTTAATCAACGATTCAGATTCATTCCCAGAAGCTCAAACCGCTTTTAACGGCCAAAGTCAAAGGTCAGACTTTTAGTAGTTTTCCTTCAATTATTAACTCACTATCTGTTTGCTCCTACACCGAAATAAGCAACAACAGATTTGCGTCGTAAGTGGGAAGAACTACACAAGTCAGACTTGTCGCCATGCCACCAAGACTAAGAGGTAAAGGGGCGGCCTCCAGCCGTCGCACTGACTCTCTTCATCAACCAGCTCCTCCTATGGAAGATCAGATTCCTCCTCAACAATCGCCCTGACAGCCTCATGACCCTCCTTCCAACGGAGAGGCACGGGGGCTCCGAACATGAACAACATCGTCAGTACGATTGCATCTCAGTCCATAATGCTTCAACCGATTCAATGGCCTCACGAGGCCTACGGGGGTCAAGAGATCTCTGTTAGATCATCAGTAATAGGCAACAAGAAACTGACCTACGAATTAGGTTGGACGAGAGGCGCGCCCGATCTGAGGCCTCACGTTCGGGACATCAAACGAACCAGAGAACCCATCTTTCTAGACAAAGATCAAGGCATTTCTCCTCTCTTGGGGGGGGGGGGGGTCCAACAATAATGAGCCCAACTCAAGAGAATTGAAGACTTCCTGTGCAGAACAGAGGACAAAACGCCCCAGTCACTAGGGCCGAATTGGATAAGTTCAATCTTGACATCCTCCATGCTATCTAAGGAAGTCAAAATCTGGGCCAGCCCTCTAACGAAGGAATCGTTGCCTCAACTGGATCCCAGAGGAAGGACGCCAAGTCCTTCACCGTGTCCAAGAAGTAGAAGATCATCTAGAAAGGATGAAGAATGAGAGAAACTGGTCCAGCAGGGCCTACCGCCCTAGTCGACCTCCCTTCAGTAAAACCATCATTGATGCACCCGTTCCAAGGAACTTCAAAACTCCTCAATTCGAATTCTACAGTGGAGAATCAGACTGACAGACCATATCGAGATCTTCCAAACACTGATGGTCTATAATGCCACTGAGGCCCTCATGTGTCGAACATTTCCCATAATGCTGAAAGGATCAGTAAGGAAATGGTACTCGCGCCTGACTCCAGAATCAATATTCTCTTTCGATCAGCTCGAGGAGCTCTTCATTGTGCACTTCGTTACTAGCCGCAAGTTTGAAAAACCAAGTGTTTCCCTATTAGAACTAAAACAAAGTGATGGAGAACCGCTAAAAGACTTCGTCAAACACTTTACAACTGAAGCAAGGTCAATTTCCTCGAACACTTCAGTGGCAGCTGCAGTTTTCCGACACAACATCACTAATAAAGACCCGAAAGCCTCCCTCGCAAAAAAAGCCACCCAAAAGTTTCACCGAGCTCCTAGAAAGGAGTGACTAGTATATTAGGGTTGAGGAATCTCTCTATCCTCAAGGCAAGAATGATTCATCTTCCGGGAACAAAAGGAAGAATACAAGCGAGGAAGAACCCAGGATCGAAGTTTCAAAAAAACGATGCAAGTCAACGCCGTCCAACTCTAGCACCAAGCTTCGACAAGTTTACTCCTCTCAATGCAAGCGTATCAGCCATGCTCATGGAAGTTGAGAATGACAGAATAATCCGTCCTCCCCCCAAGATGTGAACGTCTAGCAAGAAAAGAGACAAAAATAAATGGTGCACATTTTACAGAGATCATGAACACACCACTAACAACTATCGAGCCCTTAAAGAAGAACTGGAAGCCATAATTCGCAGGGGCTATCTCTCCAACTTCGTTCAGAAAAACAATGACGTCGAAAACCCTCCGCCCCGAGGGGGCTAATAAGTGTCAAGAGAGGCCATACGAGCCACAAGACCCTCAACATGCGACCGTCCTGCACTCCATTCACGGAGGCCCGATGGGGGAGATTCAAACTCCTCCCGCAAAGCTTTCGTCAGGAAAGTCAACTCCATAGATAACATCCCGCCTGCCAAACGCACCGGGTACCGATATCTTTCTCCGACAAGGACTTAGAAGGCGTCCAAACACCTCATTGCGATGCATTGGTCATAAACCTTTGCATTCTAAATTATGAGGTATGCCGCAACCTGGTGGACAATGGTAGCTCAGTAAACATCCCCTTCATGGCCACATTTGAGGCTCTCAAGCTCTCCCGAAACCAACTCAAGCCAGCCGGTTATACACTCCACGGATTCTCCGGCATCACCGTTCAAGTAGGAGTCATCACACTTGATGTGACAACATGAAAATCCCCTGCTATTCGAATGGAAGCATTGGACTTTATGGTAGTCAATGTCAAAGCCACATAGAACGCTATATTCGGCCGTCCCGGCCTAGCGGCCTTCCATGCAGTTACCTCCGCATTTCACATAAAAATGAAGTTCCCAACAACAGCTGGCGCAGGCCAACTTGTAGGGAGCCAACAGGAAGCACGAGCATGCTACACCGCTATAATGAGGGGCTCGTTTTTCCCCTTGGCCCCATAAAGCTACCGCCAGAAAGCAGACACGATAATTCAAAAACTATAAACAAGCTTGGAGCCACTGCCATAAACAATTCTACTAAGAACTTCCAAACCTACCAAATCATCTCTCACCAGGTCCAAACTGGTTCTCATCATAACACAGTAATAAACTTGAATCCCTCGCCCGAAGCCACTCCGCTGCCCGAAGTCACCCACTCATTCAACGGAAACAAACAATCTTGCCTAAACACATTGGTGCATCAGAAAATTTCTCCTTCTCTATGCAAAATAATGGGGGGCTCCCTCCAAAACAGGCAAGTTCAGGTAAGGTCTACCAAGTTGTTCGCCTAACAGCTCACCAACTTGAAGACCCAGTGGGCAAGGAGATATCAGCAGAACTTGGAAGGTAGAACACCTTGTGAAGGTGAACGAAGGCGTCTCAAACGTCCTCTCTTAATAGTAGTAGCAAATTTTCTCAATTTGTAATAACGGCCAGCTACTAAAGCAGCCGCTTAGTTTTATTTTCCAATAATATAGTTTGAATTTTTGAAAAACTCTTGTACAACTCTACGAATGCATACAGTGAGTTGAGTGCCAAACTTATACACAAAAAAGGCACCAAAACCTCGTTAAAAGCTTCCTATAAGTCGGGTTCGGAGTCTATACCCATGGTTCGAAGTTACTCCAGCAATTTGCAATGAAGCAAGTTCAGAGTGTGTTTTGCCATTCGATCTGCTCCTGCAATCCATTAGCGCCTCCATGACCAGTTCGGAGTCCATACCCATGGCTCGACAGAGACTCTCGCAATTTGCAAATATGGAAGTTCAGAGTGCTCTTCACCATTCGATCTGCTCCTGCAACTGTTAATACTCAAACTAACAAGTATGGAATCCATACACATGGCTCAGAGTTACTCTCGCAACCTGCAACTACATACGTTCAGAGTTCAACTCCCCATTCGATATGTTCCTGCAACTAGTTAAAATTCCTCAAAGACAGATTAAGAGGTCCAAAATCATGGATCGTAGTTACTTTAGCAACACTTGTAAAAAACAACATGGAGTTCAACTCTCCATTCGATGTGACTCTCACAATTTGTCAGAGGGCCCATACAGCAAGTTTGCAAAACAGCTATCCTTCAAAGTTGTCCCTACAACTAGCTGAGTTCAAGATAGAGAAGTCCCAAACTCCGTCATACACCATTGACAGTTCGTTAGCTATACGCAACAAACTTGAGGCCTTGTTATTTAGTTACAAAGAACCCAGTCGATGGCACCTCAACCATGATAGCAAGGACCAAGCATACGAAAAGAGTTCATCAAATCACAAAATTATCGCAAACCCATATGTTCAGATCTAGTAGCACTACAGACATCTACAAATTAAAAATGGCTAGTCCAGAGTCTAACTCTCCCCAAAAGCAGCTCGTACGACTAGCCAACCCCCAAGATGATGAATCACATGACAAGACACCGGCACGTAGAAGACTTCTTATTTCACGAACTACAAGTCTCATTATAACAACAGATTCACAATGAGTCTACATTTCATGGCTAAGAATCGCTACCGAAAGTCCAGCGAATACTGTACAACAAACTGTCATGTAAGTTGTTCTTCCAACTACACACTGGAGAAATGCTCCACCTAAGGGAAACAAACCTCTTCACTGGCCTCCTACTGGCTAACAGCTCTATAGAGCTGCCTCAACTCTTGCTGATGAAACTAAAGACAAGTCTTCCTTAAGCAGGCAAGCTCCAGGTTTATCCGACCACCTTCACTTGAGCAAGCTCCAACTCCGTCTCGCTTAAAACGCCGTGTGAACGGGAGAGTCCCTACTCTGTCAAGCACAGCGTATCACGAAGGAGAGCAAGCTCTATGTCCCAAGGACCTCATTTGATGTACGCAGCTACTTGTCAGCAAAGAAAAGAATGGAATCACCTCAACGCTGAACAAACACAAGTGACTTCACTTCAATATTAAGAAGGTTCACAATACCTACAACATATTTGCTTTAAAAATGAGTTCGGCGCTACGCACGCCACTTGAGTTCCTCCGGACAACTACTCGTCAACATTGAGCAACGGGTCCAATGCCCTGATCTTTGCTTAGGCTCCATGAATAACTCGTTGGCCCCAAACAATGAGTTCAACGCTTTGCTCTCTGCTCAGGCTGCATCAATAACTCGTTGGTCCCGAACAACGAGTTCAACACCTTGGTCTTTGCTCAAGATCCATCAATAACTTGTTGACTCTGAACAACGAGTTCAATGCCTTGGTCTTCGCTCAAGGTCCACCAAATAGCTCGTTGGCTCCAAACAACGAGTTCTAAGCTCTGATTACCGCTTGACCTCCGTCAATTACTTGTTGGCTCTAAGCAACGTGTTCAACGCCTTGCTTTTCATACGAGCTCCATCAACAACTCGTTGGCCCTGAACAACGAGTTCAATGCCTTGGTCTTTGCTCAAGCTCCACCAAATAGCTCGTTGGCTCCAAACAATGAGTTCAATGCTCTGCTCTCAGAACGAGTTCTATTAACAACTCATTGGCTCCAAACATTAAGTTCAACGCTCTACTCCTCGCATAAGCTCCGTCCACAACTTGTGGGTTCTAAACAACGAGTACAACACTTTGCTCTCCGCATGAGCTCTGTTTACAACTTGTTGGCTCTGAACGAGTTCAATGCTCTGCTCTCTGCATGAGCTCTATCTACAACTCGTTGATCCCAAACAATGAGTTCAAGGTCATGCTCTCCAAACGAGCTTTGCCAATAACTCATTGGCTCCAAACCACGAGTTCAACACCTTTGTCTTCGCTCGAGCTCCGTCAACAGCTTGTTTGCTCCAAACGATGAGTTCTATGCTCAGATTGCTACTTGAGCACTGTCAACTAATCATTGGCTCTACTCAACGAGCTCAATGCCTTGGGCTTCGCTCAAGTTCTCCCAAATAACTTGTTCACTCCGAACAACGAGTTCAATGCTCTGCACTCCGCTTGAGCTCCATCGATAACTCGTTGGCCCCAAATCACGAGTTCAACGCTCTGCTCTCTGCACGAGCTCCATCCACAACTTGTTGGCTCCAAACCATGAGTTCAATGCCTTGCTCTTTGCTTGGGCTTCATCAACAACTCGTTGGCCCCAAATAATGAGTTCAATGACTTGGTCTTTGCTCAAGCTCCACCAAATAGCTCGTTGGCTCCCAACAATGAGTTCAATGCTTCGCTCACTGCTTGAGCTCCATCAATAACTTGTTGACTCTGAACAATGAATTCAATGATTTATTCTTTGCTCAAGCTTCACCAAATAGCTCGTTGGCTTCAAACAACGAGTTCTACGCTCTGATTACCGCTGGAGCTCCGTCAACTACTTGTTGGCTCTAAGCAACAAGTTCAACACCTTACTCTTATGCAGGCTTCGTCAACAACTCGTTGGCTCCAAACAACGAGTTCAATACTCTGCTCGCAGAATGAGCTCTATCAACAACTCGGAGACTCCGAACAACGAGTACATCGTTCCGCTCCTTGCTCGAGTCCTTCCAACACCGGCCCAAAATTGTCCCTACAAGAATCGTTGGGCGCAAACAGCGGGTCTAAATGCACAACTCCATAACGGAGTTGCCCCTACAAAACTTGGTAGGACAAAACAACAAGTTCAAGCTTAACTTTATCTCAGAGGTGTCTCCAAACTCACCGGGATCAAACGGCAGTTTCTACACCAACCCCACTACGGGTTGCCTATCTGAACTCACCGGGGTCAAACGGCAGGTTCTGCATCAACTCCATCTCAGAGTTGTCTCTAAACTTGTCGGGATCAAACGACAATTTCTAAACCAACTCGATCAAGGAGCAACCTCTATAAACTTGATGGGGCCAGACAGCAAGTTCAAGCTCAAGTTTATCTCACAGCTCTCCCTGCAAACTGGTCGGGATTAAACAACAATTTCTACATCAACTCTATCAAGGAGTTGTCTCTACAAGCTTGTTGAGAACAAACAACAAGTTCAATCTCAAGTTTATCTCATAGCTTTCCCTATAAACTCACCTGGATCTAACGACAAGCACAAATGTTCAACTCAGTCATAGAGTTCTTTCTAGACTTGTTGGGAACAAACAATAAGTTCAACAACCAGCTCCACTACGAGTTATCTCTCAAAACTCGCTAGGATCAAACGGCAGTTTCTAAATCAACTCAATCAAGGGGCCAAACAACCAGTTCAAGCTCAAGTTTATCTCAGAGTTGTCTCTAAACTTGCTGGGATCAAACAACAAGCTCTACGCCAACTCAGTCAAAGAGTTGCCTTTATAAACTTGTCGGGCGCAAACGGTAAGCTCAGACATCCAACTCCGTCACAGAGTTCTCTCCAAACTTACTGAGATCAAACAGCAAGATCTACGTCAACTCAGTCAAAGAGTTGTCTCTCCAAACTTATCGGGCGCAAACGGCAAGCTCTATGCACAACTCCATCGCGGAGTTGCCCCTACAAAACTTGTCAAACGGCAGGTTCAAACGTTCAATTCCATCCTAGAGCTGTCTCAACATCTTGTTGGGGTCAAATAGCAAGACTGCAACAGCTTTCCTAGGACAGCTATATATGTACAAGATCAAAGGTTATGAAGTAAAAAGCTTGGTACACACACACACACACACACACACACACACACACACACACACACACACACATATATATGGCAAATGCTCCATTAAAAATGGGTCTAGTTTTCACGGGTTGGAAAACAGCGATCTGAGCCATTGGATTGCTCATGATCGTGATCAACGGCTCATATCTGAGCCGCCCATCACTCGTTTTCACTAAGTGGCAGAGGGTTATTTTGGGAATTTTTTCCCAAATAACTCTTTGCCTCACAGATTCTGAAAAAATGAATATAACCTAGGCCGTTGTTCCCAACAACGACCTAGGTTATATCAATTTTTCAGAGCAAATCAGGCTAAGAGTTATTTGGGACGAAATTCCCAAAATAACCCTCCGCCACTTAAATGATATTGGGTGATGGGCGGAGACGATCTGAGCTGCTGATCACGATCAAGTGTGATCCAATAGCTCAGATCGTTGTTTCCAACCCGTGAAAACAAACCCATTTTTAATGAAGCATTTGCCTATATATATATATATATATATATATATATATATATATATATATAGGGAAAGGATCCGTTGCACACTACTTTGGTGCTCACCGCGTGAACACTACGCCTTCGGGCGTTCATATCGAAAATCCGAACCGTTCACATTGATCTACACATCTAAATTAGTCTAAATATGTAAAATCAAATTATTTGAAATTCATTTGCCCATCCATCATGTGACTATAAAAACAATGAATTTCAGCCATACAATTTTGTAACACTTCAATGAATGGGCAAATGAATTTCAAATGATTTGATTTTACATATTTAGACTAATTTAGATGTGTAGATCAATGTGAACGGTTCGGATTTTCGATATGAACGCCCGAAGG